>OW388292.1:68980575-69580575 GCA_936450465.1 Gibbula magus
GATGGTGCTATCTCATATCTGCCTGCTAGTGCAATGAATTAACATACAAAACTAAACACTTTCACATTTTGCGAGTTGCACCCTTGTATTTCCTAACCTTCAAACTTGATTGTGCAGACATTTTGACATTTTGTTTGATGAAGAGATTCAATGATCATCGACATTTGGAAGTTATGATTGTTCATGAATGATCCTTGATGTTAATCTTTTACCTTTGAGATTAATTCATTTGGTCTTATTTCAGATTGAGCCAAAGAAGAGACCATCATTTCCAGAGATACAAGAATCAATGGAAAATATTCAGAAAAATCTTAGAAACGAATTGCTGAGTCAAAAAGAACTTGAGATCAAAGGTTTGTTACTCCTTATCCTGTGTCTAATTGAACTGTGTCATGCTAGATTAATCCCCAATGTTGATTGAAAGCTCATTTCCGTTTGAAGTGAGGATATTTTGTATGATTCCTGAATCTTGAGAATATTTATTTGCAATAGATTATAATTTTTTTAATACATGTTTGTAATCCATTAAAATGTGCATTAAAAATCTTGATACAGTGACTGATCTGTCAAGATATAGGTTAATCACTGTACTCATTGATGTTTCCTTTGCAGAGAGGAAAAAAGGATGTAAGCGATCAAAATCTGAGGACAACATTCTGCAGGCAAATGACAGTTCAAGTGACCTGGAGAACACCGAGGAATGCTCGCTGACCCCGCAGCTGATTGGTCAGGTGATGAGTCAGGATGACCCCTACTACCAGCCTTCCCAGTCGAACCCCTTCGCCTCACACAAGCGCTACAAGGATGGACACAAGTTGATGGGCACCTCGCGGGACGCTTCACTGTATGACCTGCCCTCGCCCCGCTACCCCCATACCCCGCCCTGCACCCCCATCAGCCCAACCCTCACCTCAACTCGACGCAAGGGCATGAGTAGTCGCAACTGCCACTCTCTCCCATCCTCACCAGTGCTGCTTCGTAAAGCTGCAGAGAAACTACATCTGGAGTCCCTGCATGGCAGCGCCAAGTGGAACTCAAGCCAGCTCAGCACTCGCACTCGCTCTAAGAGTGCCGTCATATCGGACAGTGTTGCCATCAGACTCCAGTATGAACTAGGTGAAGGTCCAGACACCATCTGTGAAAGCAGTGATGAGTCGGACACCTTCCACAGTGACTGTGCAACAGAACCACACCAGTCTTGTACAGATTCTAGTGCAGTGACTCCAAACAGCTGTTCTTCCCGGAGACTACAGTTCATGAGTAGCAAGCAGCAAAGCCTAGATGTTTCTGCGCTTTCGTCGTACAATAGCTCTAGCACCCGACGGAGTCCCCCTCCGTCAGTGCAGTGTGCAGGCAGTCCACCGCCCAGTGTGCGCAGTTCCTGCGAGTCTTTCATGTCCATAGACGAGCAGTTCATCTCCCCCGCCAGCTCACTTTCCAGCTACAGTGAAACTAACGACTGACTGATTGTTGAGATGCATAGGCCATGTACATAGTTGCAAGTCAGATGACTTGTTTTATGCAAGATATTTACTTCCTACATAGATCGTTGATATTCATTGCCTCCTTTTGATAAGGGCACAAAGACTTTTTCTTTTGCACATTCACTTCAGAAGATATTAATGAGAAAGTACCTCTGCATGTCTGAGATATTTGGAAAGTGCATGTGGCAGCAGTCAGTTGCAGAGAGAGGGTTAGAGCGGACAGCTAGAGTGAATGATAGTGCTTCTGCTCTCACAGCTAGTTTCTGGAATGTCTGACGAGTGTGTCTACGAGAGAATGAGTGTGTGCTTA
Source organism: Gibbula magus (assembly GCA_936450465.1). Lineage (NCBI taxonomy): Eukaryota > Metazoa > Mollusca > Gastropoda > Trochida > Trochidae > Gibbula > Gibbula magus. The sequence goes on from OW388292.1 coordinate 68,982,370, forward strand.
AGAAGAGTTAAGGAAAGTATTATTCCTATGATAATCAGTATTATCTAATATCTATATTCCACCTATTGTCAGTGACATAGCCTGCAGTTGCACCCCATTATGGCCCCTTCACAATACCTGTGTCTGTTAAGGAGTTAAATCAAATCAAATTAAATATCAAAAATACTTTGCCAAGTCCCCTCCCCAACTGTTTGAGAGACATTGATAGTTCACGAGATATCTTATTTGCTACTTCGCCTGCAAGTCACAACTCCCAACAGTCTCATTCACTGGCTAAATTGAGTCTTGCTGTATTCTTACACTTGTTTGTGCTAGTGTAGCTGCACGCTGCACCTGAACTTCACAGTGAACATTGCTATGTTAGCACAGAAAAGATAACAAAATGCAGCAAAGCTTAAATTACCCAGTGACAAACAGTGGCGTGAGTTACACCTTGAAGGGGAAATTATCATCATTTAAAAAATTCTATTGTTTCTGTCTGCAGCGTAGGTTTAAAGGAATATATGTGTACTGTGTTGAGCTTATACACTTCAACTTGTCCACGTTTTTAAAGATTTCAATGAATATACATATTTATTTAGAACATATACATGTACAATAAGTATACAATTTTATAGATATTACTTATATTAGCAGTGCCTTTTCAGCAGGCAACATGAGTTCAACATGAGTGTTGTAATCAAGGCAGAATCAATGAGAAGAGATTTCCCAGACTCTCAGCTAGCCATTATCGGCTGATGATCAGTCATGGCTGTCAATGTTTTATATCTTCACTCAATGTTTGTATTATAGCAGAGTGAATGAAAAAGGATTTATCTTGGAAAGCAGTTACAGATTTTAATATGAAAAAAAGGAAAACTTTCTGTTCCCATTCTGGCAGCTAACAGAATTAGTGCCTTTTCCAAAATGTTAATTTGTTATTTCATTTGATAAAGAAATGTTTAAAAACTGAACACTGATAACTCAAAATTGAGTGGTTGGGTGTGTCTGACTTGAGTTAGCTCCCTTTGTGGGACATCTTCATCCACTTTAGTCATTGCTAGACTAATGTCTTTTAGTTAATCGCTAAAACATTATTATCTCATGGACAAGTTTCAGAAGAAACTTTTTGGCTTTACAGATCAGTCATTGTTTCATCATGAAAAATATTTATATTTCATAAGACGAAAACCTAATAGACTTGTGTTACTTATCATCTTAGCTCATCAGGCCTGAAAGAATCCTGCACCCCACAAGCTGAAATATTGTGGGGAGGTACCAGCACCTAGAGAATCAAAGTTTGTTCATTTGGTCCTGCTCCACTTCAAATATGGGCATGGCAGGCATTATCACAAAACCTTTATATGACTTGTACGAAACCAGTTGGCATAGGATGTTGCAATGTTCAGAATAACGTTAACCTTGTTTGCAAGAGGTGAACAAAACTCAGGGGTTTTTCTGTAGGGACATGAATTTTAAACAAAACACATTTCTATATTGTTTTCGGTTTGCCTTGGGATGGTTTATTCCAAAATGTTCCCCGAGATATATTCCTCCTTTCTGTGTAGACATGTGGTCCCATCCACCCTTGCTAGCCTTCTCACATTTGAATCGGCCTCTGCCAGTTCATACAGTAAATATTGGCTCATATTTACAAAACCAAGACTTTATATTTCTGCATCTCTATTTAAGAAATGTTATTGTTATATGTGCAGCCTATTTGCCCTCTAATGGGTAATAATGCATTGTACTTGTTTTGTAAATAACAAATATTTTACAACATTTATTCAAAAGACATGTGTTCATATGATTTATTATACATATTTTTATATGATTTCCAATATATACAATATATATACAACATGTAAAATCAAATTGGTTTCAAATATTCCATGTAAGTACTTTTTAGCCAGTATTACAATTTTAGTTGGTTAGCTCAAAGTTCATTTCAGTTATGAATACTTTTTTCTTTCAGTTTGAAATCCAGTTGTTAGCCTACCAGTATTTCCCACAACGGTCGACCTTTATTTCCTTATTCAAGCAGTAAACAGAATCTCCCATGCTGTCATGCATGTTGCGCACATCTCTCAGCTTGTAGACTACTGATATGTGTTCATTTCAACATCAGTTCTCAACATTTCTCATAACTTGATCTCCTCTCCTGTTTCTCACGTTTCTCTCTCGGTACCTCTTTTGATTATTGTCCAATCAAATGTATCGATGGATCTGCTGAAATGTACGTATGATCTGATAAATGTATGTATGAATTTGTTAATGTGGATAGTTACCAGCTTGTCACACCTAGTTCCCAGCACCAATCCTGGCACACACAGCTGTCAGTGTAACAGGGTGGGCTCCGTCCATACTATCCGTACAGATCTATCCATACTATCCATACAGATCTATCCTCATACCAGAATGAATTTGAAATGACCCAAATCGATTTGTTACGTTCAAGTATTCAAAATATTATCATACCAACCTACTTCCTCTTTTCACATATTCTATTCTTCTACATACCAATAGTAAAGAGCTCATGTTTATCAGACGATTTGGAGGCAAAAAGCACCCCGCTCCTGCATGTTTGCGTCTGTTCGTCCATCTTTCCGAAATCATTACCGGAGCTTAGCTTGAAAACTATCTGACTTTGAAACTAAAAATTTGGTATGGATGTTATCTATATGGTGGTGGTAATAGTTTCATCTCCAAGTTGCCAAACAGTTTTGAAATTCTGACCGAAAAGGCCATCTGCCTTAGTTGTTTCGTTTCCAGAAAACTTGAAAATTATGAATTGAAAACTTCAAATTAGGTATTGATGTTACCTATATTTAGGTTACAACTGCAGAAAATTCTTTGTAATTTGGACCAAAACGGTGATATTTACCCAGTTCATTTGGAATTTTTTTTAAACTTGCCAATGTGGTAGTGTTGTGACTTTTAGGGGTTACAAATCCAGAGTGTCTATTGAAAATTATTGTCAGTCATTGACATGATTGATTACATACCCTGTGAGTGTTAAGTGAAGGCAATCACACTACAGGCAGGGTATGTGAACTCTACTCATTTTGCCTTGTTTAACCAGAACAAAGTTGTATACATTACATTACCGTATGTCCGTGACAGCCCCGAAGCCTGGTAAATTTGGGTCTGGGCTGGTAAATATGTAGAGGGTAATGTCCGAGTAACTCTCCGTTCCTTAAAAATTATGGAGCCGAGGCCCATTATTTTTAAGGAATGGAGAGTTACGAGGATATTACCCTACTTAAATTACACTCAGCATATTGCTCTTTTATCAAAATTGCTTTAAAAAGTTTAAGAAATTAAATTTCTACTTCAAAAATATGATGTGATGTGTAACTCTCCATTACTGAAAAATAATGGAGTGAAAGAACAATAGGATGACGTCACAAGTGTGATTTAATAAAGAATTTTGTTTTAATTTTACCATGAAAATTTTAGAAGCCATGATATTTGGGCTGGTAACTTTTAAGGCTTTTATTTGGACACTGCTTATATGCTAGTACACATTCCTATACTTAACGATCAAAGATTCCAACATGTTGCCACAATGTTTTGACAATACACCACAAAATATTTCCCCCCCCCCCCCCTAGTAAGAATAGGAATATGCTCTAGGATATAAGGTAATGTAAGGGAATAAGTCCGAAATGGTTTCTTTGGAGATGCGATTTGAACAAAATGTTTTGTAGCCTCTTTTACATGCATATCCGGTAACGTTCAACTGACAGTCGTCTTGTCACCAGTTCTCATCTTTCTTCATCTCGGAGCCCAGTCACTTTCAAACACTTGGCTGTGAACAACAGCCAACAAAGCTATCAGCAGTTTTTATTATCATACAGGATTCAGCATTGCATTGCCCAATATTATGTCAGGATTGTTTTTTGTTAATATATTGACATGTTCAAATGAAATTCTAATAAATTATTCTTGTTGATTATATTTGTGTTCAGTGATTTGTTCATCGGGGATGTCCATGTAGAACAGCTTTCTGACATGGAGCCATTTTCTCTACACTGTTCATCAACATTAGTCAAGGTTGTATCACTATCAGACTTCAGATCGCTGGTTCAGAAAGTATAGTTTAGAAAGTGAGCCGTTGCCTCTGTAGCTCATCGGGTATTACATTCTTCATTATCTCAAGGGGAAACACATGGCCTAATCACCCAATGTATTATCAACATTGGTCTAGATATGTCTACACAAAATTTAAGTATTCTATATCTTTGTATTTTAAGGAAGAGGAAGTAAGACAATTTTAAAGTAACATTTGTGGATTTTTAGCTCATAAGGCCTGAAACCTGATGCGCTTATGGCATGGTATGGCATGGCGTCTGTCCATCCATCCATAAACTTTTCGGTTTTTCGACTTCTCTAGAACCAATAACTCTAAGAGAGCTGAAATTTTATGTCCAGACTCCTTGGCCATTGGGGATTCTAAATTGTAGATTTGGTGACCCTGTGGCCCCAAATAAGGGCCTTACAGACCATAACCTAAAAACCTATTTTCATCTTCAGAACAAAAAGACCTAGAAGGCTGTAATATTGCGTGTAGACTCTTCAGCCAATGGCGATTCTAAATTGTAGATTTGTTGACCCTGGAACCCCAATTAAAGGCCACACAGGCCATGACCTGAAAACCTATTTTCATCTTATTTTCATCTTCTTCTCCAGAACCAATAACTCTAGAGAGCTGAAATTTTATGTGCATACTCTTTGGCCAATGGGGATTCTAAATTGTAGATTTGGTGACCATGTGGCCCCAAATATGGACATAGCCTGAATAACCTGTTGTAATAAGGTTTGAACTCAGATATTTTATGTGTGCTTCATTGAATAAAAGTAATACCATATAAAGACCTGAGAGTGTCATCTCATCTTTTTCATGTGAGAGTCCTAACATGTGGTTTGAGAAATGCAAAAATTGAGAAAAGATAGTAACTTTGCAGTTAATCTTATTCAATAGGAATGTGAAATATATGTTGACTTTAGATTAAAATCTACATTATGGACATGTTTGATGTAATCAATGTGAAATGAACTAATGAATAGCCTATGAACTGAATATTGTGACAGGGGGCAAAGGAATAAATTGAAGAGGAGTTAAGAAATTTTATATTTTACATGAGATATGTGAACTGAATATGACTGGTGATAAAATGATAAATTCAGACTATAAAAAGTAGCTACATAAAAAAGTGACAACATCTTCTTCAGTACAGAAAAATATTCAAGTGTGGGGAAAACAACAGTTAAAATATATAATTCACTGGCTGTGAGTCCAGGGTCTGCATGTTGTGCATCCCTAGTAGAGAGCTCTAGCTGTCCGGCTAATACACAGAGGTTTCAGGTTACAGTCTGTGTGTGAGGCTGGTTTAGTCTTAGACTCGGATGCTCAAGAGAATTTATTCTTAAAATATCAACATTTTATTAAATATTGAAAGGGAGCCAATGAGAAACAGGATTTTCAGAAACAGATCAGGGCTCCTTTTCATTATGTAATAAATGTTGCTATTTTCAGTATACAAATAAGAACTAAAACAATAAAATGCAAAAGTCTATATTATTTATAGTGAATGTTGATTATGTGTGACCAATTTTGATAATAAAATTAAAATTTGATGACTGGGCAATGCCTTATTTACGGAAGCGCTGAAGGGACATGGTAAAATAATATTTATCTCGTGCGCATGACTTAGTATCACGTGCGCACGACTTAGTATCTCGAGCGCACGACTTAATATCGCGTGCGCACGACTTAGTATCGCGTGCGCTCGACTTAGTATCGCGTGCGCACGACTTAGTATCGCGTGCGCACGACTTAGTATCGCGTGCGCACGACTTAGTATCTCGTGCTCACGACTTAATATCGCGTGCGCTCGACTTACTAGCGCGTGCGCACGACTTAGTATTTCGTGCTCACGACTTAGTATCGCGTGCGCACGACTTAGTATATCTTGCGCACAGCATGCACATGGCATCTAAAGGTCGACTTCCCAATAGTCACTTCCGAGATTTACTGTTTCTAGTACACAGTTACACTCTCATTATGTGTATTTTTTGGATACAATCTGATAATATATGAAATATTAATCATTATACTTACAGGTGATCTTAACATTGTTAATATAGAGCATTCGTTTGTTTGACAAGAGAGATAGATATAGCCATTAGCCAATAGACAATATGCACTTTAATTTGATTATTAAGAAAGTTTATTCATATTCAAGGTCTAATGGCCAAAAGTACAATATTACAATTTTCAGTGCACATGGACATCGAAGTGACTATTTACATAGGTAGATAATGCTTAAAAATTTACCCGAGATTTTTTAAGCAATCAGTATTATTGGAAGTTATAAACAACTTAAACTTTCACTGTGATAGATGTGTATAATAGTATCTAGGTAGGAACAATGATTTCCTACTATCGTCATGATATGGACAGACTAATAAAAAGTGATATTCATCTTCAATGACGTCATTATTACATTTTGTACATTTCAGTAGATCAGTATTTACATTTGTATCGTATCGATACAGTTGGATATTAAGTGTATGGCTCATGAATTTAAATGTACACATATTACGTACAAGGTCTCTATTCGGAATAAGTTCTAAAATGTAAAGCTCTGGTATCAGAATATTCTTGAAGTGACAATAAGTTTGAAGATACGATGATGAATTTAATTTGCTTTGCCATATTTGATACTGAATATCTTTAATTTACATCGTTTTTTTAAGATATTGCATAAAACATTCCATGTCACCACAGTCTTGGGAGATCCACACATATGAAAAACCAGTGTCCATCAATAAAGTGCGAACATGTGACACCCAACTGACACCACCATGGTCGTCATATGACTATTAAATAACATGCCTTTGGATGACGATTTGTTTCCATATATAGGAGCCTTGTCCAATATTTAATACATCTATGAAAATAATGAATACATAGTCTCGACTTTCCAACTTCAACAAGTATATCCGATTTCGACACAAATTTACTGACTCCAAGTTATTTCTTAATTCAATTCTTTTATTTCGGTTTGTAGGCCATCGGCCGATGTTCAGTGCATATAAACAATACACTATTGTAGAGTAGACGAACAAACTTTGCAATAAATTCATTATGATGAAATAACATGTTTTCTTTGAGCAAGCGCTTCTCGTATGTAATTAGAACAATTTACTAGAGTACTAGTGTTTCTTCAATTACTAGTTAATACATTATGATATTTAGCAAGCAAATTTGCCTGACCATTCACAAGGATATATCTATAGCCCTGTTTATACGGCGAGCGTTTGCATATGACTAAATCATTATACATATGCAAATTTGCTCATATGAGCAAACTTCGCCGTATGGACGCATTTGCACATATGCATATTTTACTACCGTAAGCAAATTTTCCCTACCATAGGCAATTTTGCAACTAGTCAAGGGCAGGTGCAAATGTTTACTTCCGTGAGTAAATATAGTATGTTCACTATTATAGTAAAAGTTTTGTCGTATACAGACATAATGACTTCACACAGGTTGAGAACATATATTAGAGAACTTGAGTAACTCTTACATGTACTATTGTTTTTGGGAAATTCTATATATAGGATTATCTCCTTCTTGCACGCGATGACCTTCGAAATCCATCTGACTATCCGATTTTCATTATAATTAGGGCGATCTAGTCAAACAAATGTTGACAGATATAAATTAATGTCATTTAGTTAGTTTACATCTAATAAATATGAATTGGCATGTTTTAGGAATTCTCTATTCATATATCAAAAGAGTTGGAAGCCCATTTGCTTACGCAGAAATTTAACACGTATGAACGCATAGTAAATTTACCTTTACTCACGTGTGTATATTACTACCATAAGCAATATTGCACACGTGCAAAGTTCGCCGTATAAACAGGGCTTATCTCGTGTAAGGTTAAAAATGTAACATAAAATGTACAGCATTTACAGTCACACCAGGTTCACACATTTTACAAGTCATATCTACATTCGCACCTCTTATATTACAACGCAATGGGGGCGGATTTAACCGCAGTAGACAAATAGTGATTTATCCTACCAAATATACGCTAGCTGTTTATTACAATCAATTATTATGTTGTTAAAACTATTTATAAATGAAGATATATCACCGACATCTTGATTGTTCCAAGCAAAGCCAAATCCATAGAAATTTAACAAATATTTAACAGAAGTTACTCTATCAGGTGAAACTATAACTTCTTCATATGTAAATACGACTGTTTTGGATAATGATCCTCGGACATTCTCAATAATTTACACCAATAAGTAATACATCTCACATAGTAATCAACATACATTTTTAATCTCGCACAACCTGCTAAAACTCCATTACTTGAAACCTGTTTTCCGACACCCAAAACTTACTTACAAAAGTTAAAGAAAGAATTATGAACTTTTTCATATTTCTGGTCCTTATAAAAGTATTGGTGCTATTTTGGTACCAAATATCTGGGTAATATGGGATTTAAAGGTCCTTGTGAATGAGTTGAAAAATGGGAAAGCAGGCCTTTTGAGCTTGAATAGCTAATGTTTCGCATGCTTTTGACCTTGCAAGTTTTGAGAAGATTACACCTAAATATTTATAATGTGATACAACATTGACTGTTTCTCCACCGTACGTCCAGTTCTCAATACAACAATGCATGATTTATCCAAATTTAATTGCAAACCCCATTTATCACAATACGCCTTTAGCAAATCAAGCTTCTTCTGCAGACCAATAACAGTGTCATCTAGTAACGTTGCATCATCAGCAAACAGAAGCAATAGAATATATTCTGTTCCATAAAAATACCTCTTAACCTATGAGTCTTAAGGTCGTCAACTTATTCACTAATATAAAAGATAAATAGAACAGAATGCAGCCCTGGCGAACACCTGTCGACGTTTCAAATAATTCCGTTTTAAGGTTAAGTAATCAGAATCGCAAAAAAATCAACTTTGTTTCTTTCTTTAAGATATAATAAATACACTTCGCATCCCTAAACACTTTAATATTATTTTCACATTTAAACAGTATAATAAACTGTATCATACCTATCCTTTGCAGTTAAACATTAGTCAAATATTATTTGCGTATATTTTGATACTCTGGACAAATCAAGAGTACATGGTATTCATTCATTTTCTATTTAGTTATTACAAAAGGGACATAATCTATCAACAAAAGGGATTTAGGCACACTCCATCTTCCTTTTTCAAGCATAAGCATATGTGAACCGAGACGGAAGCGTGTAAGTGCAATTCTGTATTTTTTTAAACATCAATAATAGTTAATTATTTCTCTATGCAAAGAGTTTCCTGAATATGAAGATACAATATAGTTTCGCTCAATGTTAATAATTCATGTTTCCACATTTGGGAATTAATATCCTTAACCCGTTGCGTGAAGTCTCTCACAAAAGCACCACTATTAGTTACATAATTAGCGACCCAAATATATCCAAAACCAAACTTGAAGGGCATAAAGCTTAGCCTATCTCTTAATAAAGTTATCCAATTTTACCATATATCTATCCAAGTACTTTTCAAAATTTAAGTTCATATTACAGATTAATAACTCTGTCCTTGCTTGTTCTGTCAGTAGTGTAGCAATCGGCCTCAGCAAGACTGCACGCTAGGAAACGCACAATGCAATATTTTAGCCAAAATTACGATTCTTATGATTCAGAATGAGTTTCATAAGATAAAACCTCATAAGATTTTATGGTATGTTTAGTTAAAGACTTTTGAAATTCAATATTGTTTGATCAGATGTTCGATCTGATTTATCTTCTTGTTGGATAATATAATCAAAGACAAATTCATTGTCTAATTGCAAATATGTTATATTATTATGTGGGAAAATGATATATGGGGTAAAACGCCTACCCTGGGCAACTTGCCCCCCACACAAGGGCGTTTTGCCCCAGGGATGGGGCAAGAAGGCCGCAAAAGATAAAAGTGTTGGTCTGAAATTTCTCGTAAGTCATGCGCTAAAAACAAATGTCAATCATATAATATTGATTGTTTGCACAAAAGAGATTATTTAACACCGAAAGTGTGAAAATAACCCCAATATATTAAGTGTAGCAAGACTTTATGCTTAGCATGGGCGTCTTGCCCCACTCTCCCCTAATTTATGGGGCAATTTCAGGAATTTAGAGTGTCAAATTCAAATCCCCTTTCAATGAATCCCGAAAGTGACTTTGGGCATTGCAGTCGACCTTAAAGATGTCATGCTGTGCCAGTCTTATTAAAATAAACAGTTTTCGGAGAAAACAAAGTTGCAAAATAGTAAATTTGTCGGGATAAGAACACATCGTTCGGAGGAATCTATAGCACCAGTTCCTATCACGAAATGAACTTTGTATCAGATTTGATTCCTCGGAACAGGGTCGATTTTAATTAGACTGCATGTTGTGCGCTCTTGATACTAAGTCGTGCGCACGCGATATTAAGTCGTGCGCACGCGATATTAAGTCGTGCGCACGCGATATTAAGTCGTGCGCACGCGATATTAAGTCGTGCGCACGCGATATTAAGTCGTGAGCACGAGATACTAAGTCGTGCGCACGCGATATTAAGTCGTGCGCACGAGATACTAAGTCGTGCGCACGCGATATTAAGTCGTGCGCACGCGATATTAAGTCGTGCGCACGCGATATTAAGTCGTGCGCACGCGATATTAAGTCGTGCGCACGCGATACTAAGTCGTGCGCACGAGATACTAAGTCGTGCGCACGCGATATTAAGTCGTGCGCACGAGATACTAAGTCGTGCGCACGAGATACTAAGTCGTGCGCACGAGATAAATATTATTTTACCATGTCCCTTCAGCGCTTCCGTACTTATTTATATATGGGATATCTTAATCTTTTCCTTATTTTCATGCAAGGTATATATATTGTTTTTCACATGTCTGTCTGAAAAAATTTAACCTTTGCCATAACTTATATATTGGTCAATGATAGGCCTTCGAGTGATGATATTGATGATAATAGATATTCAAAAAACGCCAGTATCAACCCACTAATGCAAGCTCATGGCGCATTCAAACTATGTACATGGAGAACAGGCAGTTTCAGCTGTAGGCTTTTGCAAAAAAAATTGTCCTTAAATCTGTCTTGAAAGAGTCCAAAGTTGGCAAGAGTTTAATGTGGAGTGGCAGAACATTCCATAAGAGAAGGGCGACATGTTAAAAGCTTTTCTTTCAGTGAGTGAGTGAGTGAGTGAGTTAAATGCCGTTTCCACTCGTAGGCCTTTGATACTTGACATGACATGTGAATATGCATGTATTGTTACAACATTCACATTGACTTCATAATTTTGGAAACATCAGCATTATCTGATTGAAAAAATTGCTCAAATTATTTGCATAGGTTTTCTTTGTTTCATGTATTAAATGTTTGATTTATGTGAATATTGAAACATTTCAAATGAGGTGGGGTGATTTGGGGTTAAACACTGCTTTCGATTTCCCCTTTTTCAAGGCTGCTAGTATTATTGCAGGGAGAAAGCCTGCAACACAATGTGGCTATGCATCGCAGTGAAACCTGCGAGCAACCGCTGGAACTATGGAACCATGGGTGGTACTGTGCTGAAATTCAGTGTAGCATTGCACCCAAACCTTACTACATCGTAACGCAGCAGTGTTCTCATGTAAAAGCCTCGTGATGTCATTAACTGATGATGTAATAGAATTATGACGATTTGACTGTAGCGATATCAACAATGTCCATATCACTTGATTTTACATTGTGATTGATTTTGATTGTATATCTTCTGTGGGAGGCAGTTTTGGATGATACATTTGTAAGGCAACCACTTTTTGTGTCAATACTACTGAAAACTTCTAAAATTATTTCATTGACAACAGTATTCCACTGCATCACACGACATGTCACTGTCGATCAAAGCATTTTGACAGTAAAGAGCAACATACAGAGCTATCAATAAGGACGGAGTGCCAACTATGGTGCAGTTTCGTTGCAGAGTTCACTATTGTTTCATAATTCTCTCAATGTACTTCACAACCATTTTCAAATATAAAAAATAGAGCCATGGGCTCAGTGGCTTATCAGGATTGCATGTATTTACTATCTAAGGTTAAATATTTAAGTTATCTCAAGTAATACATTGTTTACAAGCAAAAGATGGGTTCTTAGATCATGACCCCTGTGACCTAGATTGGGGTCACATAGTCAAGAAATCTACAAATTAGAATCCCCATTTGCCAAGGAGTCTGCGCACAACCTTTCAGCTCTCTAGACCTTTTGGAACTGGAGAAGAAGATGAAAACAGGTTTTTTAAGGTTGTGACCCCTGTGACCCCTTTGCGGTCTTGGGGTTGCAAAATCTACAATTTAGAATCCCAATTAGCCAAGGAGTCTGCACACAACTTTTCAGCTCTATGGACCCATTGGAACTTGAGAAGAAGAAAATAGGTTTTTAAGGTTGTGACCCCCGTGACCCCATTTGGGTCATGGGGTCACGAAATCTACAATTTAGAATCCCAGTTACCCAAGGAGTCTGCACACAACTTTTCAGCTCTCTAGACCTATTGGAACTGGAGAAGAAGATGAAAACAGGTTTTTTAAGGTTGTGACCCCTGTGACCCCTTTGGGATCATGGGGTCGCGAAATCTACAATTTAGAATCCCAATTACCCAAGGAGTCTGCACATAAAATATCAGGTCTCTAGACCTAATGGAACTTGAGAAGAAGATGAAAACAGGTTTTTAAGGTTATGACCCCTGTGGCCCCATTTGGGGTCATGGTGTCGCGAAATCTACAATTTAGAATCCCCATTAGCCAAGGAGTCTGCACACACCTTTTTAGCTCTCTAGACCTTTTGGAACTTGAGAAGAAGATGAAATTAGGTTTTTGAAGTTGTGACCCCTGTGACCCCATTTGAGGTCAGGGGGTCACCAAATCTACAATTTAGAATCCCCAATACCCAAGGAGTCTGCACACAACCGTTCAACTCTCTAGACCATTTGGAACTGGAGAAGAAGATGAAAATAGGTTTTTAAGGTTGTGACTCCAGTGACCCCATTTGGGTCATGGGGTCACGAATCTACAATTTAGAATCCCCATTAGTCAATGAGTCTGCACACAACTTTTCAGCTCTCTAGACCTAATGGAACTTGACAAGAAGATGAAAATAGGTTTTTAAGGTTGTGACCCCTGGGACCCCATTTGGGGTCACGGGATCACTAAATCTACAATTTAGAATCACCATTAGCTAAGGAGTCTGTACACAACCTTTCAGCTCTCAAGACCTTTTGGAACTGGAGAAGAAGATGCAAATTGGTATTTAAGGTTGTGACCCCTGTGACCCAATATGGGGTCAGGAGGTCACGAAATTTATATTATAGAATCCCCATTGGCCAAGGAGTCATCACACAAGTTTTCAACTCTGTAGACCTTTTGGAACCGGAGAAGAGGATAAAAATAGAGCCATGGCCTCTGTAGCTCATCAGGAGATAATAAGTGGGGTATGTTATGGAGTGGACTTTATAGCAATGGTCAGATAATGGAATGTAGTAATAAGAATCTAGGTAGTGAAACGATTAAAGCAGTTTAAAAATATTTTGTTACCATAACTTTGCCAATCTGCTTTATATATGTGTTGAAAGAGCAACACAAAGCTTTGAAATAAATTGCTGGTATCAAACATATAATAATGTGGTGGAGAGATCATACTATTTTTTAAGATCATACACACATTATATAATAATGAATATACCGTGTACAATTCTTTGCATACAATTCACCACTGTAAGCTATTGCAATAATGGCCTGGGGCTGTAGAAGAAAATGAAAAAAACCTTTTTAGGTCATGACCCCTGCTAATTATTATCAAAATTGGTTACACATAAATCAACATTCGTTATGAATATCATACACCTTTGCATTATATTGTTTTAATTCTTAATTGCATTATGGCAATACCAACATTTATTACATAATGAATAGGAGCCTCAGTTTTTGAAAATCCCATTTCTCATAGGCTCCATTTCAATACTTAATAAATTGGTGAATTTTTTTTAGTAAATTCTTTTTCACCATTTCTTATAGGCTCCTTTTCAATATTTGATAAAATGGTGATATTCTATGAATAAATTCTTTTTTAGAGTCGGTGAAAAGCAGTCTCACGCACAGTCTATGATAACACAGTGCTGCACAGAAGTTTGAAGTAACCTGAAACCTCTGTGTAACTATCAGTTTTCATTCTTCTGCCAGGAAGAGGTCAACACAATGCAATTACATAACATGCAGACACTGGACTCACAGCCAGTAAAATTTATATGTTAGATGCAGTTTTTCCTACAATTAATTATTTTTCTGTACTGGAGAAGATGATGAAAATAGGTGTGATGTCACAATCTCATATAGCTACTTCTTTTATAGTCCTATGTTATCACCAGTCATCACTAGTCATATTCAGTTCACATATCTCATGTAAAATGAAAAAATTTAATTCCTCTTCAAGTTATTCCTTCAAAGGGTATTCAATAGTTCTCATTTCAAATAGATTCACATTAAACATGTCCATGATGTAGACATCTATCTCATTTCTTGTTCCTATTGAATAAAATTAACTGCAAAGTTAATAGAAAACTAAATCAGTTATAAAGTATAAAATATGATATAAATAAGTTATATCAAATTGATTCGTACTGGAAATTCTCATTAATTAATTAATTAATTCTCCAAATAATTAAACTATATCATGAGATATTAAAAAACTCCATTATTTACTCTTAAATTACAAAGAACATAATATTAGATTTAATAAAAGATTCTGTATTAAGTCTTTAGAATACTTTTAGACTTGTGTACCTTTATCAGCAAATTCACTTGCAAAATACAAATAATTACTCATATGTGAAATGTGAGACAAAGATAAAATATGACTTATAATTTTTGTTAGACCTCCAATTCTAAGTTTTTAATTCTAAATATCTCTTTTTCATCAGACATATTATATTCTCAAAGCACATGTTAGAACTCTCACATCAGAAAGATGAAATGCCTTTAACTCAGCTGTTTTCTTTAAAATTACCTCCCTTACCTACTTACTGATTGAAGTGCACATATAATCTCAGAAAGATGCTGTAAACTGAAATAGGCTTTTAGGTTATGATCCCTGTGACCCATATTTGGGGTCACAGACTCACCAAATTTACAATTTAGAATCCCTTACAGCCAAGGAGTCTGTACATAAAATTTCAGCTCGCTAGAGCCATTGGGACTGGAGATGAAGATGAAAATAGCATTTTAGGTCATTGCCTCTGTGACCCAATATTTGGGGTCTCACTGTCACCAAATTTACAATTTAGAATCCCCTTCAGTCAAGGAGTATGTACATAAAATTTCAGCTCTCTACGTTCATTGGGACTGGAGAAGAAGATGAAAATAGTTTTTTTTAGGTAATGACCCCTGTGAGCCACACTTGGGGTCACAGGGTCACCAAATCTACAATTTAGAATCCCTTTCAGTCAAGGAGTCTGTACATAAAATTTCAGCTCTCTGGAGTCATTGGTTCTGGAGAAGAAGATGAAAATAGCTTTTAAGGTTATGACCCCTGTGACCCACATTTGGGGTCACAGGGTCACCAAATTTACAATTTAGTATCCCCTTCAGCCAAGGAGTCTGTACATTAAATTTCAGCTCTCTGGAGTCATTGGTTCTGGAGAAGAAGTCGAAAAAGCGAAAAGTTTACGGACGGACGGACAGACGGACGGACGGACGGACGGATGGACGGAGATCGGATCGGATGGATAGAGCTTTACATATAAACTGGAGAAGAAGATAAAAATAGGTTTTTTGGTCATGACCCGTGACCCAGATTGGGATCACAGGGTCACAAAATCTACAATTTATAATCTCCATTGGCCAAGGAGTCTGCACACAACTTTTCAGCTCTCTAGACCTTTTGGTATTGGAGAAGAAGAGGAAAATAGGTTTTTAAACATGTGACCCCTGTGACCCCGTTTAGGGTCATGGGGTCACAAAATCTACAATTTAGAATCCCCATTAGCCAAGGAGTCTGCACACAACTTTTCAGCTCTCTAGACCTTTTGGAAGTGGAGAAGAAGATGAAAACAGTTTTTTTAGGATGTGACCCCTGTGACCCCATTTGGGGTCATGGGGTCACGAAATCTACAATTTAGAATCCCCATTAGCCAAGGAGTCTGCACACAATTTTTCAGCTCTCTAGACCTTTTGGAACTGGAGAAGAAGATGAACTAGGTTTTTAAGGATGTGACCCCTGTGACCCCATTTGGGGTCACGGGTCATGAAATCTACAATTTAGAATCCCCATTAGCCAAGGAATCTGCACACAACTTTTCAGCTCTCTAGACCTTTTGGAACTAGAGAATAAGATGAAAATAGGTTTTTAAGGATGTGACCCCTGTGACCCCATTTGGGGTCGAGAGGTCACGAAATCTACAATTTAGAATCTCCATTGGCCAAGGAGTCACATAAAATTCCAGCTCTGTGGAGTTATTGGTTCTGAAGAAGAAGTCGAAAAAGCGAAAAGTTTACGGACAGATGGACGGATGGACGCCGGACGCCATGCCATGCCATAAGCCCATCGAGCCTTTCAGGCCTGATGAGCTAAAAATAGGTTTTTAAAGTCATGACCTATGTGACCCCAATTGAGGTCATGGGGTCATGAAATCTACAATTTAGAATTTAGGAGTCTGCACACAACTTTTCAGTTCTCTAGACCTTTTGGAACTGGAGAAGGAGATGATAATAGGTTTTTAAAGTCGTTACCCCTGTGACCCCATATGGGGTCACGGGATCACTAAATCTACAATTTAGAGAAGAGGATAAAAATAGGTTTTTAAGGTTGTGACCTCTGTGACCCCATTTGAGATCATGGGGTCATGAAGTCTACAATTTAGAATCCCCATTAGTCAATGAGTCTGCACACAACTTTTCAGCTCTCTAGACCATTTGGAACGGGAGAAGAAGACAAAAATAGGTTTTTGGGGTTGTGACCCCTGTGACCCCATTTGAGGTCATGGGGTCATGATGTCTACCATTTAGAATCCCAATTAGCCAAGGAGTCTGCACACAGAATTTCAGCTCCCTAGACAAAGTGGTTCTGGAGAAGAAGATAAAAATGTGAAAAGTTTACAGACGGACGGACGGACGCTGGACACAATGCCATGCCATAAGCCCAGCTAAAAAATCTAAACAAAAACATTGTTTGATGTCATTTATTTAAAATATTTTACAATTTTTAATGATGCAAAAAAATACTCTTTTCCAAAAGAAGGATGACAATGAATTAGGAAATAGCAAAAAACTTATGTGACAGACTATGTTTCATAAAAGAAATTTGACTTTGATAAGTGCACAAATAATCTCATTTCACTTGCATAGTCCTCCCCAAATGCCAAATATATGACAATTACTTGTTTGCTAGTAGGTATATGAACTATCAAACACTTCTTTGCTTCAATTACCTTTCCAAAATTACCAGTCACGGTACACAGTGGGGTTTTTGATAACAAAAATAGTCTGTCACTGTAAAGGCGTTGAATAAGCATTCGCTCCTCACGAAGGTTACTCAAGTCAATTCTCCCCATGTAATCTCAACTGGGCCATATTTCTCAGCTTGTAAAATTGCCTAGTGTTGAAAATTACCGTCCTTGATTCTCTCCATTTAAAAACATCTTACACTTTTTACAGACTTCTGTCTTGTTAGAAATACATGCTTCTCACTCTTAAAGTGCTCAATTTGAAAGAAAGTTAATAATTTTGTAAATTACCTTTAATTGTAACCACTGCAGAATTTCTATTGCTGGCACAAGAAAATGATTGCATCATAACTGAGATAAAGAAGATATGACTTAAGTAATCTCTGTGGTTAAACACAATGAAAATAGAATGTAAAAATCACTTCAAAGCCTCAGTTACAATGTCCGATTTTGTGAGCACTTGATATTTTTTAATCCCCAAGACAAACATTTCATAACGAATCAAATATTGTTTCACTTGTACTCATCTTTATTAAGTTTGTTTAAACAAAACAAGTAATATTTGGAAAAAAAAAATCGAGAGTAATTAGAGCAACATACATCAGTTAACTTAGGTTCCATGTCCAATACCATTTGTCATTTCCGTAGCACATTAGACCAATACTTGGAGCCTCCAGTCAATAAATGCACAACGGTCAATCAATGTAACAAGTTCCATGCTTAGGTCATCTAGATGTACTATTTTATTGCTATCTTACTCTCAAGCCAATAAATCTACTGGTAAATTGTAAAAGATTTACATAAATGATATTTGATAGGTGTAGTTTGCATGATTCCATGAAATGCCTTTTCCTTCCAAGTCCTTAGTACATGTAAGAAAGTCTATTCCAAATGTGAACATAATCTCAACTGCATCTCAAACCAACTTCAGGTTCCCAATTATCTTGTAATCTAAATACCCGGTAAGGCAAAACAAAATCATTCAGTTGTCCTCACATGATTGACCATTTGGAGAGAGAAAAAATAAATACTTAGATTAGACACTCTCCCCAATAATATTTTTGACAAATTCAACCTGCCAATTAAAATTATTGCAAAATTTAACCTGTCAATTAAAAATGTTGCCATATATAACCTCCCAATTAAAAATGTTGCCATTTTCTTTACTGACAAACTTGTAAAAAAGTGAATAATTATGATCTTATTCAAGTATATGCCTGTTTTGTTTACCTGGGGTCATTTCACCAAACACTAATTATTCCTTAATGATATAAAGTTACCTAAATGTAACAAGACATTGAAAATTTTAAGGCAACTTTTGATTTACACAGAGCAAAGTTCCTTTGCTTTCAGACATGTTGCTAAAAAACCATCTGTAAAACAGGTAATAAATGTTGTCTTGGCCAATGACAAATGTTATGGAAAACTTCTAAAATGTTACTCAAAGAATTTTGTATAAATGAATTATAATTAACTATCTACTACAATTGCAATGACTTCAAAAACAGTTTGATAAAAATATAACAGTTAAAAATAACCTTTTATCATATCTGCATTAGCAGAGCGTAATCACCGAGCAGAGATGAAGAGATCATGTCCAAATAAATACTTACTGGATAACATCATACTTGGTATATAAACATTTTGAATACCTTTGCTTACTTCAGATGAGTGGAAGTGAATAAATAAAAGTGAGAGATTGCTGTGTGATACTGCTTCTTCAGCTTGAAGCAGACTGCTTGTGTGTGCGCACTCAGATGAACCAATCAGGTCAATTAATGTACTCCTAGAAGTACAAATAAAAAGCTTTTTCACTTTGATTTATAACTGGAATTCAATATTCAACTGTAATTAATTTTAATAATCACCATCAAAATAATTTAGCCCCGTAGCTCATTAGTTTTTTCATCTTTGTTTTGTATCATCGAAGGTTAAATATTTACAAATGAAAAAATAGATTTTTAATATGCAATGGATGAAATTATCTGGTCAAACCCCTCACCCAATAGATTCTTATTAGATGACAAACAACTGGGCTATGCAGTGAAATGGCTTGGGTAGCAACTAACTGGGGGGCTCCAGTCAACCCAACTACCCCCACAGCTATACCACTCCCACTCCACTTATTGAACTGAACTAGAAAAATAGGATACATACAAATTGTCTTCAGTTCCTTTTGAAATTATAATCTAAAATGTGAAAAAGCATGTTATTTGTATTTGATTGAGTACTGTAGTTAGTCTCTGCAAGTGAGTGTCTGCTGAGCACTACTGAGATACTTCCTCCGCTGAACCGGTCTCAATTGTCACAACACTCTGTACTAAAACACAAAGGCTAAGAAACTGCAAATTAAGTAGAGCAGCTTTGAACTATTGAGCAGGAGCTATGGACCTCAAACAATCATACTGTTACATGAAGAGCTGAAAGTCATTGACCATTCTACAGTCACCCGGTACCCACTTCAGCCCTCCCTGTGTTTGGGTGTGCTCCCACCTCTAATGTACCTCCCCTTCAGACGGACCAGTCTATATTCTATCAGCCATTATCCACTCTATCACATACAACACACACCCAATATCAACAATTCAACTTCTCACAACTAAAAAATCATGAAAAGTTGATTCTTAAAAAACATAACAAATAGCACTTTAAAGATGGAATCAAATGCACTAACAAACATATTCAAAGTGTATAGCAATGAGAAATGAGGATGTAAGAATGAGTATTAGAGCAGTCAGTTGAGAGGTCTGGCCCTAGTTCACAAAGCCCCTTAAAGTTGAGAGTGCCCTGAACCCATAGTCACTGAGTTACAACCACGTCAGTGTTAGGGAGTTCAGTGTTAGCAATCTCTAGTCTACCGTCACCTTCACACCCTCGCCTCAATCCTCTACAATACTGCTGCACATTAAGTTGATGTCTGTCGGATACAGCAAACCTCTTGATCAAAAGTTGAATATAATTGAGTGAGTGAGTTGGGGTTTAACCCCGCTTTTAAGAGTATTTCACTTATATCGTGGCTGCTAGTATTATGGCAGGGAGAAAGCCCGCAACGCCATGTGGCTATGCACTGCGGTAAAACCTGCGAGCAGCGACTGGAACTAGCGAACCATGGGTGGTACTACGCTGAAATTCAGTGTAGCATTGCACCCAAACCTTACTGCGTGTAGAACAGTTCTCTACTGCAGGCAAAGTTGCCGTGCCCCTGGCAGGATTCGAACCCCAGACCTCTTGATCCGGAGCCTGAATATAATTGAACTATAATTGAAACCAAATTGAACATATGTGTATTCCAGTACTAATCCTAAGTAAAACCTGACACATAAGTTGCCACTTACTGATTAGGGCAAATAGAGATTACTGTATACCTTAATAAATGAGTTTTGTGTTTTCCATGTCGCCCGATGAAATGCAAGACAACAAACTTAGGTTGTCAGGGCTGATAAACACTAAGATATGGGCATGTAGTGGAAACGCATGATGGAAGTGAGAGAATGTGTGTGCGTAACATTTCCATGGTGTTAAATGCATTCATGAGAGTGCTTCTGTGCCTGTACCTCATGTGAATCTAGAGACGCAAGATGGCGGCCGTGAGGACCGGTTTGTGCTGTATATCAAACTCAAACAAGTAGTTGGTACCAGTAGGTATCGGAGTAAGTAAATAATAAGTAGAAACCTTCACCTGGACCTTACACACAACTCATCCCAATCAAACAAAAACATTGCATCGGCAGCTGCAACTTGTAACAACCTGAGTATATAAAATATATAGGTAAATGTATATGAATTCATCAGGCACACAACCATTGTCTTCAACATATACACATTGGGCAATTCAACAAAACTTTGTACAGTTAATCTTGACTCAGATATAAACATCAGTCTGATTCAAATCAAACCTGCAACGAGGAAAAAAGAAGTTACAAAATATTGCCTCTTCCGAGAAACAAACGTGATTGGGGGCAAAGCTACACGAGTCGAGAAACAAACGTGATTGGGGGCAAAGCGACACAAGTCGAGAAACAAACATGATTGGCGGCAAAGCTACACAAGTCTAATGTTTTCAAGCCAGTTTAGTGTCCTCATTAGCCCACCAATGACATCATAGCTTTCGAGGAAAGGATGATTCTCGGGACATACTTGCCTCTAGCTATTCATATCAAAGGTTTGTTAGAAGCCTTGTGATTGGCCATTTAAACTGGTCTCAGAACATAAGACTGTATCATCATCAGACCCCAAGGAGAGGAAGCCACCAAAGGTTTGTATCCCTGCTGAGGCAATATTTTGTAACTTTTATTCCTAAGAATAGGAATGATTTTATGGAGGCTGCTATGAGCGTCTTAATCTCAAACTGGAGAGATATGTTCTCCCCGGCACCTCAGAACACAGATGGCATCTCACTGCGGCCAGCAACTCCTCCTCATCATCATATATCACCTCTCTGCCAATCAAATGCCCTAAACTTTTGAAATGAGATAAACGTCTTGTGTTTAAAACATGGCATCTTGTGAGGCACACATATCACATTCAACCATCACATTTGAGTATGTTGTCCGTCAGGTAGGTGTCCACATTTAGGCACATGACAAGGAGATACTTTGGAATTTCTTGAATAGTTTGCACAATTATCTGAATCACTTGTGGAGATTTGAATTTATGTTTCTGGAACTGATCGACAGAAACAGTTTTGAACGTAACAGGATTATAAGATTCGCTTCAAATGAATAAGATCATTAGCTTTGATTCAACAACACAAATTGCTAATGAACATATAACTTTTGAATGAAGTTATCTTGAAATTCTGAAACAAGACTGCTCTAGTTCCAGTGATCAATCAGATTCACTTGTTGATAGGTCACCATCATCATGAGCTCATTCACACTATCACATCAAGAGTCTGGTGCGATTATTCAGCATAAAACTTTGCATCACATTTTTCTTCTGGAATCATAAGAAGGTTGGAAGAATTCTGAAAATGAAAAAAAAGAAATAAAGGCATTGGCTCTGTAGCTCAACAGACTGTACTGTATAAGGTTGAAGACTTACATTTCAAGATTTCAGCACTAGTTTAAAGGGAGCAATTTGACTCCACACCACACACACTCATAGATTTGCTAAATTTCTAAAATACTAAAAATAAAATTTGAAGGTGTAGCAGTTCTGCAGAAGTAAATTATAGCCTCTTTAGTTCTCTGTGGTCGAGTTCTATAAAATGTTAGCTCAAGTTCTAAACAGTAAAGTGTGTCCAACCAATCACACCTGAGTTTCTCACTAGTTGATATTAATTGGGCTCAGTAGCAATGCAGTGTATTATGCCTTGGGTGAATAAATAGGTCCCCAAACCCCCAGTGACCCCCCCCCCCCCCCCCCCCCCCTCCAAAAGCCCTATTTGACTTAATATGCTGACAGAGGACAGCTGAGAGAGAGTTGAGCCCCACTGACCTGTAGAGTGCATGTGCTGTCAGGACCAGGAGCCCATGGCCTCCTCACTCATAGGGCACTCTTTTAGAGCCTTCATCATGCTGTCATGGTGAGTCTGTTGCTCCTCGGGCTTCACCCCGTGTGACACTAACACGTACAAGTAGTTGCACAACCTGAGGCCAACACTGAATAACGTGAAGCGATCACTGGGCACCGGGTCCACACCAAGGGAGTCCACTACTATACCAATGTAGGCATCTTCATTTGGAATGGGTTGGATGTAGGGACTCTGCCTGACAATGGCCTGCACCATATCCCGACTAAGCACATAACCTGAACCACTGGCGTATGGAGGGTAGTGGTCCAGTGCATAACTGGATTCAGGGACAGACCATTTGTTATCTGTGTTGCGAATCACTTTCCTCTTCTCCAGTAAATAGTAAACATTCCCCACATAAAGTTGGTTCTTGATTTTGTTGTTATTCAAGAGGAAGCGGTGGAGCTGAAATACATTAACAAAACAGTCATCATCTGTCTTCAGGGTATATGGTGTGCTGCAAGTCCTGCTGCTCCAATCCAGACCATGCACAACTTTGATTGTTAAGTTGCGGTATGAATCATAGTAAGTGCCTCTGAGAATATCGTGGAAGTCCTGCCCCTCCTGGTCCAGGGCATGCTCCACCTGCCACGACTCAGTCTGACCGATGAGGAACACGCACTGCCACGCACGAGTCACTTCACCTGTTCCCAATGGATTGCACCACGTCTTTCGAATCTGTGTCCGCTGCTGGAAGTGGGTCGGCGCTGATGTGATGAGCACTGTCAAGAGAGCCGTCTTATTATAACATTTGGGATGTATGCTGAACACATCATCTAAGTCCAACTTCCATCGCACTTTCATCAGAGAATTATTTCCATGTTTCATGTACAGAGTTCGATTTTGTGCATTTATATTATGCAGTTGTTTGTCCAATACTTTCGGTCGAAGTTTTACCTTTGGAAAATTATGAGAGTATCTATTTTTTAGAGTTTTTCCACCACTTTCCATTCGAGCTGCAATAATATGTCTATTCATATAGGTCAAGAGGAATGAGTATAGAGCAATAAATGCTACTACGATGATGATGACTGACCACAAGCTTATTTGCAAAATGACTTTTGGAGACAAGCGACGTGGCTTCATTGCATTCAAGACAACAACTTGACAGAGTAGCGCAGACCCGCTGTGTTGATTCAGCCTGGCGACGAGACCATGGTACCACTCCCTGGCTGCTTCATACACCATATCTGTCTCCCTCTACCAACACACAGCATCTCTGAAACAGTCACAAGCATCCAGTAATTACAGACAACATCTGCTACCTAACTCACAACACTGCTATTTATGGAACTGTATTAACACACAGTACATCATATGATCAAAATTACACTTGACTTTTATAATTGGACTTGATTCATGTTATTATAAACAGTTAGCATTGATATCCAAACAAGTGTTTTCTAGTTACATGACAATATCCCCCGCTGCTAATATTGAGTTTAGAAAGACGCATCATTTGGTCAAAAGGAGCTTCTTCATATATTGCATTACTGGTAAAAAGTGTCATGATGAATCAGCAAATTTGAAGACATTGGGTCCATAGTTCATAAGATATAGCGTTAACAAGTATTAGAAAAGTGGTCAAAGTGTCGTGGTGACTTTGAAAATTAGGTCAAGGTCACCACATATGATTGATGTCTGCGTCATCCCACTATGGAGTGTGACGGCAAATTTGAAGACTTTGGATGCAATGCCTCATGAGAGTGGGACGTAAGGACGCCACTAAATAAATAGTTGTATTAAACAGTCACATTCATTATTTCATCAGTCATTCAAGGGGTGCACCACTTTAACTTGACCCCTTGCCACACCCTCGTTTGGGGAGTAACGCAAAAAAATTTATTAATCTTATTCTCCATCATAGATATAATTTTTTAAAACTTTCTAGCATTACTAGTTCCTGGGGAGAAGTAGAAAGAAGGTTTGAGTGTGGACGTCCTGCTAGAGTAAAGTCCTACAATTTCGTCCAGTCCTGATATTTCGTCCACTTTTCAAATAAAGTGGAATTTACAGCCTGTCCTACCCTCAAATCGTTGTCTTGTTTGTTATTTTTCTTACTAAGAATAGCAGTCACATGATATTAGTCACATGATACATACAGCAATGTTGAATGGTTGATACAACGTGACGAAGCTGTTACGTCACGACCTTCCCGCCCGGGAGACTTGAAAACGACATAAACAGGTGGACGAAATTATAATACACGCTATTTCATTCATAGAATATCAGCCAATCATTTTTCTAATAACAAAGACTCCTCGCCTCGGGCTGACTGTTGTCCAAGAAGTGCCGAGTGAGGCAAGTGAGGGTTAGAATTCTGGCGTGTGAGGTCAACTGTTAAAGTGGACGAAATTTGAGGACTTTACTCCATGCCCATCCGAGGAGTTGATCAAGACCAAAAAGAACGATCTAAGTCTCCAAGTAACAAAGACATTTTCAGATTTTTAGAATCGTATGTTTCTCAAAGGTAAGCTGAACATGACCCCAGTAAGAAATTTCCGACCCTAGATGTGATGGGACACAAAAATCACACAGCTATTTTAACAAGATGGACACTAAACTCACATAGTTAAATTTGTGGCAAATGTTTTTGCTAAAATTCTAAATCAACTGAGAGAATGTCCTGCAAATTGCTGGATGTCTTCCCTATATTCAAGCATGGAATTAAAGGGTATAGCAGAACTAAGTAAGTCTTTTAAATAAAATAATACTATTATAGGGGAGAGTATGACATGTTTTAAGTATCTAAA
Source organism: Gibbula magus (assembly GCA_936450465.1). Lineage (NCBI taxonomy): Eukaryota > Metazoa > Mollusca > Gastropoda > Trochida > Trochidae > Gibbula > Gibbula magus. Next base: position 69,008,167 of record OW388292.1, read on the forward strand.
GTAAACAACTCATAAATTACCAAACATATTTCAGTTCATAACACGCTCCACCTACGATACAGATTGGACTCAGTTCATTTGAGGGCATGACATTGCCGTGTGTTCAAATACCTGTCCTAAAAGTTACATAATTAATAACTTACGGGCCCCTCTTTCATCAGTCAACTATCGTATAAGCTGGTATATTAATTAGAAGTGACGCACATGAGTTGACGTATAAAATTGTTACAAATAATGTCAAGTTTTGATATATGGAATCTATAAGGACACAGCATATTGCTCAAACAATCAACGACTCGTCCGTCCACGCGGAAACATTGTTGACCTACATTGTATTACTGCATATCCAAGGCGAATGTTCGCATATTATAGTCGTTGTAGGTTCAGAAACATTTCCTCTGGCTGTGAATAACATTACTGTTATCCACAGCCAGTTACAGGTGCCGACATTTTGGACGTAAAGCATCAACAGAAACACATTTCTAAGAACCACAACATCGCATTCGTGGCTACCCACAATACAACAGTGGAGGTGTGTCTAAGGTCAAGGACGCGGAAACTCCTTACACAGTGTTTTGCTCAGCCCAGTTGAGAGCTTAACTAAAATCTACTTTAAAGGCGCTGTAGTATGTTTTGCTTACTGAAATAAAGTAATCTCAAGAAAAGGTAAATAAGTGTTGTATATACCGATGATAAATAATACACCTGAAGCACTAAAAATAGTTCTAAAACCAATGTACATTGTTTAAGCCACGCGAGTCCAATTCCCTACGAGCGGCCATTTCAAGGTGTTCACATTTTTATGCTTCTCTTAAATGTCATATTAAAAATAGATTATCTTTTTTGTTTTATTTTTTCTTCAATATTTATCCACGGTATAGCTTACTAGAATAAAACTACTTACTTCAGAAGGCTTCTCCTGTGCTTCTCATAGATTATGGGGATTCGTGTATATACTCACGTTCAAAAGAAACGTCCCCACATTTAAAAAATAGTATAAACTGAAATGATGCTGCCAGGGAAAGTAGATTTTGAATGCATTTGATAGACACATTTTTGTAGAATAGTACCATAGGCGCCAGTAGGGGTGAAACGGTACACTTGGGCTTCGGTTCGGTTCGTATTGCCGTACAGGACCCTCGGTTCGGTACACTGTCAAGAATGTCTTTAAATGGCTGTAGGAAAACTCGTACCCAAAACGAACTCGTACCCACAAAAATCAGAGAACTCGTACCCAAATCCGCCGGAGAACTCGTACCCACTTTTTATTTTTGGTATTAGATGTATTAATGATATACATACAACTAATGTATTATATTATTATCAATCAAGTATAATGTATTTGTCTATAACTACAATTAAAAACAATAACTTAATAAATAATAAGTAATAAAAAAACTCTGCAGTTTTCCTGACGGAAGATAAATATCCCCGCTTTTGTGTCTTTATATCAATAGCGGGGATATTTATCTCAAATCTTTATTTCTTAACCGATTTTGCTCAAATTTGGAACATGAGCTCACAATATCGTACATAAACATCACATGAATGCAGCAATCTAGATTTTGAATTTTGAAAATATGGTCAAAACCGCGATTCGAACCCCTGTGAATTGGAGGCCATGTATGGGGTGACAGTATTGACTCTATTAGAGAATATCCACTTAACTAAAACAACATCGTTAGGGTATAAGTTACCAGTATTTTCTACGGTGGATACACGTGGGATCGACACTTCGATTTCGGGAATACACGCCGGATCGACAAGCGGCACGCTTTGATGTAAGGTGTATTTATACAATGGATTAGCCCTAGCGCGTTAATCCCAGCGTGTTGTTTAGTAGTCGATATCAGCTAGTCAGTCACAGAACACAGTTCACATTTTGATGTGAATTCATTTATGATATCAATTTTACCCTAAAACATATTCACATTTTGAAAGACAGACCACATATAAAATCCAACATAGGTTAAGAGCCAACCGTTGAGGGTTATGAGAGACTATACAACGTATGAAATACAAGATGAAATATTAATACATTAAAATGGGCTACCGTATTCATCCTAATAAACGCCCTCTCCTACATGGTACATGGTATTTCCAGTTCCCCGGCGACTGTCGAATGTCTGTAAAGATCAGTCACTACATATTCCATGGGACCGCAATGTTCTTGCTCAACTCTCTTGAAGATGTCCCACAACTACAGATGACGCTAGCACATGCACTGACCGCGAATTTGTCGTGAACGTTATTTTGTCAATGTCTCTCCAACTGTTGGTTCCCAAATATCCCTAGTATAGACATGAAGTGCCCGAAGTTTGTGACCCGAAGTATAATATACCGGAATTTTTTTTATAAATAAATTGCAAGATTAAACATTGCACAAGGTATAATGTATATTTGTTCACATTTCCATTTCAAATTGTGTATCAGTACTGGTTGGAATTTAATACAAATAATAAACTGCGATATTTAACTCTTCTTTACATTTATTTGATAGACTTATTTTGGTTTAAAACTCTGAAATAAAATCGAAGTTTTTTTTCTTTTCTGGACATCAACAGACATTTTTTTAATAAACGCCCCCTTTTTACGATTTTTTAAAGTCATTTTGATAAACGCCCCCTTTTCCCAATGTTTTAAACGCCCAGGGCTTCTAATACGGCGAATACGGTATACAATATATTAAACTTTATATAAAAAAAGAGAAGATTTTCGTCGTTATAAAATAAGTCTGCAGGTTTTGGCAACAATACATATAACCTCTGAATTTGACATTGTGAAGTAAAATAATAGAGACACACAATGTTGACATATTTCCACACTATAGATAACATTTCGTGTCTAAGGTCGGTATACTGTGGACAATTAAGTAGAAGATGGTACTGATCTTTAACGAAAACAATTAAAAATACTCTTTCAGCTAATGATATACATAGTATAGTATGTACGTGTACATGTATATGTCTACATGTCTCGGCGACGTCTATTTGATGATTTTTATCATATACTTGTACATGTTACATGTAACCCGACAATGCACATAATTTCTATGTATTCTATACATGATACAATAAACAAAATAATAAATGTTATATCCCTGTATATTCTTATGTTTGTAGTTTTCAATGTGACAGACAGACATATTATGTTTGAAGACTCACCTCACATCTTTAATACAGGAATTAATATATACATGTAAGAGTACAGGAGACTGAAAATATGAGCCACCAAAATAGGGTTACTAGAGACTATAATATAAGAAAAAAGATGTGTCTATCTGATGTCTACCACAGATAATGTCGACAACTGTTTTCATAAGGGTCAGGATTATCCTTGCGTTAATCCCCCTAAGCCAATCGACTTTTCTCGATTAGGAGAGGTGCAATACACGCGGGATCGACAATATTTTGCCCATTTTTAATCCGCAAACTGAAATTGTCGATCCCACGTGTCCCACAAATTACACTTGACAACATGGCAGACTGTGTAGTATGCAACAAAGAAGTTAGAAAGAGGCAACACATGTTTCATCAAATGTTTTAAATAAAGGATGACGATGCATGTACAAAACGAAAGTAACTTATATTACGAAAGTATGTATCTATCTGTAGTATGAAACTATGGTTTTATATTGTGTTATTATGTTATGTTACGAAACTATGAAATAAACATCATACAAAAACAATATTATTGTCTTGCCTCTCCTTTTTATCTATAAAAAATAAGTGGGTACGAGTTCTCCGATTTTTTAGGGTACGAGTTATCCGTGGGTACGAATTCCCGGTGGGAACGAGTTCGTTTTGGGTACGAGTTTTCTGCATCCCCTTTAAATATATGAACTAAAACCATAATAAATCTTGAAAATAAGTTTGTAGGGAGCGGAATCATTTGGTTTTAAAATTGTACAACTGAAAATATAATTACATCTGAGTTAATAATACATAACTCTTTTAATAAAGTTATATATTCGGTATATATCGTAATATCACTTTCATGTACTAGTGTACCGAACCGAAAGCAAAATACCGCGGTTCAACTACCCCTAGGCGCCAGACCCTAAATATATATAACTACCTATCATATAACACATAAAGAAGGTATGCCACGCTGACTTCTGCAATAGGACCGGAAATGGAAACTTGAACCCGTCTACGAACTTTACAAAGCATATTTAGGTCAGAAAACAGTTTTAACCATGTCCGGTCCTATGCCCGGATCCACAGTGTCCACCATCGACCATACCTTGTTTATGTTATATAGATGTGAGGTATACTTATGTAGTGTACATTACGGGTCTGGCGTCTGTGAATAGTTCTCAGAGAGTGATACCTTTATTTTTTTGTGTCTGTTCAAATACACTTTGGGTGCTTAAATAGCTTTTTCAAGATCTATTTTGACCACAATGTTCGGTATTTGAGTTTAAAAAAAATAAAATTTAATTAATAAAAGATGTCGACCTAAATAACCAACTTGGATTTAAAAATGTTGACGCACTATTAATATAGGACGTCTCAAAACAAACCAAATTGTCAAAGAAAATCGCTTTTTGGCGCTCGTATCTTGTTCCAAAACGACAATTTCTTAAAACGCCTGTCTCTGAGTAATATGAACAGATAATGTTTTGGTTTCTGAAGACATGATGTAACGCTGTTATAGTCATTTTCATCGCCAATGGATTGAAATATCTTGTATTCATATGCGTAGGAACAGTTTTGAACCATTCCTTCCTTTGGTATTTTGTATGGGGACGTTTCTTTTGCACGTGAGTTTATTTTAATAAAGTTTATAGGCCTATATAACTGTTAAAAAGAACAACCTAAAATCTGGTATAGGCCTATCCGACTTCATTCCACGAGAGTGGGAAGACTTCGTAAGTAAAAAAATTGCTTTCACTCACCGATTTGGAAAACTTATAACAATTAATGAATTACAATTAACATATCAACGAAAGTTGAACTTAAGCTCCGTAATTTTTTCAGTCCTCTATGAGATCAACACGATCAATGTATATTGCAGGAGTCAATAGAAACAATAAACCTGTTGTCCGAGTATAGTGCTATGAGAGCTGTTGAGTTGTTATACTGTTTCAACAGTACCTGTGCTATGAGAGCTGTTGAGTTGTTATACTGTTTCAACAGTACCTGTGCTATGAGAGCTGTTGAGTTGTTATCTGTTTCAACAGTACCTGTGCTATGAGAGCTGTTGAGTTGTTATACTGTTTCAACAGTACCTGTGCTATGAGAGCTGTTGAGTTGTTATCTGTTTCAACAGTACCTGTGTTATGAGAGCTGTTGAGTTGTTATACTGTTTCAACAGTACCTGTATTATAAGAGCTGTTGAGTTGTTATACTGTATCAACAGTACCTGTGCTATAAGAGCTGTTGAATTGTTACCTGTTTCAACAGTACCTGTGCTATGAGAGCTGTTGAGTTGTTATACTGTTTCAACAGTACCTGTGCTATGAGAGCTGTTGAGTTGTTACCTGTTTCAACAGTACCTGTGCTATGAGAACTGTTGAGTTGTTATACTGTTTCAACAGTACCTGTATTATAAGAGCTGTTGAGTTGTTATACTGTATCAACAGTACCTGTGCTATAAGAGCTGTTGAATTGTTACCTGTTTCAACAGTACCTGTGCTATGAGAGCTGTTGAGTTGTTATACTGTTTCAACAGTACCTGTGCTATGAGAGCTGGTGAGTTGTTACCCGTTTCAACAGTACCTGTGCTATGACAGCTGTTGAGTGGTTATACTGTTTCAACAGTACCTGTGCTATAAGAGCTGTTGAGTTGTTACCTGTTTCAACAGTACCTGTGCTATGAGAGCTGTTGAGTTGTTATACTGTTTCAACAGTACCTGTGCTATGAGAGCTGTTGAGTTGTTATACTGTTTCAACAGTACCTGTGCTATGAGAGCTGTTGAGTTGTTATCTGTTTCAACAGTACCTGTGCTATGAGAGCTGTTGAGTTGTTATACTATTTCAACAGTACCTGTGCTATGAGAGCTGTTGAGTTGTTATCTGTTTCAACAGTACCTGTGCTATGAGAGCTGTTGAGTTGTTATACTGTTTCAACAGTACCTGTATTATAAGAGCTGTTGAGTTGTTATACTGTATCAACAGTACCTGTGCTATAAGAGCTGTTGAATTGTTACCTGTTTCAACAGTACCTGTGCTATGAGAGCTGTTGAGTTGTTATACTGTTTCAACAGTACCTGTGCTATGAGAGCTGTTGAGTTGTTACCTGTTTCAACAGTACCTGTGCTATGAGAACTGTTGAGTTGTTATACTGTTTCAACAGTACCTGTATTATAAGAGCTGTTGAGTTGTTATACTGTATCAACAGTACCTGTGCTATAAGAGCTGTTGAATTGTTACCTGTTTCAACAGTACCTGTGCTATGAGAGCTGTTGAGTTGTTATACTGTTTCAACAGTACCTGTGCTATGAGAGCTGTTGAGTTGTTACCTGTTTCAACAGTACCTGTGCTATGAGAGCTGTTGAGTTGTTATACTGTTTCAACAGTACCTGTGCTATGAGAGCTGTTGAGTTGTTATACTGTTTCAACAGTACCTGTGCTATGAGAGCTGTTGAGTTGTTACCTGTTTCAACAGTACCTGTACTATGAGAGCTGTTGAGTTGTTATACTGTTTCAACAGTACCTGTGCTATGAGAGCTGTTGAGTTGTTACCTGTTTCAACAGTACCTGTGCTATGAGAGCTGTTGAGTTGTTACACTGTTTCAACAGTACCTGTGCTATGAGAGCTGTTGAGTTGTTATCTGTTTCAACAGTACCTGTGCTATGAGAGCTGTTGAGTTGTTATACTGTTTCAACAGTACCTGTGCTATAAGAGCTGTTGAGTTGTTATCTGTTTCAACAGTACCTGTGCTATGAGAGCTGTTGAGTTGTTATACTGTTTCAACAGTACCTGTGCTATGAGAGCTGTTGAGTTGTTATACTGTTTCAACACCACCTGTGCTATGAGAGCTGTTGAGTTGTTACCTGTTTCAACAGTACCTGTGCTATGAGAGCTGTTGAGTTGTTATACTGTTTCAACAGTACCTGTGCTATGAGAGCTGTTGAGTTGTTATACTGTTTCAACAGTACCTGTGCTATGAGAGCTGTTGAGTTGTTACCTGTTTCAACAGTACCTGTGCTATGAGAGCTTTTGAGTTGTTACCTGTTTCAACAGTACCTGTGCTATGAGAGCTGTTGAGTTGTTATACTGTTTCAACAGTACCTGTGCTATGAGAGCTGTTGAGTTGTTACCTGTTTCAACAGTACCTGTGCTTTGAGAGCTGTTGAGTTGTTATACTGTTTCAACAGTACCTGTGCTATGAGAGCTGTTGAGTTGTTATACTGTTTCAACAGTACCTGTGCTATGAGAGCTGTTGAGTTGTTACCTGTTTCAACAGTACCTGTGCTATGAGAGCTGTTGAGTTGTTATACTGTTTCAACAGTACCTGTGCTATGAGAGCTGTTGAGTTGTTACATGTTTCAACAGTACCTGTGCTATGAGAGCTGTTGAGTTGTTATACTGTTTCAACAGTACCTGTGCTATGAGAGCTGTTGAGTTGTTATACTGTTTCAACAGTACCTGTGCTATGAGAGCTGTTGAGTTGTTACCTGTTTCAACAGTACCTGTGCTTTGAGAGCAGTTGAGTTGTTATACTGTTTCAACAGTACCTGTGCTATGAGAGCTGTTGAGTTGTTACCTGTTTCAACAGTACCTGTGCTTTGAGAGCTGTTGAGTTGTTACCTGTTTCAACAGTACCTGTGCTATGAGAGCTGTTGAGTTGTTATACTGTTTCAACAGTACTTGTGCTATGAGAACTGTTGAGTTGTTATACTGTTTCAACAGTACCTGTATTATAAGAGCTGTTGAGTTGTTATACTGTTTCAACAGTACCTGTGCTATGAGAGCTGTTGAGTTGTTACCTGTTTCAACAGTACTTGTGCTATGAGAGCTGTTGAGTTGTTATACTGTTTCAACAGTACCTGTGCTATGAGAGCTGTTGAGTTGTTACCTGTTTCAACAGTACCTGTGCTATGAAAGCTGTTGAGTTGTTACCTGTTTCAACAGTACCTGTGCTATGAGAGCTGTTAAGTTGTTACCTGTTTCAACAGTACTTGTGCTATGAGAGCTGTTGAGTTGTTACCTGTTTCAACAGTACCTGTGCTATGAGAGCTGTTGAGTTGTTACCTGTTTCAACAGTACCTGTGCTATGAGAGCTTTTGAGTTGTTACCTGTTTCAACAGTACCTGTGCTATGAGAGCTGTTGAGTTGTTATACTGTTTCAACAGTACCTGTGCTATGAGAGCTGTTGAGTTGTTATACTGTTTCAACAGTACCTGTGCTATGAGAGCTGTTGAGTTGTTATACTGTTTCAACAGTACCTGTGCTATGAGAGCTGTTGAGTTGTTACCTGTTTCAACAGTACCTGTGCTATGAGAACTGTTGAGTTGTTATACTGTTTCAACAGTACCTGTATTTTAAGTGCTGTTGAGTTGTTATACTGTTTCAACAGTACCTGTGCTATAAGAGCTGTTGAATTGTTACCTGTTTCAACAGTACCTGTGCTATGAGAGCTGTTGAGTTGTTATATTGTTTCAACAGTACCTGTGCTATGAGAGCTGTTGAGTTGTTACCTGTTTCAACAGTACCTGTGCTATGAGAGCTGTTGAGTTGTTATACTGTTTCAACAGTACCTGTGCTATGAGAGCTGTTGAGTTGTTACCTGTTTCAACAGTACCTGTGCTATGAGAGCTGTTGAGTTGTTACACTGTTTCAACAGTACCTGTGCTATGAGAGCTGTTGAGTTGTTATCTGTTTCAACAGTACCTGTGCTATGAGAGCTGTTGAGTTGTTATACTGTTTCAACAGTACCTGTGCTATGAGAGCTGTTGAGTTGTTATACTGTTTCAACAGTACCTGTGCTATGAGAGCTGTTGAGTTGTTACCTGTTTCAACAGTACCTGTACTATGAGAGCTGTTGAGTTGTTATACTGTTTCAACAGTACCTGTGCTATGAGAGCTGTTGAGTTGTTACCTGTTTCAACAGTACCTGTGCTATGAGAGCTGTTGAGTTGTTACACTGTTTCAACAGTACCTGTGCTATGAGAGCTGTTGAGTTGTTATCTGTTTCAACAGTACCTGTGCTATGAGAGCTGTTGAGTTGTTATACTGTTTCAACAGTACCTGTGCTATAAGAGCTGTTGAGTTGTTATCTGTTTCAACAGTACCTGTGCTATGAGAGCTGTTGAGTTGTTATACTGTTTCAACAGTACCTGTGCTATGAGAGCTGTTGAGTTGTTATACTGTTTCAACACCACCTGTGCTATGAGAGCTGTTGAGTTGTTACCTGTTTCAACAGTACCTGTGCTATGAGAGCTGTTGAGTTGTTATACTGTTTCAACAGTACCTGTGCTATGAGAGCTGTTGAGTTGTTATACTGTTTCAACAGTACCTGTGCTATGAGAGCTGTTGAGTTGTTACCTGTTTCAACAGTACCTGTGCTATGAGAGCTTTTGAGTTGTTACCTGTTTCAACAGTACCTGTGCTATGAGAGCTGTTGAGTTGTTATACTGTTTCAACAGTACCTGTGCTATGAGAGCTGTTGAGTTGTTACCTGTTTCAACAGTACCTGTGCTTTGAGAGCTGTTGAGTTGTTATACTGTTTCAACAGTACCTGTGCTATGAGAGCTGTTGAGTTGTTATACTGTTTCAACAGTACCTGTGCTATGAGAGCTGTTGAGTTGTTACCTGTTTCAACAGTACCTGTGCTATGAGAGCTGTTGAGTTGTTATACTGTTTCAACAGTACCTGTGCTATGAGAGCTGTTGAGTTGTTACATGTTTCAACAGTACCTGTGCTATGAGAGCTGTTGAGTTGTTATACTGTTTCAACAGTACCTGTGCTATGAGAGCTGTTGAGTTGTTATACTGTTTCAACAGTACCTGTGCTATGAGAGCTGTTGAGTTGTTACCTGTTTCAACAGTACCTGTGCTTTGAGAGCAGTTGAGTTGTTATACTGTTTCAACAGTACCTGTGCTATGAGAGCTGTTGAGTTGTTACCTGTTTCAACAGTACCTGTGCTTTGAGAGCTGTTGAGTTGTTACCTGTTTCAACAGTACCTGTGCTATGAGAGCTGTTGAGTTGTTATACTGTTTCAACAGTACTTGTGCTATGAGAACTGTTGAGTTGTTATACTGTTTCAACAGTACCTGTATTATAAGAGCTGTTGAGTTGTTATACTGTTTCAACAGTACCTGTGCTATGAGAGCTGTTGAGTTGTTACCTGTTTCAACAGTACTTGTGCTATGAGAGCTGTTGAGTTGTTATACTGTTTCAACAGTACCTGTGCTATGAGAGCTGTTGAGTTGTTACCTGTTTCAACAGTACCTGTGCTATGAGAGCTGTTGAGTTGTTACCTGTTTCAACAGTACCTGTGCTATGAGAGCTGTTAAGTTGTTACCTGTTTCAACAGTACTTGTGCTATGAGAGCTGTTGAGTTGTTACCTGTTTCAACAGTACCTGTGCTATGAGAGCTGTTGAGTTGTTACCTGTTTCAACAGTACCTGTGCTATGAGAGCTTTTGAGTTGTTACCTGTTTCAACAGTACCTGTGCTATGAGAGCTGTTGAGTTGTTATACTGTTTCAACAGTACCTGTGCTATGAGAGCTGTTGAGTTGTTATACTGTTTCAACAGTACCTGTGCTATGAGAGCTGTTGAGTTGTTATACTGTTTCAACAGTACCTGTGCTATGAGAGCTGTTGAGTTGTTACCTGTTTCAACAGTACCTGTGCTATGAGAACTGTTGAGTTGTTATACTGTTTCAACAGTACCTGTATTTTAAGTGCTGTTGAGTTGTTATACTGTTTCAACAGTACCTGTGCTATAAGAGCTGTTGAATTGTTACCTGTTTCAACAGTACCTGTGCTATGAGAGCTGTTGAGTTGTTATATTGTTTCAACAGTACCTGTGCTATGAGAGCTGTTGAGTTGTTACCTGTTTCAACAGTACCTGTGCTATGAGAGCTGTTGAGTTGTTATACTGTTTCAACAGTACCTGTGCTATGAGAGCTGTTGAGTTGTTAACCGTTTCAACAGTACCTGTGCTATGAGAGCTGTTGAGTTGTTACACTGTTTCAACAGTACCTGTGCTATGGGAGCTGTTGAGTTGTTACACTGTTTCAACAGTACCTGTGCTATGAGAGCTGTTGAGTTGTTACCTGTTTCAACAGTACCTTTGCTATGAGAACTGTTGAGTAGTTATACTGTTTCAACAGTACCTGTGCTATGAGAGCTGTTGAGTTGTTACCTGTTTCAACAGTACCTGTGCTATGAGAGCTGTTATACTGTTTCAACAGTAGGGCGGTTGAGTTGTTACCCGTTTCAACAGTACCTGTGCTATGAGAGCTGTTGAGTTGTTATACTGTTTCAACAGTACCTGTGCTATGAGAGCTGTTGAGTTGTTACCTGTTTCAACAGTACCTGTGCTATGAGAGGTGTTGAGTTGTTATACTGTTTCAACAGTACCTGTGCTATGAGAGCTGTTGAGTTGTTACCTGTTTCAACAGTACCTGTGCTATGGAGCTGTTGAGTTGTTATACTGTTTCAACAGTACCTGTGCTATGAGAGCTGTTGAGTTTTACCTGTTTCAACAATACCTGTGCTATGAGAGCTGTTGAGTTGTTACCTGTTTCAACAGTACCTGTGCTATGAGAGCTGTTGAGTTGTTACCTGTTTCAACAGTACCTGTGCTATGAGAGCTGTTGAGTTGTTATACTGTTTCAACAGTACCTGTGCTATGAGAGCTGTTGAGTTGTTATACTGTGTCAACAGTACCTGTGCTATGAGAGCTGTTGAGTTGTTATACTGTTTCAACAGTACCTGTGCTATGAGAGCTGTTGAGTTGTTACCTGTTTCAACAGTACCTGTGCTATGAGAGCTGTTGAGTTGTTATACTGTTTCAACAGTACCTGTGCTATGAGAGCTGTCGAGTTGTTACCTCTTTCAACAGTACCTGTGCTATGAGAGCTGTTGAGTTGTTACCTGTTTCAACAGTACCTGTGCTATGAGAGCTGTTGAGTTGTTATACTGTTTCAACAGTGCCTGTGCTATGAGAGCTGTTGAGTTGTTATACTGTGTCAACAGTACCTGTGCTATGAGAGCTGTTGAGTTGTTATACTGTTTCAACAGTACCTGTGCTATGAGAGCTGTTGAGTTGTTACCTGTTTCAACAGTACCTGTGCTATGAGAGCTGTTGAATTGTTATACTGTTTCAACATTACCTGTGCTATGAGAGCTGTCGAGTTGTTACCTCTTTCAACAGTATCTGTGCTATGAGAGCTGTTGAGTTGTTACCTGTTTCAACAGTACCTGTGCTATGAGAGCTGTTGAGTTGTTACCCGTTTCAACAGTACCTGTGCTATGAGAGCTGTTGAGTTGTTACCTGTTTCAACAGTACCTGTGCTATGAGAGCTGTTAAGTTGTTATACTGTTTCAACAGTACCTGTGCTATGAGAGCTGTTGAGTTGTTATACTGTTTCAACAGTACCTGTGCTATGAGAGCTGTTGAGTTGTTACCTGTTTCAACAGTACCTGTGCTACGAGAGCTGTTGAGTTGTTATACTGTTTCAACAGTACCTGTGCTATGAGAGCTGTTGAGTTGTTACCTGTTTCAACAGTACCTGTGCTATGAGAGCTGTTAAGTTGTTATACTGTTTCAACAGTACCTGTGCTATGAGAGCTGTTGAGTTGTTATACTGTTTCAACAGTACCTGTGCTATGAGAGCTGTTGAGTTGTTACCTGTTTCAACAGTACCTGTGCTATGAGAGCTGTTGAGTTGTTATACTGTTTCAACAGTACCTGTGCTATGAGAGCTGTTGAGTTGTTATACTGTTTCAACAGTACCTGTGCTATGAGAGCTGTTGAGTTGTTATACTGTTTCAACAGTACCTGTGCTATGAGAGCTGTTAAGTTGTTATACTGTTTCAACAGTACCTGTGCTATGAGAGCTGTTGAGTTGTTATACTGTTTCAACAGTACCTGTGCTATGAGAGCTGTTGAGTTGTTACCTGTTTCAACAGTACCTGTGCTATGAGAGCTGTTGAGTTGTTATACTGTTTCAACAGTACGTGTGCTATGAGAGCTGTTGAGTTGTTATACTGTTTCAACAGTACCTGTGCTATGAGAGCTGTTGAGTTGTTATACTGTTTCAACAGTACCTGTGCTATGAGAGCTGTTGAGTTGTTATACTGTTTCAACAGTACCTGTGCTATGAGAGCTGTTGAGTTGTTACCTGTTTCAACAGTACCTGTGCTATGAGAGCTGTTGAGTTGTTATACTGTTTCAACAGTACCTGTGCTATGAGAGCTGTTGAGTTGTTACCTGTTTCAACAGTACCTGTGCTATGAGAGCTTTTGAGTTGTTACCTCTTTCAACAGTACCTGTACTATGAGAGCTGTTGAGTTGTTACCTGTTTCAACAGTACCTGTGCTATGAGAGCTGTTGAGTTGTTACCCGTTTCAACAGTACCTGTGCTATGAGAGCTGTTGAGTTGTTACCTGTTTCAACAGTACCTGTGCTATGAGAGCTGTTGAGTTGTTACCCGTTTCAACAGTACCTGTGCTATGAGAGCTGTTGAGTTGTTACACTGTTTCAACAGTACCTGTGCTATGGGAGCTGTTGAGTTGTTACACTGTTTCAACAGTACCTGTGCTATGAGAGCTGTTGAGTTGTTACCTGTTTCAACAGTACCTTTGCTATGAGAGCTGTTGAGTAGTTATACTGTTTCAACAGTACCTGTATTATAAGAGCTGTTGAGTTGTTATACTGTTTCAACAGTACCTGTGCTATGAGAGCTGTTGAGTTGTTACCTGTTTCAACAGTACTTGTGCTATGAGAGCTGTTGAGTTGTTATACTGTTTCAACAGTACCTGTGCTATGAGAGCTGTTGAGTTGTTACCTGTTTCAACAGTACCTGTGCTATGAGAGCTGTTAAGTTGTTACCTGTTTCAACAGTACTTGTGCTATGAGAGCTGTTGAGTTGTTACCTGTTTCAACAGTACCTGTGCTATGAGAGCTGTTGAGTTGTTACCTGTTTCAACAGTACCTGTGCTATGAGAGCTTTTGAGTTGTTACCTGTTTCAACAGTACCTGTGCTATGAGAGCTGTTGAGTTGTTATACTGTTTCAACAGTACCTGTGCTATGAGAGCTGTTGAGTTGTTATACTGTTTCAACAGTACCTGTGCTATGAGAGCTGTTGAGTTCTTATACTGTTTCAACAGTACCTGTGCTATGAGAGCTGTTGAGTTGTTACCTGTTTCAACAGTACCTGTGCTATGAGAACTGTTGAGTTGTTATACTGTTTCAACAGTACCTGTATTTTAAGTGCTGTTGAGTTGTTATACTGTTTCAACAGTACCTGTGCTATAAGAGCTGTTGAATTGTTACCTGTTTCAACAGTACCTGTGCTATGAGAGCTGTTGAGTTGTTATATTGTTTCAACAGTACCTGTGCTATGAGAGCTGTTGAGTTGTTACCTGTTTCAACAGTACCTGTGCTATGAGAGCTGTTGAGTTGTTATACTGTTTCAACAGTACCTGTGCTATGAGAGCTGTTGAGTTGTTACCCGTTTCAACAGTACCTGTGCTATGAGAGCTGTTGAGTTGTTACACTGTTTCAACAGTACCTGTGCTATGGGAGCTGTTGAGTTGTTACACTGTTTCAACAGTACCTGTGCTATGAGAGCTGTTGAGTTGTTACCTGTTTCAACAGTACCTTTGCTATGAGAACTGTTGAGTAGTTATACTGTTTCAACAGTACCTGTGCTATGAGAGCTGTTGAGTTGTTACCTGTTTCAACAGTACCTGTGCTATGAGAGCTGTTATACTGTTTCAACAGTAGGGCGGTTGAGTTGTTACCCGTTTCAACAGTACCTGTGCTATGAGAGCTGTTGAGTTGTTATACTGTTTCAACAGTACCTGTGCTATGAGAGCTGTTGAGTTGTTACCTGTTTCAACAGTACCTGTGCTATGAGAGGTGTTGAGTTGTTATACTGTTTCAACAGTACCTGTGCTATGAGAGCTGTTGAGTTGTTACCTGTTTCAACAGTACCTGTGCTATGGAGCTGTTGAGTTGTTATACTGTTTCAACAGTACCTGTGCTATGAGAGCTGTTGAGTTTTACCTGTTTCAACAGTACCTGTGCTATGAGAGCTGTTGAGTTGTTACCTGTTTCAACAGTACCTGTGCTATGAGAGCTGTTGAGTTGTTATACTGTTTCAACAGTACCTGTGCTATGAGAGCTGTTGAGTTGTTATACTGTGTCAACAGTACCTGTGCTATGAGAGCTGTTGGGTTGTTATACTGTTTCAACAGTACCTGTGCTATGAGAGCTGTTGAGTTGTTACCTGTTTCAACAGTACCTGTGCTATGAGAGCTGTTGAGTTGTTATACTGTTTCAACAGTACCTGTGCTATGAGAGCTGTCGAGTTGTTACCTCTTTCAACAGTACCTGTGCTATGAGAGCTGTTGAGTTGTTACCTGTTTCAACAGTACCTGTGCTATGAGAGCTGTTGAGTTGTTATACTGTTTCAACAGTGCCTGTGCTATGAGAGCTGTTGAGTTGTTATACTGTGTCAACAGTACCTGTGCTATGAGAGCTGTTGAGTTGTTATACTGTTTCAACAGTACCTGTGCTATGAGAGCTGTTGAGTTGTTACCTGTTTCAACAGTACCTGTGCTATGAGAGCTGTTGAATTGTTATACTGTTTCAACAGTACCTGTGCTATGAGAGCTGTCGAGTTGTTACCTCTTTCAACAGTATCTGTGCTATGAGAGCTGTTGAGTTGTTACCTGTTTCAACAGTACCTGTGCTATGAGAGCTGTTGAGTTGTTACCCGTTTCAACAGTACCTGTGCTATGAGAGCTGTTGAGTTGTTACCTGTTTCAACAGTACCTGTGCTATGAGAGCTGTTAAGTTGTTATACTGTTTCAACAGTACCTGTGCTATGAGAGCTGTTGAGTTGTTATACTGTTTCAACAGTACCTCTGCTATGAGAGCTGTTGAGTTGTTACCTGTTTCAACAGTACCTGTGCTACGAGAGCTGTTGAGTTGTTATACTGTTTCAACAGTACCTGTGCTATGAGAGCTGTTGAGTTGTTACCTGTTTCAACAGTACCTGTGCTATGAGAGCTGTTAAGTTGTTATACTGTTTCAACAGTACCTGTGCTATGAGAGCTGTTGAGTTGTTATACTGTTTCAACAGTACCTGTGCTATGAGAGCTGTTGAGTTGTTACCTGTTTCAACAGTACCTGTGCTATGAGAGCTGTTGAGTTGTAATACTGTTTCAACAGTACCTGTGCTATGAGAGCTGTTGAGTTGTTATACTGTTTCAACAGTACCTGTGCTATGAGAGCTGTTGAGTTGTTATACTGTTTCAACAGTACCTGTGCTATGAGAGCTGTTAAGTTGTTATACTGTTTCAACAGTACCTGTGCTATGAGAGCTGTTGAGTTGTTATACTGTTTCAACAGTACCTGTGCTATGAGAGCTGTTGAGTTGTTACCTGTTTCAACAGTACCTGTGCTATGAGAGCTGTTGAGTTGTTATACTGTTTCAACAGTACGTGTGCTATGAGAGCTGTTGAGTTGTTATACTGTTTCAACAGTACCTGTGCTATGAGAGCTGTTGAGTTGTTATACTGTTTCAACAGTACCTGTGCTATGAGAGCTGTTGAGTTGTTATACTGTTTCAACAGTACCTGTGCTATGAGAGCTGTTGAGTTGTTACCTGTTTCAACAGTACCTGTGCTATGAGAGCTGTTGAGTTGTTATACTGTTTCAACAGTACCTGTGCTATGAGAGCTGTTGAGTTGTTACCTGTTTCAACAGTACCTGTGCTATGAGAGCTTTTGAGTTGTTACCTCTTTCAACAGTACCTGTACTATGAGAGCTGTTGAGTTGTTACCTGTTTCAACAGTACCTGTGCTATGAGAGCTGTTGAGTTGTTACCCGTTTCAACAGTACCTGTGCTATGAGAGCTGTTGAGTTGTTACCTGTTTCAACAGTACCTGTGCTATGAGAGCTGTTGAGTTGTTACCCGTTTCAACAGTACCTGTGCTATGAGAGCTGTTGAGTTGTTACACTGTTTCAACAGTACCTGTGCTATGGGAGCTGTTGAGTTGTTACACTGTTTCAACAGTACCTGTGCTATGAGAGCTGTTGAGTTGTTACCTGTTTCAACAGTACCTTTGCTATGAGAGCTGTTGAGTAGTTATACTGTTTCAACAGTACCTGTATTATAAGAGCTGTTGAGTTGTTATACTGTTTCAACAGTACCTGTGCTATGAGAGCTGTTGAGTTGTTACCTGTTTCAACAGTACTTGTGCTATGAGAGCTGTTGAGTTGTTATACTGTTTCAACAGTACCTGTGCTATGAGAGCTGTTGAGTTGTTACCTGTTTCAACAGTACCTGTGCTATGAGAGCTGTTAAGTTGTTACCTGTTTCAACAGTACTTGTGCTATGAGAGCTGTTGAGTTGTTATACTGTTTCAACAGTACCTGTGCTATGAGAGCTGTTGAGTTGTTATACTGTTTCAACAGTACCTGTGCTATGAGAGCTGTTGAGTTGTTACCTGTTTCAACAGTACCTGTGCTATGAGAGCTGTTGAGTTGTTATACTGTTTCAACAGTACCTGTGCTATGAGAGCTGTTGAGTTGTTATACTGTTTCAACAGTACCTGTGCTATGAGAGCTTTTGAGTTGTTACCTGTTTCAACAGTACCTGTGCTATGAGAGCTGTTGAGTTGTTATACTTTTTCAACAGTACCTGTGCTATGAGAGCTGTTGAGTTGTTATACTGTTTCAACAGTACCTGTGCTATGAGAGCTGTTGAGTTGTTACCTGTTTCAACAGTACCTGTGCTATGAGAGCTGTTGAGTTGTTATACTGTTTCAACAGTACCTGTGCTATGAGAGCTGTTGAGTTGTTACCCGTTTCAACAGTACCTGTGCTATGAGAGCTGTTGAGTTGTTACACTGTTTCAACAGTACCTGTGCTATGGGAGCTGTTGAGTTGTTACACTGTTTCAACAGTACCTGTGCTATGAGAGCTGTTGAGTTGTTACCTGTTTCAACAGTACCTTTGCTATGAGAACTGTTGAGTAGTTATACTGTTTCAACAGTACCTGTGCTATGAGAGCTGTTGAGTTGTTACCTGTTTCAACAGTACCTGTGCTATGAGAGCTGTTATACTGTTTCAACAGTAGGGCGGTTGAGTTGTTACCCGTTTCAACAGTACCTGTGCTATGAGAGCTGTTGAGTTGTTATACTGTTTCAACAGTACCTGTGCTATGAGAGCTGTTGAGTTGTTACCCGTTTCAACAGTACCTGTGCTATGAGAGCTGTTGAGTTGTTACCTGTTTCAACAGTACCTGTGCTATGAGAGCTGTTATACTGTTTCAACAGTAGGGCGGTTGAGTTGTTACCTGTTTCAACAGTACCTATGCTATGAGAGGTGTTGAGTTGTTACCTGTTTCAGCAGTACCTGTGCTATGAGAGCTTTTGAGTTGTTACCTGTTTCAACAGTACCTGTGCTATGAGAGCTGTTGAGTTGTTACCTGTTTCAACAGTACCTGTGCTATGAGAGCTGTTGAGTTGTTACCCGTTTCAACAGTACCTGTGCTATGAGAGCTGTTGAGTTGTTACCTGTTTCAACAGTACCTGTGCTATGAGAGCTGTTATACTGTTTCAACAGTAGGGCGGTTGAGTTGTTACCTGTTTCAACAGTACCTGTGCTATGAGAGGTGTTGAGTTGTTATACTGTTTCAACAGTACCTGTGCTATGAGAGCTGTTGAGTTGTTACCTGTTTCAACAGTACCTGTGCTATGGAGCTGTTGAGTTGTTATACTGTTTCAACAGTACCTGTGCTATGAGAGCTGTTGAGTTTTACCTGTTTCAACAATACCTGTGCTATGAGAGCTGTTGAGTTGTTACCTGTTTCAACAGTACCTGTGCTATGAGAGCTGTTGAGTTGTTACCTGTTTCAACAGTACCTGTGCTATGAGAGCTGTTGAGTTGTTATACTGTTTCAACAGTACCTGTGCTATGAGAGCTGTTGAGTTGTTATACTGTGTCAACAGTACCTGTGCTATGAGAGCTGTTGGGTTGTTATACTGTTTCAACAGTACCTGTGCTATGAGAGCTGTTGAGTTGTTACCTGTTTCAACAGTACCTGTGCTATGAGAGCTGTTGAGTTGTTATACTGTTTCAACAGTACCTGTGCTATGAGAGCTGTTGAGTTGTTACCTGTTTCAACAGTACCTGTGCTATGAGAGCTGTTGAGTTGTTATACTGTTTCAACAGTGCCTGTGCTATGAGAGCTGTTGAGTTGTTATACTGTGTCAACAGTACCTGTGCTATGAGAGCTGTTGAGTTGTTATACTGTTTCAACAGTACCTGTGCTATGAGAGCTGTTGAGTTGTTACCTGTTTCAACAGTACCTGTGCTATGAGAGCTGTTGAATTGTTATACTGTTTCAACAGTACCTGTGCTATGAGAGCTGTCGAGTTGTTACCTCTTTCAACAGTATCTGTGCTATGAGAGCTGTTGAGTTGTTACCTGTTTCAACAGTACCTGTGCTATGAGAGCTGTTGAGTTGTTACCCGTTTCAACAGTACCTGTGCTATGAGAGCTGTTGAGTTGTTACCTGTTTCAACAGTACCTGTGCTATGAGAGCTGTTAAGTTGTTATACTGTTTCAACAGTACCTGTGCTATGAGAGCTGTTGAGTTGTTATACTGTTTCAACAGTACCTGTGCTATGAGAGCTGTTGAGTTGTTACCTGTTTCAACAGTACCTGTGCTACGAGAGCTGTTGAGTTGTTATACTGTTTCAACAGTACCTGTGCTATGAGAGCTGTTGAGTTGTTACCTGTTTCAACAGTACCTGTGCTATGAGAGCTGTTAAGTTGTTATACTGTTTCAACAGTACCTGTGCTATGAGAGCTGTTGAGTTGTTATACTGTTTCAACAGTACCTGTGCTATGAGAGCTGTTGAGTTGTTACCTGTTTCAACAGTACCTGTGCTATGAGAGCTGTTGAGTTGTTATACTGTTTCAACAGTACCTGTGCTATGAGAGCTGTTGAGTTGTTATACTGTTTCAACAGTACCTGTGCTATGAGAGCTGTTGAGTTGTTATACTGTTTCAACAGTACCTGTGCTATGAGAGCTGTTAAGTTGTTATACTGTTTCAACAGTACCTGTGCTATGAGAGCTGTTGAGTTGTTATACTGTTTCAACAGTACCTGTGCTATGAGAGCTGTTGAGTTGTTACCTGTTTCAACAGTACCTGTGCTATGAGAGCTGTTGAGTTGTTATACTGTTTCAACAGTACGTGTGCTATGAGAGCTGTTGAGTTGTTATACTGTTTCAACAGTACCTGTGCTATGAGAGCTGTTGAGTTGTTATACTGTTTCAACAGTACCTGTGCTATGAGAGCTGTTGAGTTGTTATACTGTTTCAACAGTACCTGTGCTATGAGAGCTGTTGAGTTGTTACCTGTTTCAACAGTACCTGTGCTATGAGAGCTGTTGAGTTGTTATACTGTTTCAACAGTACCTGTGCTATGAGAGCTGTCGAGTTGTTACCTGTTTCAACAGTACCTGTGCTATGAGAGCTGTTGAGTTGTTACCTCTTTCAACAGTACCTGTGCTATGAGAGCTGTTGAGTTGTTACCTGTTTCAACAGTACCTGTGCTATGAGAGCTGTTGAGTTGTTACCCGTTTCAACAGTACCTGTGCTATGAGAGCTGTTGAGTTGTTACCTGTTTCAACAGTACCTGTGCTATGAGAGCTGTTGAGTTGTTACCCGTTTCAACAGTACCTGTGCTATGAGAGCTGTTGAGTTGTTACACTGTTTCAACAGTACCTGTGCTATGGGAGCTGTTGAGTTGTTACACTGTTTCAACAGTACCTGTGCTATGAGAGCTGTTGAGTTGTTACCTGTTTCAACAGTACCTTTGCTATGAGAGCTGTTGAGTAGTTATACTGTTTCAACAGTACCTGTATTATAAGAGCTGTTGAGTTGTTATACTGTTTCAACAGTACCTGTGCTATGAGAGCTGTTGAGTTGTTACCTGTTTCAACAGTACTTGTGCTATGAGAGCTGTTGAGTTGTTATACTGTTTCAACAGTACCTGTGCTATGAGAGCTGTTGAGTTGTTACCTGTTTCAACAGTACCTGTGCTATGAGAGCTGTTAAGTTGTTACCTGTTTCAACAGTACTTGTGCTATGAGAGCTGTTGAGTTGTTATACTGTTTCAACAGTACCTGTGCTATGAGAGCTGTTGAGTTGTTATACTGTTTCAACAGTACCTGTGCTATGAGAGCTGTTGAGTTGTTACCTGTTTCAACAGTACCTGTGCTATGAGAGCTGTTGAGTTGTTATACTGTTTCAACAGTACCTGTGCTATGAGAGCTGTTGAGTTGTTATACTGTTTCAACAGTACCTGTGCTATGAGAGCTTTTGAGTTGTTACCTGTTTCAACAGTACCTGTGCTATGAGAGCTGTTGAGTTGTTATACTTTTTCAACAGTACCTGTGCTATGAGAGCTGTTGAGTTGTTATACTGTTTCAACAGTACCTGTGCTATGAGAGCTGTTGAGTTGTTACCTGTTTCAACAGTACCTGTGCTATGAGAGCTTTTGAGTTGTTACCTGTTTCAACAGTACCTGTGCTATGAGAGCTGTTGAGTTGTTATACTGTTTCAACAGTACCTGTGCTATGAGAGCTGTTGAGTTGTTACCTGTTTCAACAGTACCTGTGCTTTGAGAGCTGTTGAGTTGTTATACTGTTTCAACAGTACCTGTGCTATGAGAGCTGTTGAGTTCTTATACTGTTTCAACAGTACCTGTGCTATGAGAGCTGTTGAGTTGTAACCTGTTTCAACAGTACCTGTGCTATGAGAACTGTTGAGTTGTTATACTGTTTCAACAGTACCTGTATTTTAAGTGCTGTTGAGTTGTTATACTGTTTCAACAGTACCTGTGCTATAAGAGCTGTTGAATTGTTACCTGTTTCAACAGTACCTGTGCTATGAGAGATGTTGAGTTGTTATACTGTTTCAACAGTACCTGTGCTATGAGAGCTGTTGAGTTGTTACCTGTTTCAACAGTACCTGTGCTATGAGAGCTGTTGAGTTGTTATACTGTTTCAACAGTACCTGTGCTATGAGAGCTGTTGAGTTGTTACCCGTTTCAACAGTACCTGTGCTATGAGAGCTGTCGAGTTGTTACACTGTTTCAACAGTACCTGTGCTATGGGAGCTGTTGAGTTGTTACACTGTTTCAACAGTACCTGTGCTATGAGAGCTGTTGAGTTGTTATACTGTTTCAACAGTACCTGTGCTATGAGAGCTGTTGAGTTTTACCTGTTTCAACAATACCTGTGCTATGAGAGCTGTTGAGTTGTTATACTGTTTCAACAGTACCTGTGCTATGAGAGCTGTTGAGTTGTTACCTGTTTCAACAGTACCTGTGCTATGGAGCTGTTGAGTTGTTATACTGTTTCAACAGTACCTGTGCTATGAGAGCTGTTGAGTTTTACCTGTTTCAACAATACCTGTGCTATGAGAGCTGTTGAGTTGTTACCTGTTTCAACAGTACCTGTGCTATGAGTGCTGTTGAGTTGTTACCTGTTTCAACAGTACCTGTGCTATGAGAGCTGTTGAGTTGTTATACTGTTTCAACAGTACCTGTGCTATGAGAGCTGTTGAGTTGTTATACTGTGTCAACAGTACCTGTGCTATGAGAGCTGTTGGGTTGTTATACTGTTTCAACAGTACCTGTGCTATGAGAGCTGTTGAGTTGTTACCTGTTTCAACAGTACCTGTGCTATGAGAGCTGTTGAGTTGTTATACTGTTTCAACAGTACCTGTGCTATGAGAGCTGTCGAGTTGTTACCTCTTTCAACAGTACCTGTGCTATGAGAGCTGTTGAGTTGTTACCTGTTTCAACAGTACCTGTGCTATGAGAGCTGTTGAGTTGTTATACTGTTTCAACAGTGCCTGTGCTATGAGAGCTGTTGAGTTGTTATACTGTGTCAACAGTACCTGTGCTATGAGAGCTGTTGAGTTGTTATACTGTTTCAACAGTACCTGTGCTATGAGAGCTGTTGAGTTGTTACCTGTTTCAACAGTACCTGTGCTATGAGAGCTGTTGAATTGTTATACTGTTTCAACAGTACCTGTGCTATGAGAGCTGTCGAGTTGTTACCTCTTTCAACAGTATCTGTGCTATGAGAGCTGTTGAGTTGTTACCTGTTTCAACAGTACCTGTGCTATGAGAGCTGTTGAGTTGTTACCCGTTTCAACAGTACCTGTGCTATGAGAGCTGTTGAGTTGTTACCTGTTTCAACAGTACCTGTGCTATGAGAGCTGTTAAGTTGTTATACTGTTTCAACAGTACCTGTGCTATGAGAGCTGTTGAGTTGTTATACTGTTTCAACAGTACCTGTGCTATGAGAGCTGTTGAGTTGTTACCTGTTTCAACAGTACCTGTGCTATGAGAGCTGTTGAGTTGTTACCTGTTTCAACAGTACCTGTGCTATGAGAGCTGTTAAGTTGTTATACTGTTTCAACAGTACCTGTGCTATGAGAGCTGTTGAGTTGTTATACTGTTTCAACAGTACCTGTGCTATGAGAGCTGTTGAGTTGTTACCTGTTTCAACAGTACCTGTCCTATGAGAGCTGTTGAGTTGTTATACTGTTTCAACAGTACCTGTGCTATGAGAGCTGTTGAGTTGTTATACTGTTTCAACAGTACCTGTGCTATGAGAGCTGTTGAGTTGTTATACTGTTTCAACAGTACCTGTGCTATGAGAGCTGTTAAGTTGTTATACTGTTTCAACAGTACCTGTGCTATGAGAGCTGTTGAGTTGTTATACTGTTTCAACAGTACCTGTGCTATGAGAGCTGTTGAGTTGTTACCTGTTTCAACAGTACCTGTGCTATGAGAGCTGTTGAGTTGTTATACTGTTTCAACAGTACGTGTGCTATGAGAGCTGTTGAGTTGTTATACTGTTTCAACAGTACCTGTGCTATGAGAGCTGTTGAGTTGTTATACTGTTTCAACAGTACCTGTGCTATGAGAGCTGTTGAGTTGTTATACTGTTTCAACAGTACCTGTGCTATGAGAGCTGTCGAGTTGTTACCTGTTTCAACAGTACCTGTGCTATGAGAGCTTTTGAGTTGTTACCTCTTTCAACAGTACCTGTGCTACGAGAGCTGTTGAGTTGTTACCTCTTTCAACAGTACCTGTGCTATGAGAGCTGTTGAGTTGTTACCCGTTTCAACAGTACCTGTGCTATGAGAGCTGTTGAGTTGTTACCTGTTTCAACAGTACCTGTGCTATGAGAGCTGTTGAGTTGTTACCCGTTTCAACAGTACCTGTGCTATGAGAGCTGTTGAGTTGTTACACTGTTTCAACAGTACCTGTGCTATGGGAGCTGTTGAGTTGTTACACTGTTTCAACAGTACCTGTGCTATGAGAGCTGTTGAGTTGTTACCTGTTTCAACAGTACCTTTGCTATGAGAGCTGTTGAGTTCTTATACTGTTTCAACAGTACCTGTGCTATGAGAGCTGTTGAGTTGTTACCTGTTTCAACAGTACCTGTGCTATGAGAACTGTTGAGTTGTTATACTGTTTCAACAGTACCTGTATTTTAAGTGCTCTTGAGTTGTTATACTGTTTCAACAGTACCTGTGCTATAAGAGCTGTTGAATTGTTACCTGTTTCAACAGTACCTGTGCTATGAGAGCTGTTGAGTTGTTATACTGTTTCAACAGTACCTGTGCTATGAGAGCTGTTGAGTTGTTACCTGTTTCAACAGTACCTGTGCTATGAGAGCTGTTGAGTTGTTATACTGTTTCAACAGTACCTGTGCTATGAGAGCTGTTGAGTTGTTACCCGTTTCAACAGTACCTGTGCTATGAGAGCTGTTGAGTTGTTACACTGTTTCAACAGTACCTGTGCTATGGGAGCTGTTGAGTTGTTACACTGTTTCAACAGTACCTGTGCTATGAGAGCTGTTGAGTTGTTACCTGTTTCAACAGTACCTTTGCTATGAGAGCTGTTGAGTAGTTATACTGTTTCAACAGTACCTGTGCTATGAGAGCTGTTGAGTTGTTACCTGTTTCAACAGTACCTGTGCTATGAGAGCTGTTATACTGTTTCAACAGTAGGGCGGTTGAGTTGTTACCCGTTTCAACAGTACCTGTGCTATGAGAGCTGTCGAGTTGTTACCTGTTTCAACAGTACCTGTGCTATGAGAGCTTTTGAGTTGTTACCTCTTTCAACAGTACCTGTGCTATGAGAGCTGTTGAGTTGTTACCTGTTTCAACAGTACCTGTGCTATGAGAGCTGTTGAGTTGTTACCCGTTTCAACAGTACCTGTGCTATGAGAGCTGTTGAGTTGTTACCTGTTTCAACAGTACCTGTGCTATGAAAGCCGTTTAGTTGTTACCTGTTTCAACAGTACCTGTGCTATGAGAGCTGTCGAGTTGTTACCTCTTTCAACAGTACCTGTGCTATGAGAGCTGTTGAGTTGTTATACTGTTTCAACAGTACCTGTGCTATGAGAGCTGTTGAGTTGTTACCCGTTTCAACAGTACCTGTGCTATGAGAGCTGTTGAGTTGTTATACTGTTTCAACAGTGCCTGTGCTATGAGAGCTGTTGAGTTGTTATACTGTGTCAACAGTACCTGTGCTATGAGAGCTGTTGAGTTGTTATACTGTTTCAACAGTACCTGTGCTATGAGAGCTGTTGAGTTGTTACCTGTTTCAACAGTACCTGTGCTATGAGAGCTGTTGAATTGTTATACTGTTTCAACAGTACCTGTGCTATGAGAGCTGTTGAGTTGTTACCTCTTTCAACAGTACCTGTGCTTTGAGAGCTGTTGAGTTGTTATACTGTTTCAACAGTACCTGTGCTATGAGAGCTGTTGAGTTGTTATACTGTTTCAACAGTACCTGTGCTATGAGAGCTGTTGAGTTGTTATACTGTTTCAACAGTACCTGTGCTATGAGAGCTGTTGAGTTGTTATACTGTTTCAACAGTGCCTGTGCTATGAGAGCTGTTGAGTTGTTATACTGTGTCAACAGTACCTGTGCTATGAGAGCTGTTGAGTTGTTATACTGTTTCAACAGTACCTGTGCTATGAGAGCTGTTGAGTTGTTACCTGTTTCAACAGTACCTGTGCTATGAGAGCTGTTGAATTGTTATACTGTTTCAACAGTACCTGTGCTATGAGAGCTGTCGAGTTGTTACCTCTTTCAACAGTATCTGTGCTATGAGAGCTGTTGAGTTGTTACCTGTTTCAACAGTACCTGTGCTATGAGAGCTGTTGAGTTGTTACCCGTTTCAACAGTACCTGTGCTATGAGAGCTGTTGAGTTGTTACCTGTTTCAACAGTACCTGTGCTATGAGAGCTGTTAAGTTGTTATACTGTTTCAACAGTACCTGTGCTATGAGAGCTGTTGAGTTGTTATACTGTTTCAACAGTACCTGTGCTATGAGAGCTGTTGAGTTGTTACCTGTTTCAACAGTACCTGTGCTATGAGAGCTGTTGAGTTGTTATACTGTTTCAACAGTACCTGTGCTATGAGAGCTGTTGAGTTGTTATACTGTTTCAACAGTACCTGTGCTATGAGAGCTGTTGAGTTGTTATACTGTTTCAACAGTACCTGTGCTATGAGAGCTGTTGAGTTGTTATACTGTTTCAACAGTACCTGTGCTATGAGAGCTGTTGAGTTGTTACCTGTTTCAACAGTACCTGTGCTATGAGAGCTGTTGAGTTGTTATACTGTTTCAACAGTACCTGTGCTATGAGAGCTGTCGAGTTGTTACCTGTTTCAACAGTACCTGTGCTATGAGAGCTTTTGAGTTGTTACCTCTTTCAACAGTACCTGTGCTATGAGAGCTGTTGAGTTGTTACCTGTTTCAACAGTACCTGTGCTATGAGAGCTGTTGAGTTGTTATACTGTTTCAACAGTACCTGTGCTATGAGAGCTGTCGAGTTGTTACCTGTTTCAACAGTACCTGTGCTATGAGAGCTTTTGAGTTGTTACCTCTTTCAACAGTACCTGTGCTATGAGAGCTGTTGAGTTGTTACCTGTTTCAACAGTACCTGTGCTATGAGAGCTGTTGAGTTGTTACCCGTTTCAACAGTACCTGTGCTATGAGAGCTGTTGAGTTGTTACCTGTTTCAACAGTACCTGTGCTACGAGAGCTGTTGAGTTGTTATACTGTTCCAACAGTACCTGTGCTATGAGAGCTGTTGAGTTGTTATACTGTTTCAACAGTACCTGTGCTATGAGAGCTGTTGAGTTGTTATACTGTTTCAACAGTACCTGTGCTATGAGAGCTGTTGAGTTGTTACCTGTTTCAACAGTACCTGTGCTTTGAGAGCTGTTGAGTTGTTATACTGTTTCAACAGTACCTGTGCTATGAGAGCTGTTGAGTTGTTATACTGTTTCAACAGTACCTGTGCTATGAGAGCTGTTGAGTTGTTACCTGTTTCAACAGTACCTGTGCTATGAGAGCTGTTGAGTTGTTACCTGTTTCAACAGTACCTGTGCCACGAGAGCTGTTGAGTTGTTATACTGTTTCAACAGTACCTGTGCTATGAGAGCTGTTGAGTTGTTATACTGTTTCAACAGTAGGGCTGTTGAGTTGTTACCTGTTTCAACAGTACCTGTGCTGTGGAGCTGTTGAGTTGTTATACTGTTACAACAGTACCTGTGCTATAAGAGCTGTTGAGTTGTTACCTGTTTCAACAGTACCTGTGCTATGAGAGCTGTTGAGTTGTTACCTGTTTCAACAGTACCTGTGCTATGAGAGCTGTTGAGTTGTTATACTGTTTCAACAGTACCTGTGCTATGAGAGCTGTTGAGTTGTTATACTGTGTCAACAGTACCTGTGCTATGAGAGCTGTTGGGTTGTTATACTGTTTCAACAGTACCTGTGCTATGAGAGCTGTTGAGTTGTTACCTGTTTCAACAGTACCTGTGCTATGAGAGCTGTTGAGTTGTTATACTGTTTCAACAGTACCTGTGCTATGAGAGCTGTCGAGTTGTTACCTCTTTCAACAGTACCTGTGCTATGAGAGCTGTTGAGTTGTTACCTGTTTCAACAGTACCTGTGCTATGAGAGCTGTTGAGTTGTTATACTGTTTCAACAGTGCCTGTGCTATGAGAGCTGTTGAGTTGTTATACTGTGTCAACAGTACCTGTGCTATGAGAGCTGTTGAGTTGTTATACTGTTTCAACAGTACCTGTGCTATGAGAGCTGTTGAGTTGTTACCTGTTTCAACAGTACCTGTGCTATGAGAGCTGTTGAATTGTTATACTGTTTCAACATTACCTGTGCTATGAGAGCTGTCGAGTTGTTACCTCTTTCAACAGTATCTGTGCTATGAGAGCTGTTGAGTTGTTACCTGTTTCAACAGTACCTGTGCTATGAGAGCTGTTGAGTTGTTACCCGTTTCAACAGTACCTGTGCTATGAGAGCTGTTGAGTTATTACCTGTTTCAACAGTACCTGTGCTATGAGAGCTGTTAAGTTGTTATACTGTTTCAACAGTACCTGTGCTATGAGAGCTGTTGAGTTGTTATACTGTTTCAACAGTACCTGTGCTATGAGAGCTGTTGAGTTGTTACCTGTTTCAACAGTACCTGTGCTACGAGAGCTGTTGAGTTGTTATACTGTTTCAACAGTACCTGTGCTATGAGAGCTGTTGAGTTGTTACCTGTTTCAACAGTACCTGTGCTATGAGAGCTGTTAAGTTGTTATACTGTTTCAACAGTACCTGTGCTATGAGAGCTGTTGAGTTGTTATACTGTTTCAACAGTACCTGTGCTATGAGAGCTGTTGAGTTGTTACCTGTTTCAACAGTACCTGTGCTATGAGAGCTGTTGAGTTGTTATACTGTTTCACCAGTACCT
Organism: Gibbula magus; assembly: GCA_936450465.1. Taxonomy (NCBI): domain Eukaryota; kingdom Metazoa; phylum Mollusca; class Gastropoda; order Trochida; family Trochidae; genus Gibbula; species Gibbula magus. The sequence goes on from OW388292.1 coordinate 69,037,172, forward strand.
GTGCTATGAGAGCTGTTGAGTTGTTATACTGTTTCAACAGTACCTGTGCTATGAGAGCTGTTGAGTTGTTATACTGTTTCAACAGTACCTGTGCTATGAGAGCTGTTCAGTTGTTATACTGTTTCAACAGTACCTGTGCTATGAGAGCTGTTGAGTTGTTATACTGTTTCAACAGTACCTGTGCTATGAGAGCTGTTGAGTTGTTACCTGTTTCAACAGTACCTGTGCTATGAGAGCTGTTGAGTTGTTATACTGTTTCAACAGTACGTGTGCTATGAGAGCTGTTGAGTTGTTATACTGTTTCAACAGTACCTGTGCTATGAGAGCTGTTGAGTTGTTATACTGTTTCAACAGTACCTGTGCTATGAGAGCTGTTGAGTTGTTATACTGTTTCAACAGTACCTGTGCTATGAGAGCTGTTGAGTTGTTACCTGTTTCAACAGTACCTGTGCTATGAGAGCTGTTGAGTTGTTATACTGTTTCAACAGTACCTGTGCTATGAGAGCTGTCGAGTTGTTACCTGTTTCAACAGTACCTGTGCTATGAGAGCTTTTGAGTTGTTACCTCTTTCAACAGTACCTGTGCTATGAGAGCTGTTGAGTTGTTACCTGTTTCAACAGTACCTGTGCTATGAGAGCTGTTGAGTTGTTACCCGTTTCAACAGTACCTGTGCTATGAGAGCTGTTGAGTTGTTACCTGTTTCAACAGTACCTGTGCTATGAGAGCTGTTGAGTTGTTACCCGTTTCAACAGTACCTGTGCTATGAGAGCTGTTGAGTTGTTACACTGTTTCAACAGTACCTGTGCTATGGGAGCTGTTGAGTTGTTACACTGTTTCAACAGTACCTGTGCTATGAGAGCTGTTGAGTTGTTACCTGTTTCAACAGTACCTTTGCTATGAGAGCTGTTGAGTAGTTATACTGTTTCAACAGTACCTGTATTATAAGAGCTGTTGAGTTGTTATACTGTTTCAACAGTACCTGTGCTATGAGAGCTGTTGAGTTGTTACCTGTTTCAACAGTACTTGTGCTATGAGAGCTGTTGAGTTGTTATACTGTTTCAACAGTACCTGTGCTATGAGAGCTGTTGAGTTGTTACCTGTTTCAACAGTACCTGTGCTATGAGAGCTGTTAACTTGTTACCTGTTTCAACAGTACTTGTGCTATGAGAGCTGTTGAGTTGTTATACTGTTTCAACAGTACCTGTGCTATGAGAGCTGTTGAGTTGTTATACTGTTTCAACAGTACCTGTGCTATGAGAGCTGTTGAGTTGTTACCTGTTTCAACAGTACCTGTGCTATGAGAGCTGTTGAGTTGTTATACTGTTTCAACAGTACCTGTGCTATGAGAGCTGTTGAGTTGTTATACTGTTTCAACAGTACCTGTGCTATGAGAGCTGTTGAGTTGTTACCTGTTTCAACAGTACCTGTGCTATGAGAGCTGTTGAGTTGTTATACTGTTTCAACAGTACCTGTGCTATGAGAGCTGTTGAGTTGTTATACTGTTTCAACAGTACCTGTGCTATGAGAGCTGTTGAGTTGTTACCTGTTTCAACAGTACCTGTGCTATGAGAGCTTTTGAGTTGTTACCTGTTTCAACAGTACCTGTGCTATGAGAGCTGTTGAGTTGTTATACTGTTTCAACAGTACCTGTGCTATGAGAGCTGTTGAGTTGTTACCTGTTTCAACAGTACCTGTGCTTTGAGAGCTGTTGAGTTGTTATACTGTTTCAACAGTACCTGTGCTATGAGAGCTGTTGAGTTCTTATACTGTTTCAACAGTACCTGTGCTATGAGAGCTGTTGAGTTGTAACCTGTTTCAACAGTACCTGTGCTATGAGAACTGTTGAGTTGTTATACTGTTTCAACAGTACCTGTATTTTAAGTGCTGTTGAGTTGTTATACTGTTTCAACAGTACCTGTGCTATAAGAGCTGTTGAATTGTTACCTGTTTCAACAGTACCTGTGCTATGAGAGATGTTGAGTTGTTATACTGTTTCAACAGTACCTGTGCTATGAGAGCTGTTGAGTTGTTACCTGTTTCAACAGTACCTGTGCTATGAGAGCTGTTGAGTTGTTATACTGTTTCAACAGTACCTGTGCTATGAGAGCTGTTGAGTTGTTACCCGTTTCAACAGTACCTGTGCTATGAGAGCTGTTGAGTTGTTACACTGTTTCAACAGTACCTGTGCTATGGGAGCTGTTGAGTTGTTACACTGTTTCAACAGTACCTGTGCTATTAGAGCTGTTGAGTTGTTACCTGTTTCAACAGTACCTTTGCAATGAGAACTGTTGAGTAGTTATACTGTTTCAACAGTACCTGTGCTATGAGAGCTGTTGAGTTGTTACCTGTTTCAACAGTACCTGTGCTATGAGAGCTGTTATACTGTTTCAACAGTAGGGCGGTTGAGTTGTTACCCGTTTCAACAGTACCTGTGCTATGAGAGCTGTTGAGTTGTTATACTGTTTCAACAGTACCTGTGCTATGAGAGCTGTTGAGTTGTTACCTGTTTCAACAGTACCTGTGCTATGAGAGGTGTTGAGTTGTTATACTGTTTCAACAGTACCTGTGCTATGAGAGCTGTTGAGTTGTTACCTGTTTCAACAGTACCTGTGCTATGGAGCTGTTGAGTTGTTATACTGTTTCAACAGTACCTGTGCTATGAGAGCTGTTGAGTTTTACCTGTTTCAACAATACCTGTGCTATGAGAGCTGTTGAGTTGTTACCTGTTTCAACAGTACCTGTGCTATGAGAGCTGTTGAGTTGTTACCTGTTTCAACAGTACCTGTGCTATGAGAGCTGTTGAGTTGTTATACTGTTTCAACAGTACCTGTGCTATGAGAGCTGTTGAGTTGTTATACTGTGTCAACAGTACCTGTGCTATGAGAGCTGTTGGGTTGTTATACTGTTTCAACAGTACCTGTGCTATGAGAGCTGTTGAGTTGTTACCTGTTTCAACAGTACCTGTGCTATGAGAGCTGTTGAGTTGTTATACTGTTTCAACAGTACCTGTGCTATGAGAGCTGTCGAGTTGTTACCTCTTTCAACAGTACCTGTGCTATGAGAGCTGTTGAGTTGTTACCTGTTTCAACAGTACCTGTGCTATGAGAGCTGTTGAGTTGTTATACTGTTTCAACAGTGCCTGTGCTATGATAGCTGTTGAGTTGTTATACTGTGTCAACAGTACCTGTGCTATGAGAGCTGTTGAGTTGTTATACTGTTTCAACAGTACCTGTGCTATGAGAGCTGTTGAGTTCTTACCTGTTTCAACAGTACCTGTGCTATGAGAGCTGTTGAATTGTTATACTGTTTCAACAGTACCTGTGCTATGAGAGCTGTCGAGTTGTTACCTCTTTCAACAGTATCTGTGCTATGAGAGCTGTTGAGTTGTTACCTGTTTCAACAGTACCTGTGCTATGAGAGCTGTTGAGTTGTTACCCGTTTCAACAGTACCTGTGCTATGAGAGCTGTTGAGTTGTTACCTGTTTCAACAGTACCTGTGCTATGAGAGCTGTTAAGTTGTTATACTGTTTCAACAGTACCTGTGCTATGAGAGCTGTTGAGTTGTTATACTGTTTCAACAGTACCTGTGCTATGAGAGCTGTTGAGTTGTTACCTGTTTCAACAGTACCTGTGCTATGAGAGCTGTTGAGTTGTTATACTGTTTCAACAGTACCTGTGCTATGAGAGCTGTTGAGTTGTTACCTGTTTCAACAGTACCTGTGCTATGAGAGCTGTTAAGTTGTTATACTGTTTCAACAGTACCTGTGCTATGAGAGCTGTTGAGTTGTTATACTGTTTCAACAGTACCTGTGCTATGAGAGCTGTTGAGTTGTTACCTGTTTCAACAGGACCTGTGCTATGAGAGCTGTTGAGTTGTTATACTGTTTCAACAGTACCTGTGCTATGAGAGCTGTTGAGTTGTTATACTGTTTCAACAGTACCTGTGCTATGAGAGCTGTTGAGTTGTTATACTGTTTCAACAGTACCTGTGCTATGAGAGCTGTTAAGTTGTTATACTGTTTCAACAGTACCTGTGCTATGAGAGCTGTTGAGTTGTTATACTGTTTCAACAGTACCTGTGCTATGAGAGCTGTTGAGTTGTTACCTGTTTCAACAGTACCTGTGCTATGAGAGCTGTTGAGTTGTTATACTGTTTCAACAGTACGTGTGCTATGAGAGCTGTTGAGTTGTTATACTGTTTCAACAGTACCTGTGCTATGAGAGCTGTTGAGTTGTTATACTGTTTCAACAGTACCTGTGCTATGAGAGCTGTTGAGTTGTTATACTGTTTCAACAGTACCTGTGCTATGAGAGCTGTTGAGTTGTTACCTGTTTCAACAGTACCTGTGCTATGAGAGCTGTTGAGTTGTTATACTGTTTCAACAGTACCTGTGCTATGAGAGCTGTCGAGTTGTTACCTGTTTCAACAGTACCTGTGCTATGAGAGCTTTTGAGTTGTTACCTCTTTCAACAGTACCTGTGCTACGAGAGCTGTTGAGTTGTTACCTCTTTCAACAGTACCTGTGCTATGAGAGCTGTTGAGTTGTTACCCGTTTCAACAGTACCTGTGCTATGAGAGCTGTTGAGTTGTTACCTGTTTCAACAGTACCTGTGCTATGAGAGCTGTTGAGTTGTTACCCGTTTCAACAGTACCTGTGCTATGAGAGCTGTTGAGTTGTTACACTGTTTCAACAGTACCTGTGCTATGGGAGCTGTTGAGTTGTTACACTGTTTCAACAGTACCTGTGCTATGAGAGCTGTTGAGTTGTTACCTGTTTCAACAGTACCTTTGCTATGAGAGCTGTTGAGTAGTTATACTGTTTCAACAGTACCTGTATTATAAGAGCTGTTGAGTTGTTATATTGTTTCAACAGTACCTGTGCTATGAGAGCTTTTGAGTTGTTACCTGTTTCAAAAGTACTTGTGCTATGAGAGCTGTTGAGTTGTTATACTGTTTCAACAGTACCTGTGCTATGAGAGCTGTTGAGTTGTTACCTGTTTCAACAGTACCTGTGCTATGAAAGCTGTTGAGTTGTTACCTGTTTCAACAGTACCTGTGCTATGAGAGCTGTTAAGTTGTTACCTGTTTCAACAGTACTTGTGCTATGAGAGCTGTTGAGTTGTTATACTGTTTCAACAGTACCTGTGCTATGAGAGCTGTTGAGTTGTTATACTGTTTCAACAGTACCTGTGCTATGAGAGCTGTTGAGTTGTTACCTGTTTCAACAGTACCTGTGCTATGAGAGCTGTTGAGTTGTTATACTGTTTCAACAGTACCTGTGCTATGAGAGCTGTTGAGTTGTTATACTGTTTCAACAGTACCTGTGCTATGAGAGCTGTTGAGTTGTTACCTGTTTCAACAGTACCTGTGCTATGAGAGCTGTTGAGTTGTTATACTGTTTCAACAGTACCTGTGCTATGAGAGCTGTGGAGTTGTTACCTGTTTCAACAGTACCTGTGCTATGAGAGCTTTTGAGTTGTTACCTGTTTCAACAGTACCTGTGCTATGAGAGCTGTTGAGTTGTTATACTGTTTCAACAGTACCTGTGCTATGAGAGCTGTTGAGTTGTTACCTGTTTCAACAGTACCTGTGCTTTGAGAGCTGTTGAGTTGTTATACTGTTTCAACAGTACCTGTGCTATGAGAGCTGTTGAGTTGTTACCCGTTTCAACAGTACCTGTGCTATGAGAGCTGTTGAGTTGTTATACTGTTTCAACAGTACCTGTGCTATGAGAGCTGTTGAGTTGTTACCTGTTTCAACAGTACCTGTGCTATGAAAGCTGTTGAGTTGTTACCTGTTTCAACAGTACCTGTGCTATGAGAGCTGTTAAGTTGTTACCTGTTTCAACAGTACTTGTGCTATGAGAGCTGTTGAGTTGTTATACTGTTTCAACAGTACCTGTGCTATGAGAGCTGTTGAGTTGTTATACTGTTTCAACAGTACCTGTGCTATGAGAGCTGTTGAGTTGTTACCTGTTTCAACAGTACCTGTGCTATGAGAGCTGTTGAGTTGTTATACTGTTTCAACAGTACCTGTGCTATGAGAGCTGTTGAGTTGTTATACTGTTTCAACAGTACCTGTGCTATGAGAGCTGTTGAGTTGTTACCTGTTTCAACAGTACCTGTGCTATGAGAGCTGTTGAGTTGTTATACTGTTTCAACAGTACCTGTGCTATGAGAGCTGTGGAGTTGTTACCTGTTTCAACAGTACCTGTGCTATGAGAGCTTTTGAGTTGTTACCTGTTTCAACAGTACCTGTGCTATGAGAGCTGTTGAGTTGTTATACTGTTTCAACAGTACCTGTGCTATGAGAGCTGTTGAGTTGTTACCTGTTTCAACAGTACCTGTGCTTTGAGAGCTGTTGAGTTGTTATACTGTTTCAACAGTACCTGTGCTATGAGAGCTGTTGAGTTGTTACCCGTTTCAACAGTACCTGTGCTATGAGAGCTGTTGAGTTGTTATACTGTTTCAACAGTACCTGTGCTATGAGAGCTGTTGAGTTGTTATACTGTTTCAACAGTACCTGTGCTATGAGAGCTGTTGAGTTGTTACCTGTTTCAACAGTACCTGTGCTTTGAGAGCATTTGAGTTGTTATACTGTTTCAACAGTACCTGTGCTATGAGAGCTGTCGAGTTGTTACCTGTTTCAACAGTACCTGTGCTATGAGAGCTGTTGAGTTGTTACCTGTTTCAACAGTACCTGTGCTATGAGAGCTGTTGAGTTGTTATACTGTTTCAACAGTACCTGTGCTATGAGAGCTGTTGAGTTGTTACCTGTTTCAACAGTACCTGTGCTATGAGAGCTGTTGAGTTGTTATACTGTTTCAACAGTACCTGTGCTATGAGAGCTGTTGAGTTGTTATACTGTTTCAACAGTACCTGTGCTATGAGAGCTGTTGAGTTGTTACCTGTTTCAACAGTACCTGTGCTTTGAGAGCAGTTGAGTTGTTATACTGTTTCAACAGTACCTGTGCTATGAGAGCTGTTGAGTTGTTACCTGTTTCAACAGTACCTGTGCTTTGAGAGCTGTTGAGTTGTTACCTGTTTCAACAGTACCTGTGCTATGAGAGCTGTTGAGTTGTTATACTGTTTCAACAGTACTTGTGCTATGAGAACTGTTGAGTTGTTATACTGTTTCAACAGTACCTGTATTATAAGAGCTGTTGAGTTGTTATACTGTTTCAACAGTACCTGTGCTATGAGAGCTGTTGAGTTGTTACCTGTTTCAACAGTACCTGTGCTATGAGAGCTGTTGAGTTGTTACCTGTTTCAACAGTACCTGTGCTATGAGAGCTTTTGAGTTGTTACCTGTTTCAACAGTACCTGTGCTATGAGAGCTGTTGAGTTGTTATACTGTTTCAACAGTACCTGTGCTATGAGAGCTGTTGAGTTGTTATACTGTTTCAACAGTACCTGTGCTATGAGAGCTGTTGAGTTCTTATACTGTTTCAACAGTACCTGTGCTATGAGAGCTGTTGAGTTGTTACCTGTTTCAACAGTACCTGTGCTATGAGAACTGTTGAGTTGTTATACTGTTTCAACAGTACCTGTATTTTAAGTGCTGTTGAGTTGTTATACTGTTTCAACAGTACCTGTGCTATAAGAGCTGTTGAATTGTTACCTGTTTCAACAGTACCTGTGCTATGAGAGCTGTTGAGTTGTTATACTGTTTCAACAGTACCTGTGCTATGAGAGCTGTTGAGTTGTTACCTGTTTCAACAGTACCTGTGCTATGAGAGCTGTTGAGTTGTTATACTGTTTCAACAGTACCTGTGCTATGAGAGCTGTTGAGTTGTTACCCGTTTCAACAGTACCTGTGCTATGAGAGCTGTTGAGTTGTTACACTGTTTCAACAGTACCTGTGCTATGGGAGCTGTTGAGTTGTTACACTGTTTCAACAGTACCTGTGCTATGAGAGCTGTTGAGTTGTTACCTGTTTCAACAGTACCTTTGCTATGAGAGCTGTTGAGTAGTTATACTGTTTCAACAGTACCTGTGCTATGAGAGCTGTTGAGTTGTTACCTGTTTCAACAGTACCTGTGCTATGAGAGCTGTTATACTGTTTCAACAGTAGGGCGGTTGAGTTGTTACCCGTTTCAACAGTACCTGTGCTATGAGAGCTGTTGAGTTGTTATACTGTTTCAACAGTACCTGTGCTATGAGAGCTGTTGAGTTGTTACCTGTTTCAACAGTACCTGTGCTATGAGAGGTGTTGAGTTGTTACCTGTTTCAACAGTACCTGTGCTATGGAGCTGTTGAGTTGTTATACTGTTTCAACAGTACCTGTGCTATGAGAGCTGTTGAGTTTTACCTGTTTCAACAATACCTGTGCTATGAGAGCTGTTGAGTTGTTACCTGTTTCAACAGTACCTGTGCTATGAGAGCTGTTGAGTTGTTACCTGTTTCAACAGTACCTGTGCTATGAGAGCTGTTGAGTTGTTATACTGTTTCAACAGTACCTGTGCTATGAGAGCTGTTGAGTTGTTATACTGTGTCAACAGTACCTGTGCTATGAGAGCTGTTGGGTTGTTATACTGTTTCAACAGTACCTGTGCTATGAGAGCTGTTGAGTTGTTACCTGTTTCAACAGTACCTGTGCTATGAGAGCTGTTGAGTTGTTATACTGTTTCAACAGTACCTGTGCTATGAGAGCTGTCGAGTTGTTACCTCTTTCAACAGTACCTGTGCTATGAGAGCTTTTGAGTTGTTACCTGTTTCAACAGTACCTGTGCTATGAGAGCTGTTGAGTTGTTATACTGTTTCAACAGTACCTGTGCTATGAGAGCTGTTGAGTTGTTACCTGTTTCAACAGTACCTGTGCTTTGAGAGCTGTTGAGTTGTTATACTGTTTCAACAGTACCTGTGCTATGAGAGCTGTTGAGTTGTTACCCGTTTCAACAGTACCTGTGCTATGAGAGCTGTTGAGTTGTTATACTGTTTCAACAGTACCTGTGCTATGAGAGCTGTTGAGTTGTTATACTGTTTCAACAGTACCTGTGCTATGAGAGCTGTTGAGTTGTTACCTGTTTCAACAGTACCTGTGCTTTGAGAGCATTTGAGTTGTTATACTGTTTCAACAGTACCTGTGCTATGAGAGCTGTCGAGTTGTTACCTGTTTCAACAGTACCTGTGCTATGAGAGCTGTTGAGTTGTTACCTGTTTCAACAGTACCTGTGCTATGAGAGCTGTTGAGTTGTTATACTGTTTCAACAGTACCTGTGCTATGAGAGCTGTTGAGTTGTTACCTGTTTCAACAGTACCTGTGCTATGAGAGCTGTTGAGTTGTTATACTGTTTCAACAGTACCTGTGCTATGAGAGCTGTTGAGTTGTTATACTGTTTCAACAGTACCTGTGCTATGAGAGCTGTTGAGTTGTTACCTGTTTCAACAGTACCTGTGCTTTGAGAGCAGTTGAGTTGTTATACTGTTTCAACAGTACCTGTGCTATGAGAGCTGTTGAGTTGTTACCTGTTTCAACAGTACCTGTGCTTTGAGAGCTGTTGAGTTGTTACCTGTTTCAACAGTACCTGTGCTATGAGAGCTGTTGAGTTGTTATACTGTTTCAACAGTACTTGTGCTATGAGAACTGTTGAGTTGTTATACTGTTTCAACAGTACCTGTATTATAAGAGCTGTTGAGTTGTTATACTGTTTCAACAGTACCTGTGCTATGAGAGCTGTTGAGTTGTTACCTGTTTCAACAGTACCTGTGCTATGAGAGCTGTTGAGTTGTTACCTGTTTCAACAGTACCTGTGCTATGAGAGCTTTTGAGTTGTTACCTGTTTCAACAGTACCTGTGCTATGAGAGCTGTTGAGTTGTTATACTGTTTCAACAGTACCTGTGCTATGAGAGCTGTTGAGTTGTTATACTGTTTCAACAGTACCTGTGCTATGAGAGCTGTTGAGTTGTTATACTGTTTCAACAGTACCTGTGCTATCAGAGCTGTTGAGTTGTTACCTGTTTCAACAGTACCTGTGCTATGAGAGCTGTTGAGTTGTTATACTGTTTCAACAGTACCTGTGCTATGAGAGATGTTGAGTTGTTACCCGTTTCAACAGTACCTGTGCTATGAGAGCTGTTGAGTTGTTACACTGTTTCAACAGTACCTGTGCTATGGGAGCTGTTGATTTGTTACACTGTTTCAACAGTACCTGTGCTATGAGAGCTGTTGAGTTGTTACCTGTTTCAACAGTACCTTTGCTATGAGAGCTGTTGAGTAGTTATACTGTTTCAACAGTACCTGTGCTATGAGAGCTGTTGAGTTGTTACCTGTTTCAACAGTACCTGTGCTATGAGAGCTGTTATACTGTTTCAACAGTAGGGCGGTTGAGTTGTTACCCGTTTCAACAGTACCTGTGCTATGAGAGCTGTTGAGTTGTTATACTGTTTCAACAGTACCTGTGCTATGAGAGCTGTTGAGTTGTTACCTGTTTCAACAGTACCTGTGCTATGAGAGGTGTTGAGTTGTTACCTGTTTCAACAGTACCTGTGCTATGGAGCTGTTGAGTTGTTATACTGTTTCAACAGTACCTGTGCTATGAGAGCTGTTGAGTTTTACCTGTTTCAACAATACCTGTGCTATGAGAGCTGTTTTGTTGTTACCTGTTTCAACAGTACCTGTGCTATGAGAGCTGTTGTGTTGTTACCTGTTTCAACAGTACCTGTGCTATGAGAGCTGTTGAGTTGTTATACTGTTTCAACAGTACCTGTGCTATGAGAGCTGTTGAGTTGTTATACTGTGTCAACAGTACCTGTGCTATGAGAGCTGTTGGGTTGTTATACTGTTTCAACAGTACCTGTGCTATGAGAGCTGTTGAGTTGTTACCTGTTTCAACAGTACCTGTGCTATGAGAGCTGTTGAGTTGTTATACTGTTTCAACAGTACCTGTGCTATGAGAGCTGTCGAGTTGTTACCTCTTTCAACAGTACCTGTGCTATGAGAGCTGTTGAGTTGTTACCTGTTTCAACAGTACCTGTGCTATGAGAGCTGTTGAGTTGTTATACTGTTTCAACAGTGCCTGTGCTATGAGAGCTGTTGAGTTGTTATACTGTGTCAACAGTACCTGTGCTATGAGAGCTGTTGAGTTGTTATACTGTTTCAACAGTACCTGTGCTATGAGAGCTGTTGAGTTGTTACCTGTTTCAACAGTACCTGTGCTATGAGAGCTGTTGAATTGTTATACTGTTTCAACAGTACCTGTGCTATGAGAGCTGTCGAGTTGTTACCTCTTTCAACAGTATCTGTGCTATGAGAGCTGTTGAGTTGTTACCTGTTTCAACAGTACCTGTGCTATGAGAGCTGTTGAGTTGTTACCCGTTTCAACAGTACCTGTGCTATGAGAGCTGTTGAGTTGTTACCTGTTTCAACAGTACCTGTGCGATGAGAGCTATTAAGTTGTTATACTGTTTCAACAGTACCTGTGCTATGAGAGCTGTTGAGTTGTTATACTGTTTCAACAGTGCCTGTGCTATGAGAGCTGTTGAGTTGTTACCTGTTTCAACAGTACCTGTGCTATGAGAGCTGTTGAGTTGTTATACTGTTTCAACAGTACCTGTGCTATGAAAGCCGTTTAGTTGTTACCTGTTTCAACAGTACCTGTGCTATGAGAGCTGTTGAGTTGTTATACTGTTTCAACAGTACCTGTGCTATGAGAGCTGTTGAGTTGTTATACTGTTTCAACAGTACCTGTGCTATGAGAGCTGTTGAGTTGTTATACTGTTTCAACAGTACCTGTGCTATGAGAGCTGTTAAGTTGTTATACTGTTTCAACAGTACCTGTGCTATGAGAGCTGTTGAGTTGTTATACTGTTTCAACAGTACCTGTGCTATGAGAGCTGTTGAGTTGTTACCTGTTTCAACAGTACCTGTGCTATGAGAGCTGTTGAGTTGTTATACTGTTTCAACAGTACCTGTGCTATGAGAGCTGTTGAGTTGTTATACTGTTTCAACAGTACCTGTGCTATGAGAGCTGTTGAGTTGTTATACTGTTTCAACGGTACCTGTGCTATGAGAGCTGTTGAGTTGTTATACTGTTTCAACAGTACCTGTGCTATGAGAGCTGTTGAGTTGTTACCTGTTTCAACAGTACCTGTGCTATGAGAGCTGTTGAGTTGTTATACTGTTTCAACAGTACCTGTGCTATGAGAGCTGTCGAGTTGTTACCTGTTTCAACAGTACCTGTGCTATGAGAGCTTTTGAGTTGTTACCTCTTTCAACAGTACCTGTGCTATGAGAGCTGTTGAGTTGTTACCTGTTTCAACAGTACCTGTGCTATGAGAGCTGTTGAGTTGTTACCCGTTTCAACAGTACCTGTGCTATGAGAGCTGTTGAGTTGTTACCTGTTTCAACAGTACCTGTGCTATGAAAGCCGTTTAGTTGTTACCTCTTTCAACAGTACCTGTGCTATGAGAGCTGTTGAGTTGTTATACTGTTTCAACAGTACCTGTGCTATGAGAGCTGTTGAGTTGTTACCCGTTTCAACAGTACCTGTGCTATGAGAGCTGTTGAGTTGTTATACTGTTTCAACAGTGCCTGTGCTATGAGAGCTGTTGAGTTGTTATACTGTGTCAACAGTACCTGTGCTATGAGAGCTGTTGAGTTGTTATACTGTTTCAACAGTACCTGTGCTATGAGAGCTGTTGAGTTGTTACCTGTTTCAACAGTACCTGTGCTATGAGAGCTGTTGAATTGTTATACTGTTTCAACAGTACCTGTGCTATGAGAGCTGTCGAGTTGTTACCTCTTTCAACAGTATCTGTGCTATGAGAGCTGTTGAGTTGTTACCTGTTTCAACAGTACCTGTGCTATGAGAGCTGTTGAGTTGTTACCCGTTTCAACAGTACCTGTGCTATGAGAGCTGTTGAGTTGTTACCTGTTTCAACAGTACTTGTGCTATGAGAGCTGTTAAGTTGTTATACTGTTTCAACAGTACCTGTGCTATGAGAGCTGTTGAGTTGTTATACTGTTTCAACAGTACCTGTGCTATGAGAGCTGTTGAGTTGTTACCTGTTTCAACAGTACCTGTGCTTTGAGAGCTGTTGAGTTGTTATACTGTTTCAACAGTACCTGTGCTATGAGAGCTGTTGAGTTGTTATACTGTTTCAACAGTACCTGTGCTATGAGAGCTGTTGAGTTGTTACCTGTTTCAACAGTACCTGTGCTATGAGAGCTGTTGAGTTGTTATACTGTTTCAACAGTACCTGTGCTATGAGAGCTGTCGAGTTGTTACCTGTTTCAACAGTACCTGTGCTATGAGAGCTTTTGAGTTGTTACCTCTTTCAACAGTACCTGTGCTATGAGAGCTGTTGAGTTGTTACCTGTTTCAACAGTACCTGTGCAATGAGAGCTGTTGAGTTGTTACCCGTTTCAACAGTACCTGTGCTATGAGAGCTGTTGAGTTGTTACCTGTTTCAACAGTACCTGTGCTATGAAAGCCGTTTAGTTGTTACCTCTTTCAACAGTACCTGTGCTATGAGAGCTGTTGAGTTGTTATACTGTTTCAACAGTACCTGTGCTATGAGAGCTGTTGAGTTGTTACCCGTTTCAACAGTACCTGTGCTATGAGAGCTGTTGAGTTGTTATACTGTTTCAACAGTGCCTGTGCTATGAGAGCTGTTGAGTTGTTATACTGTGTCAACAGTACCTGTGCTATGAGAGCTGTTGAGTTGTTATACTGTTTCAACAGTACCTGTGCTATGAGAGCTGTTGAGTTGTTACCTGTTTCAACAGTACCTGTGCTATGAGAGCTGTTGAATTGTTATACTGTTTCAACAGTACCTGTGCTATGAGAGCTGTCGAGTTGTTACCTCTTTCAACAGTATCTGTGCTATGAGAGCTGTTGAGTTGTTACCTGTTTCAACAGTACCTGTGCTATGAGAGCTGTTGAGTTGTTACCCGTTTCAACAGTACCTGTGCTATGAGAGCTGTTGAGTTGTTACCTGTTTCAACAGTACCTGTGCTATGAGAGCTGTTAAGTTGTTATACTGTTTCAACAGTACCTGTGCTATGAGAGCTGTTGAGTTGTTATACTGTTTCAACAGTACCTGTGCTATGAGAGCTGTTGAGTTGTTACCTGTTTCAACAGTACCTGTGCTTTGAGAGCTGTTGAGTTGTTATACTGTTTCAACAGTACCTGTGCTATGAGAGCTGTTGAGTTGTTATACTGTTTCAACAGTACCTGTGCTATGAGAGCTGTTGAGTTGTTACCTGTTTCAACAGTACCTGTGCTATGAGAGCTGTTGAGTTGTTATACTGTTTCAACAGTACCTGTGCTATGAGAGCTGTCGAGTTGTTACCTGTTTCAACAGTACCTGTGCTATGAGAGCTTTTGAGTTGTTACCTCTTTCAACAGTACCTGTGCTATGAGAGCTGTTGAGTTGTTACCTGTTTCAACAGTACCTGTGCTATGAGAGCTGTTGAGTTGTTACCCGTTTCAACAGTACCTGTGCTATGAGAGCTGTTGAGTTGTTACCTGTTTCAACAGTACCTGTGCTATGAAAGCCGTTTAGTTGTTACCTGTTTCAACAGTACCTGTGCTATGAGAGCTGTCGAGTTGTTACCTCTTTCAACAGTACCTGTGCTATGAGAGCTGTTGAGTTGTTATACTGTTTCAACAGTACCTGTGCTATGAGAGCTGTTGAGTTGTTACCCGTTTCAACAGTACCTGTGCTATGAGAGCTGTTGAGTTGTTATACTGTTTCAACAGTGCCTGTGCTATGAGAGCTGTTGAGTTGTTATACTGTGTCAACAGTACCTGTGCTATGAGAGCTGTTGAGTTGTTATACTGTTTCAACAGTACCTGTGCTATGAGAGCTGTTGAGTTGTTACCTGTTTCAACAGTACCTGTGCTATGAGAGCTGTTGAGTTGTTATACTGTTTCAACAGTACCTGTGCTATGAGAGCTGTTGAGTTGTTACCCGTTTCAACAGTACCTGTGCTATGAGAGCTGTTGAGTTGTTACACTGTTTCAACAGTACCTGTGCTATGGGAGCTGTTGAGTTGTTACACTGTTTCAACAGTACCTGTGCTATGAGAGCTGTTGAGTTGTTACCTGTTTCAACAGTACCTTTGCTATGAGAGCTGTTGAGTAATTATACTGTTTCAACAGTACCTGTGCTATGAGAGCTGTTGAGTTGTTACCTGTTTCAACAGTACCTGTGCTATGAGAGCTGTTATACTGTTTCAACAGTAGGGCGGTTGAGTTGTTACCCGTTTCAACAGTACCTGTGCTATGAGAGCTGTTGAGTTGTTATACTGTTTCAACAGTACCTGTGCTATGAGAGCTGTTGAGTTGTTACCTGTTTCAACAGTACCTGTGCTATGAGAGGTGTTGAGTTGTTACCTGTTTCAACAGTACCTGTGCTATGGAGCTGTTGAGTTGTTATACTGTTTCAACAGTACCTGTGCTATGAGAGCTGTTGAGTTTTACCTGTTTCAACAATACCTGTGCTATGAGAGCTGTTGAGTTGTTACCTGTTTCAACAGTACCTGTGCTATGAGAGCTGTTGTGTTGTTACCTGTTTCAACAGTACCTGTGCTATGAGAGCTGTTGAGTTGTTATACTGTTTCAACAGTACCTGTGCTATGAGAGCTGTTGAGTTGTTATACTGTGTCAACAGTACCTGTGCTATGAGAGCTGTTGGGTTGTTATACTGTTTCAACAGTACCTGTGCTATGAGAGCTGTTGAGTTGTTACCTGTTTCAACAGTACCTGTGCTATGAGAGCTGTTGAGTTGTTATACTGTTTCAACAGTACCTGTGCTATGAGAGCTGTCGAGTTGTTACCTCTTTCAACAGTACCTGTGCTATGAGAGCTGTTGAGTTGTTACCTGTTTCAACAGTACCTGTGCTATGAGAGCTGTTGAGTTGTTATACTGTTTCAACAGTGCCTGTGCTATGAGAGCTGTTGAGTTGTTATACTGTGTCAACAGTACCTGTGCTATGAGAGCTGTTGAGTTGTTATACTGTTTCAACAGTACCTGTGCTATGAGAGCTGTTGAGTTGTTACCTGTTTCAACAGTACCTGTGCTATGAGAGCTGTTGAATTGTTATACTGTTTCAACAGTACCTGTGCTATGAGAGCTGTCGAGTTGTTACCTCTTTCAACAGTATCTGTGCTATGAGAGCTGTTGAGTTGTTACCTGTTTCAACAGTACCTGTGCTATGAGAGCTGTTGAGTTGTTACCCGTTTCAACAGTACCTGTGCTATGAGAGCTGTTGAGTTGTTACCTGTTTCAACAGTACCTGTGCTATGAGAGCTGTTAAGTTGTTATACTGTTTCAACAGTACCTGTGCTATGAGAGCTGTTGAGTTGTTATACTGTTTCAACAGTGCCTGTGCTATGAGAGCTGTTGAGTTGTTACCTGTTTCAACAGTACCTGTGCTATGAGAGCTGTTGAGTTGTTATACTGTTTCAACAGTACCTGTGCTATGAAAGCCGTTTAGTTGTTACCTGTTTCAACAGTACCTGTGCTATGAGAGCTGTTGAGTTGTTATACTGTTTCAACAGTACCTGTGCTATGAGAGCTGTTGAGTTGTTATACTGTTTCAACAGTACCTGTGCTATGAGAGCTGTTGAGTTGTTATACTGTTTCAACAGTACCTGTGCTATGAGAGCTGTTAAGTTGTTATACTGTTTCAACAGTACCTGTGCTATGAGAGCTGTTGAGTTGTTATACTGTTTCAACAGTACCTGTGCTATGAGAGCTGTTGAGTTGTTACCTGTTTCAACAGTACCTGTGCTATGAGAGCTGTTGAGTTGTTATACTGTTTCAACAGTACCTGTGCTATGAGAGCTGTTGAGTTGTTATACTGTTTCAACAGTACCTGTGCTATGAGAGCTGTTGAGTTGTTATACTGTTTCAACGGTACCTGTGCTATGAGAGCTGTTGAGTTGTTATACTGTTTCAACAGTACCTGTGCTATGAGAGCTGTTGAGTTGTTACCTGTTTCAACAGTACCTGTGCTATGAGAGCTGTTGAGTTGTTATACTGTTTCAACAGTACCTGTGCTATGAGAGCTGTCGAGTTGTTACCTGTTTCAACAGTACCTGTGCTATGAGAGCTTTTGAGTTGTTACCTCTTTCAACAGTACCTGTGCTATGAGAGCTGTTGAGTTGTTACCTGTTTCAACAGTACCTGTGCTATGAGAGCTGTTGAGTTGTTACCCGTTTCAACAGTACCTGTGCTATGAGAGCTGTTGAGTTGTTACCTGTTTCAACAGTACCTGTGCTATGAAAGCCGTTTAGTTGTTACCTCTTTCAACAGTACCTGTGCTATGAGAGCTGTTGAGTTGTTATACTGTTTCAACAGTACCTGTGCTATGAGAGCTGTTGAGTTGTTACCCGTTTCAACAGTACCTGTGCTATGAGAGCTGTTGAGTTGTTATACTGTTTCAACAGTGCCTGTGCTATGAGAGCTGTTGAGTTGTTATACTGTGTCAACAGTACCTGTGCTATGAGAGCTGTTGAGTTGTTATACTGTTTCAACAGTACCTGTGCTATGAGAGCTGTTGAGTTGTTACCTGTTTCAACAGTACCTGTGCTATGAGAGCTGTTGAATTGTTATACTGTTTCAACAGTACCTGTGCTATGAGAGCTGTCGAGTTGTTACCTCTTTCAACAGTATCTGTGCTATGAGAGCTGTTGAGTTGTTACCTGTTTCAACAGTACCTGTGCTATGAGAGCTGTTGAGTTGTTACCCGTTTCAACAGTACCTGTGCTATGAGAGCTGTTGAGTTGTTACCTGTTTCAACAGTACCTGTGCTATGAGAGCTGTTAAGTTGTTATACTGTTTCAACAGTACCTGTGCTATGAGAGCTGTTGAGTTGTTATACTGTTTCAACAGTACCTGTGCTATGAGAGCTGTTGAGTTGTTACCTGTTTCAACAGTACCTGTGCTTTGAGAGCTGTTGAGTTGTTATACTGTTTCAACAGTACCTGTGCTATGAGAGCTGTTGAGTTGTTATACTGTTTCAACAGTACCTGTGCTATGAGAGCTGTTGAGTTGTTACCTGTTTCAACAGTACCTGTGCTATGAGAGCTGTTGAGTTGTTATACTGTTTCAACAGTACCTGTGCTATGAGAGCTGTTGAGTTGTTACCTGTTTCAACAGTACCTGTGCTATGAGAGCTTTTGAGTTGTTACCTCTTTCAACAGTACCTGTGCTATGAGAGCTGTTGAGTTGTTACCTGTTTCAACAGTACCTGTGCTATGAGAGCTGTTGAGTTGTTACCTGTTTCAACAGTACCTGTGCTATGAGAGCTGTTGAGTTGTTACCTGTTTCAACAGTACCTGTGCTATGAAAGCCGTTTAGTTGTTACCTCTTTCAACAGTACCTGTGCTATGAGAGCTGTTGAGTTGTTATACTGTTTCAACAGTACCTGTGCTATGAGAGCTGTTGAGTTGTTACCCGTTTCAACAGTACCTGTGCTATGAGAGCTGTTGAGTTGTTATACTGTTTCAACAGTGCCTGTGCTATGAGAGCTGTTGAGTTGTTATACTGTGTCAACAGTACCTGTGCTATGAGAGCTGTTGAGTTGTTATACTGTTTCAACAGTACCTGTGCTTTGAGAGCTGTTGAGTTGTTACCTGTTTCAACAGTACCTGTGCTATGAGAGCTGTTGAATTGTTATACTGTTTCAACAGTACCTGTGCTATGAGAGCTGTCGAGTTGTTACCTCTTTCAACAGTATCTGTGCTATGAGAGCTGTTGAGTTGTTACCTGTTTCAACAGTACCTGTGCTATGAGAGCTGTTGAGTTGTTACCCGTTTCAACAGTACCTGTGCTATGAGAGCTGTTGAGTTGTTACCTGTTTCAACAGTACCTGTGCTATGAGAGCTGTTAAGTTGTTATACTGTTTCAACAGTACCTGTGCTATGAGAGCTGTTGAGTTGTTATACTGTTTCAACAGTACCTGTGCTATGAGAGCTGTTGAGTTGTTACCTGTTTCAACAGTACCTGTGCTTTGAGAGCTGTTGAGTTGTTATACTGTTTCAACAGTACCTGTGCTATGAGAGCTGTTGAGTTGTTATACTGTTTCAACAGTACCTGTGCTATGAGAGCTGTTGAGTTGTTACCTGTTTCAACAGTACCTGTGCTATGAGAGCTGTTGAGTTGTTATACTGTTTCAACAGTACCTGTGCTATGAGAGCTGTCGAGTTGTTACCTGTTTCAACAGTACCTGTGCTATGAGAGCTTTTGAGTTGTTACCTCTTTCAACAGTACCTGTGCTATGAGAGCTGTTGAGTTGTTACCTGTTTCAACAGTACCTGTGCTATGAGAGCTGTTGAGTTGTTACCCGTTTCAACAGTACCTGTGCTATGAGAGCTGTTGAGTTGTTACCTGTTTCAACAGTACCTGTGCTATGAAAGCCGTTTAGTTGTTACCTGTTTCAACAGTACCTGTGCTATGAGAGCTGTCGAGTTGTTACCTCTTTCAACAGTACCTGTGCTATGAGAGCTGTTGAGTTGTTATACTGTTTCAACAGTACCTGTGCTATGAGAGCTGTTGAGTTGTTACCCGTTTCAACAGTACCTGTGCTATGAGAGCTGTTGAGTTGTTATACTGTTTCAACAGTGCCTGTGCTATGAGAGCTGTTGAGTTGTTATACTGTGTCAACAGTACCTGTGCTATGAGAGCTGTTGAGTTGTTATACTGTTTCAACAGTACCTGTGCTATGAGAGCTGTTGAGTTGTTACCTGTTTCAACAGTACCTGTGCTATGAGAGCTGTTGAATTGTTATACTGTTTCAACAGTACCTGTGCTATGAGAGCTGTCGAGTTGTTACCTCTTTCAACAGTATCTGTGCTATGAGAGCTGTTGAGTTGTTACCTGTTTCAACAGTACCTGTGCTATGAGAGCTGTTGAGTTGTTACCCGTTTCAACAGTACCTGTGCTATGAGAGCTGTTGAGTTGTTACCTGTTTCAACAGTACCTGTGCTATGAGAGCTGTTAAGTTGTTATACTGTTTCAACAGTACCTGTGCTATGAGAGCTGTTGAGTTGTTATACTGTTTCAACAGTACCTGTGCTATGAGAGCTGTTGAGTTGTTACCTGTTTCAACAGTACCTGTGCTATGAGAGCTGTTGAGTTGTTATACTGTTTCAACAGTACCTGTGCTATGAGAGCTGTTGAGTTGTTATACTGTTTCAACAGTACCTGTGCTATGAGAGCTGTTGAGTTGTTATACTGTTTCAACAGTACCTGTGCTATGAGAGCTGTTGAGTTGTTATACTGTTTCAACAGTACCTGTGCTATGAGAGCTGTTGAGTTGTTACCTGTTTCAACAGTACCTGTGCTATGAGAGCTGTTGAGTTGTTATACTGTTTCAACAGTAGGGCTGTTGAGTTGTTACCTGTTTCAACAGTACCTGTGCTGTGGAGCTGTTGAGTTGTTATACTGTTACAACAGTACCTGTGCTATAAGAGCTGTTGAGTTGTTACCTGTTTCAACAGTACCTGTGCTATGAGAGCTGTTGTGTTGTTACCTGTTTCAACAGTACCTGTGCTACGAGAGCTGTTGAGTTGTTATACTGTTTCAACAGTACCTGTGCTATGAGAGCTGTTGAGTTGTTACCTGTTTCAACAGTACCTGTGCTATGAGAGCTGTTGAGTTGTTACCTGTTTCAACAGTACCTGTGCTATGAGAGCTGTTGAGTTGTTATACTGTTTCAACAGTACCTGTGATATGAGAGCTGTTGAGTTGTTATACTGTTTCAACAGTACCTGTGCTATGAGAGCTGTTGAGTTGTTATACTGTTTCAACAGTACCTGTGCTATGAGAGCTGTTGAGTTGTTACCTGTTTCAACAGTACCTGTGCTATGAGAGCTGTTGAGTTGTTACCCGTTTCAACAGTACCTGTGCTATGAGAGCTGTTGAGTTGTTATACTGTTTCAACAGTACCTGTGCTATGAGAGCTGTTGAGTTGTTATACTGTTTCAACAGTACCTGTGCTATGAGAGCTGTTGAGTTGTTACCTGTTTCAACAGTACCTGTGCTATGAGAGCTGTTGAGTTGTTACCTCTTTCAACAGTATCTGTGTTATGAGAGCTGTTGAGTTGTTACCTGTTTCAACAGTACCTGTGCTATGAGAGCTGTTGAGTTGTTACCCGTTTCAACAGTACCTGTGCTATGAGAGCTGTTGAGTTGTTACCTGTTTCAACAGTACCTGTGCTATGAGAGCTGTTGAGTTGTTATACTGTTTCAACAGTACCTGTGCTATGAGAGCTGTTGAGTTGTTACCTGTTTCAACAGTACCTGTGCTATGAGAGCTGTTGAGTTGTTACCTGTTTCAACAGTACCTGTGCTATGAGAGCTGTTGAGTTGTTACCCGTTTCAACAGTACCTGTGCTATGAGAGCTGTTGAGTTGTTACCTGTTTCAACAGTACCTGTGCTACGAGAGCTGTTGAGTTGTTATACTGTTCCAACAGTACCTGTGCTATGAGAGCTGTTGAGTTGTTATACTGTTTCAACAGTACCTGTGCTATGAGAGCTGTTGAGTTGTTATACTGTTTCAACAGTACCTGTGCTATGAGAGCTGTTGAGTTGTTACCTGTTTCAACAGTACCTGTGCTTTGAGAGCTGTTGAGTTGTTATACTGTTTCAACAGTACCTGTGCTATGAGAGCTGTTGAGTTGTTATACTGTTTCAACAGTACCTGTGCTATGAGAGCTGTTGAGTTGTTACCTGTTTCAACAGTACCTGTGCTATGAGAGCTGTTGAGTTGTTACCTGTTTCAACAGTACCTGTGCCACGAGAGCTGTTGAGTTGTTATACTGTTTCAACAGTACCTGTGCTATGAGAGCTGTTGAGTTGTTATACTGTTTCAACAGTAGGGCTGTTGAGTTGTTACCTGTTTCAACAGTACCTGTGCTGTGGAGCTGTTGAGTTGTTATACTGTTACAACAGTACCTGTGCTATAAGAGCTGTTGAGTTGTTACCTGTTTCAACAGTACCTGTGCTATGAGAGCTGTTGTGTTGTTACCTGTTTCAACAGTACCTGTGCTACGAGAGCTGTTGAGTTGTTATACTGTTTCAACAGTACCTGTGCTATGAGAGCTGTTGAGTTGTTACCTGTTTCAACAGTACCTGTGCTATGAGAGCTGTTGAGTTGTTACCTGTTTCAACAGTACCTGTGCTATGAGAGCTGTTGAGTTGTTATACTGTTTCAACAGTACCTGTGATATGAGAGCTGTTGAGTTGTTATACTGTTTCAACAGTACCTGTGCTATGAGAGCTGTTGAGTTGTTATACTGTTTCAACAGTACCTGTGCTATGAGAGCTGTTGAGTTGTTACCTGTTTCAACAGTACCTGTGCTATGAGAGCTGTTGAGTTGTTACCCGTTTCAACAGTACCTGTGCTATGAGAGCTGTTGAGTTGTTATACTGTTTCAACAGTACCTGTGCTATGAGAGCTGTTGAGTTGTTATACTGTTTCAACAGTACCTGTGCTATGAGAGCTGTTGAGTTGTTACCTGTTTCAACAGTACCTGTGCTATGAGAGCTGTTGAGTTGTTACCTCTTTCAACAGTATCTGTGCTATGAGAGCTGTTGAGTTGTTACCTGTTTCAACAGTACCTGTGCTATGAGAGCTGTTGAGTTGTTACCCGTTTCAACAGTACCTGTGCTATGAGAGCTGTTGAGTTGTTACCTGTTTCAACAGTACCTGTGCTATGAGAGCTGTTAAGTTGTTATACTGTTTCAACAGTACCTGTGCTATGAGAGCTGTTGAGTTGTTATACTGTTTCAACAGTACCTGTGCTATGAGAGCTGTTGAGTTGTTACCTGTTTCAACAGTACCTGTGCTATGAGAGCTGTTGAGTTGTTATACTGTTTCAACAGTACCTGTGCTATGAGAGCTGTTGAGTTGTTATACTGTTTCAACAGTACCTGTGCTATGAGAGCTGTTGAGTTGTTATACTGTTTCAACAGTACCTGTGCTATGAGAGCTGTTGAGTTGTTATACTGTTTCAACAGTACCTGTGCTATGAGAGCTGTTGAGTTGTTACCTGTTTCAACAGTACCTGTGCTATGAGAGCTGTTGAGTTGTTATACTGTTTCAACAGTACCTGTGCTATGAGAGCTGTCGAGTTGTTACCTCTTTCAACAGTACCTGTGCTATGAGAGCTTTTGAGTTGTTACCTCTTTCAACAGTACCTGTGCTATGAGAGCTGTTGAGTTGTTACCTGTTTCAACAGTACCTGTGCTATGAGAGCTGTTGAGTTGTTACCCGTTTCAACAGTACCTGTGCTATGAGAGCTGTTGAGTTGTTACCTGTTTCAACAGTACCTGTGCTACGAGAGCTGTTGAGTTGTTATACTGTTCCAACAGTACCTGTGCTATGAGAGCTGTTGAGTTGTTATACTGTTTCAACAGTACCTGTGCTATGAGAGCTGTTGAGTTGTTATACTGTTTCAACAGTACCTGTGCTATGAGAGCTGTTGAGTTGTTACCTGTTTCAACAGTACCTGTGCTTTGAGTGCTGTTGAGTTGTTATACTGTTTCAACAGTACCTGTGCTATGAGAGCTGTTGAGTTGTTATACTGTTTCAACAGTACCTGTGCTATGAGAGCTGTTGAGTTGTTACCTGTTTCAACAGTACCTGTGCTATGAGAGCTGTTGAGTTGTTACCTGTTTCAACAGTACCTGTGCCACGAGAGCTGTTGAGTTGTTATACTGTTTCAACAGTACCTGTGCTATGAGAGCTGTTGAGTTGTTATACTGTTTCAACAGTAGGGCTGTTGAGTTGTTACCTGTTTCAACAGTACCTGTGCTGTGGAGCTGTTGAGTTGTTATACTGTTACAACAGTACCTGTGCTATAAGAGCTGTTGAGTTGTTACCTGTTTCAACAGTACCTGTGCTATGAGAGCTGTTGTGTTGTTACCTGTTTCAACAGTACCTGTGCTACGAGAGCTGTTGAGTTGTTATACTGTTTCAACAGTACCTGTGCTATGAGAGCTGTTGAGTTGTTACCTGTTTCAACAGTACCTGTGCTATGAGAGCTGTTGAGTTGTTACCTGTTTCAACAGTACCTGTGCTATGAGAGCTGTTGAGTTGTTATACTGTTTCAACAGTACCTGTGATATGAGAGCTGTTGAGTTGTTATACTGTTTCAACAGTACCTGTGCTATGAGAGCTGTTGAGTTGTTATACTGTTTCAACAGTACCTGTGCTATGAGAGCTGTTGAGTTGTTACCTGTTTCAACAGTACCTGTGCTATGAGAGCTGTTGAGTTGTTATACTGTTTCAACAGTACCTGTGCTATGAGAGCTGTCGAGTTGTTACCTGTTTCAACAGTACCTGTGCTATGAAAGCCGTTTAGTTGTTACCTGTTTCAACAGTACCTGTGCTATGAGAGCTGTTAAGTTGTTATACTGTTTCAACAGTACCTGTGCTATGAGAGCTGTTGAGTTGTTATACTGTTTCAACAGTACCTGTGCTATGAGAGCTGTCGAGTTGTTACCTCTTTCAACAGTACCTGTGCTATGAGAGCTGTTGAGTTGTTACCTGTTTCAACAGTACCTGTGCTATGAGAGCTGTTGAGTTGTTACCCGTTTCAACAGTACCTGTGCTATGAGAGCTGTTGAGTTGTTATACTGTTTCAACAGTGCCTGTGCTATGAGAGCTGTTGAGTTGTTATACTGTGTCAACAGTACCTGTGCTATGAGAGCTGTTGAGTTGTTATACTGTTTCAACAGTACCTGTGCTATGAGAGCTGTTGAGTTGTTACCTGTTTCAACAGTACCTGTGCTATGAGAGCTGTTGAATTGTTATACTGTTTCAACAGTACCTGTGCTATGAGAGCTGTCGAGTTGTTACCTCTTTCAACAGTATCTGTGCTATGAGAGCTGTTGAATTGTTACCTGTTTCAACAGTACCTGTGCTATGAGAGCTGTTGAGTTGTTACCTGTTTCAACAGTACCTGTGCTATGAGAGCTGTTAAGTTGTTATACTGTTTCAACAGTACCTGTGCTATGAGAGCTGTTGAGTTGTTATACTGTTTCAACAGTACCTGTGCTATGAGAGCTGTTGAGTTGTTACCTGTTTCAACAGTACCTGTGCTATGAGAGCTGTTGAGTTGTTATACTGTTTCAACAGTACCTGTGCTATGAGAGCTGTTGAGTTGTTATACTGTTTCAACAGTACCTGTGCTATGAGAGCTGTTGAGTTGTTATACTGTTTCAACAGTACCTGTGCTATGAGAGCTGTTGAGTTGTTATACTGTTTCAACAGTACCTGTGCTATGAGAGCTGTTGAGTTGTTATACTGTTTCAACAGTACCTGTGCTATGAGAGCTGTTGAGTTGTTACCTGTTTCAACAGTACCTGTGCTATGAGAGCTGTTGAGTTGTTATACTGTTCCAACAGTACCTGTGCTATGAGAGCTGTTGAGTTGTTATACTGTTTCAACAGTACCTGTGCTATGAGAGCTGTTGAGTTGTTATACTGTTTCAACAGTACCTGTGCTATGAGAGCTGTTGAGTTGTTACCTGTTTCAACAGTACCTGTGCTTTGAGAGCTGTTGAGTTGTTATACTGTTTCAACAGTACCTGTGCTATGAGAGCTGTTGAGTTGTTATACTGTTTCAACAGTACCTGTGCTATGAGAGCTGTTGAGTTGTTACCTGTTTCAACAGTACCTGTGCTATGAGAGCTGTTGAGTTGTTACCTGTTTCAACAGTACCTGTGCCACGAGAGCTGTTGAGTTGTTATACTGTTTCAACAGTACCTGTGCTATGAGAGCTGTTGAGTTGTTATACTGTTTCAACAGTAGGGCTGTTGAGTTGTTACCTGTTTCAACAGTACCTGTGCTGTGGAGCTGTTGAGTTGTTATACTGTTACAACAGTACCTGTGCTATAAGAGCTGTTGAGTTGTTACCTGTTTCAACAGTACCTGTGCTATGAGAGCTGTTGTGTTGTTACCTGTTTCAACAGTACCTGTGCTACGAGAGCTGTTGAGTTGTTATACTGTTTCAACAGTACCTGTGCTATGAGAGCTGTTGAGTTGTTACCTGTTTCAACAGTACCTGTGCTATGAGAGCTGTTGAGTTGTTACCTGTTTCAACAGTACCTGTGCTATGAGAGCTGTTGAGTTGTTATACTGTTTCAACAGTACCTGTGATATGAGAGCTGTTGAGTTGTTATACTGTTTCAACAGTACCTGTGCTATGAGAGCTGTTGAGTTGTTATACTGTTTCAACAGTACCTGTGCTATGAGAGCTGTTGAGTTGTTACCTGTTTCAACAGTACCTGTGCTATGAGAGCTGTTGAGTTGTTACCCGTTTCAACAGTACCTGTGCTATGAGAGCTGTTGAGTTGTTATACTGTTTCAACAGTACCTGTGCTATGAGAGCTGTTGAGTTGTTATACTGTTTCAACAGTACCTGTGCTATGAGAGCTGTTGAGTTGTTACCTGTTTCAACAGTACCTGTGCTATGAGAGCTGTTGAGTTGTTACCTCTTTCAACAGTATCTGTGCTATGAGAGCTGTTGAGTTGTTACCTGTTTCAACAGTACCTGTGCTATGAGAGCTGTTGAGTTGTTACCCGTTTCAACAGTACCTGTGCTATGAGAGCTGTTGAGTTGTTACCTGTTTCAACAGTACCTGTGCTATGAGAGCTGTTAAGTTGTTATACTGTTTCAACAGTACCTGTGCTATGAGAGCTGTTGAGTTGTTATACTGTTTCAACAGTACCTGTGCTATGAGAGCTGTTGAGTTGTTACCTGTTTCAACAGTACCTGTGCTATGAGAGCTGTTGAGTTGTTATACTGTTTCAACAGTACCTGTGCTATGAGAGCTGTTGAGTTGTTATACTGTTTCAACAGTACCTGTGCTATGAGAGCTGTTGAGTTGTTATACTGTTTCAACAGTACCTGTGCTATGAGAGCTGTTGAGTTGTTATACTGTTTCAACAGTACCTGTGCTATGAGAGCTGTTGAGTTGTTACCTGTTTCAACAGTACCTGTGCTATGAGAGCTGTTGAGTTGTTATACTGTTTCAACAGTACCTGTGCTATGAGAGCTGTCGAGTTGTTACCTGTTTCAACAGTACCTGTGCTATGAGAGCTTTTGAGTTGTTACCTCTTTCAACAGTACCTGTGCTATGAGAGCTGTTGAGTTGTTACCTGTTTCAACAGTACCTGTGCTATGAGAGCTGTTGAGTTGTTACCCGTTTCAACAGTACCTGTGCTATGAGAGCTGTTGAGTTGTTACCTGTTTCAACAGTACCTGTGCTACGAGAGCTGTTGAGTTGTTATACTGTTCCAACAGTACCTGTGCTATGAGAGCTGTTGAGTTGTTATACTGTTTCAACAGTACCTGTGCTATGAGAGCTGTTGAGTTGTTATACTGTTTCAACAGTACCTGTGCTATGAGAGCTGTTGAGTTGTTACCTGTTTCAACAGTACCTGTGCTTTGAGAGCTGTTGAGTTGTTATACTGTTTCAACAGTACCTGTGCTATGAGAGCTGTTGAGTTGTTATACTGTTTCAACAGTACCTGTGCTATGAGAGCTGTTGAGTTGTTACCTGTTTCAACAGTACCTGTGCTATGAGAGCTGTTGAGTTGTTACCTGTTTCAACAGTACCTGTGCCACGAGAGCTGTTGAGTTGTTATACTGTTTCAACAGTACCTGTGCTATGAGAGCTGTTGAGTTGTTATACTGTTTCAACAGTAGGGCTGTTGAGTTGTTACCTGTTTCAACAGTACCTGTGCTGTGGAGCTGTTGAGTTGTTATACTGTTACAACAGTACCTGTGCTATAAGAGCTGTTGAGTTGTTACCTGTTTCAACAGTACCTGTGCTATGAGAGCTGTTGTGTTGTTACCTGTTTCAACAGTACCTGTGCTACGAGAGCTGTTGAGTTGTTATACTGTTTCAACAGTACCTGTGCTATGAGAGCTGTTGAGTTGTTACCTGTTTCAACAGTACCTGTGCTATGAGAGCTGTTGAGTTGTTACCTGTTTCAACAGTACCTGTGCTATGAGAGCTGTTGAGTTGTTATACTGTTTCAACAGTACCTGTGATATGAGAGCTGTTGAGTTGTTATACTGTTTCAACAGTACCTGTGCTATGAGAGCTGTAGAGTTGTTATACTGTTTCAACAGTACCTGTGCTATGAGAGCTGTTGAGTTGTTACCTGTTTCAACAGTACCTGTGCTATGAGAGCTGTTGAGTTGTTATACTGTTTCAACAGTACCTGTGCTATGAGAGCTGTCGAGTTGTTACCTGTTTCAACAGTACCTGTGCTATGAAAGCGGTTTAGTTGTTACCTGTTTCAACAGTACCTGTGCTATGAGAGCTGTTTAGTTGTTATACTGTTTCAACAGTACCTGTGCTATGAGAGCTGTTGAGTTGTTATACTGTTTCAACAGTACCTGTGCTATGAGAGCTGTCGAGTTGTTACCTCTTTCAACAGTACCTGTGCTATGAGAGCTGTTGAGTTGTTACCTGTTTCAACAGTACCTGTGCTATGAGAGCTGTTGAGTTGTTACCCGTTTCAACAGTACCTGTGCTATGAGAGCTGTTGAGTTGTTATACTGTTTCAACAGTGCCTGTGCTATGAGAGCTGTTGAGTTGTTATACTGTGTCAACAGTACCTGTGCTATGAGAGCTGTTGAGTTGTTATACTGTTTCAACAGTACCTGTGCTATGAGAGCTGTTGAGTTGTTACCTGTTTCAACAGTACCTGTGCTATGAGAGCTGTTGAATTGTTATACTGTTTCAACAGTACCTGTGCTATGAGAGCTGTCGAGTTGTTACCTCTTTCAACAGTATCTGTGCTATGAGAGCTGTTGAATTGTTACCTGTTTCAACAGTACCTGTGCTATGAGAGCTGTTGAGTTGTTACCTGTTTCAACAGTACCTGTGCTATGAGAGCTGTTAAGTTGTTATACTGTTTCAACAGTACCTGTGCTATGAGAGCTGTTGAGTTGTTATACTGTTTCAACAGTACCTGTGCTATGAGAGCTGTTGAGTTGTTACCTGTTTCAACAGTACCTGTGCTATGAGAGCTGTTGAGTTGTTATACTGTTTCAACAGTACCTGTGCTATGAGAGCTGTTGAGTTGTTATACTGTTTCAACAGTACCTGTGCTATGAGAGCTGTTGAGTTGTTATACTGTTTCAACAGTACCTGTGCTATGAGAGCTGTTGAGTTGTTATACTGTTTCAACAGTACCTGTGCTATGAGAGCTGTTGAGTTGTTATACTGTTTCAACAGTACCTGTGCTATGAGAGCTGTTGAGTTGTTATACTGTTTCAACAGTACCTGTGCTATGAGAGCTGTTGAGTTGTTATACTGTTTCAACAGTACCTGTGCTATGAGAGCTGTTGAGTTGTTACCTGTTTCAACAGTACCTGTGCTATGAGAGCTGTTGAGTTGTTATACTGTTTCAACAGTACCTGTGCTATGAGAGCTGTCGAGTTGTTACCTGTTTCAACAGTACCTGTGCTATGAGAGCTTTTGAGTTGTTACCTCTTTCAACAGTACCTGTGCTATGAGAGCTGTTGAGTTGTTACCTGTTTCAACAGTACCTGTGCTATGAGAGCTGTTGAGTTGTTACCCGTTTCAACAGTACCTGTGCTATGAGAGCTGTTGAGTTGTTACCTGTTTCAACAGTACCTGTGCTATGAGAGCTGTTGAGTTGTTACCTGTTTCAACAGTACCTGTGCTATGAGAGCTGTTGAGTTGTTACCTGTTTCAACAGTACCTGTGCTATGAGAGCTGTTATACTGTTTCAACAGTAGGGCGGTTGAGTTGTTACCTGTTTCAACAGTACCTATGCTATGAGAGGTGTTGAGTTGTTACCTGTTTCAGCAGTACCTGTGCTATGAGAGCTTTTGAGTTGTTACCTGTTTCAACAGTACCTGTGCTATGAGAGCTGTTGAGTTGTTACCTGTTTCAACAGTACCTGTGCTATGAGAGCTGTTGAGTTGTTACCCGTTTCAACAGTACCTGTGCTATGAGAGCTGTTGAGTTGTTACCTGTTTCAACAGTACCTGTGCTATGAGAGCTGTTATACTGTTTCAACAGTAGGGCGGTTGAGTTGTTACCTGTTTCAACAGTACCTGTGCTATGAGAGCTGTTAAGTTGTTTTACTGTTTCAACAGTACCTGTGCTATGAGAGCTGTTGAGTTGTTACCTGTTTCAACAGTACCTGTGCTATGAGAGCTGTTGAGTTGTTACCTGTTTCAACAGTACCTGTGCTATGAGAGCTGTTATACTGTTTCAACAGTAGGGCGGTTGAGTTGTTACCTGTTTCAACAGTACCTGTGCTATGAGAGGTGTTGAGTTGTTACCTGTTTCAACAGTACCTGTGCTATGAGAGCTTTTGAGTTGTTACCTGTTTCAACAGTACCTGTGCTATGAGAGCTGTTGAGTTGTTACCTGTTTCAACAGTACCTGTGCTATGAGAGCTGTTGAGTTGTTACCCGTTTCAACAGTACCTGTGCTATGAGAGCTGTTGAGTTGTTACCTGTTTCAACAGTACCTGTGCTATGAGAGCTGTTGAGTTGTTACCTGTTTCAACAGTACCTGTGCTATGAGAGCTGTTATACTGTTTCAACAGTAGGGCGGTTGAGTTGTTACCTGTTTCAACAGTACCTGTGCTATGAGAGCTTTTGAGTTGTTACCTCTTTCAACAGTACCTGTGCTACGAGAGCTGTTGAGTTGTTACCTCTTTCAACAGTACCTGTGCTATGAGAGCTGTTGAGTTGTTACCCGTTTCAACAGTACCTGTGCTATGAGAGCTGTTGAGTTGTTACCTGTTTCAACAGTACCTGTGCTATGAGAGCTGTTGAGTTGTTACCCGTTTCAACAGTACCTGTGCTATGAGAGCTGTTGAGTTGTTACACTGTTTCAACAGTACCTGTGCTATGGGAGCTGTTGAGTTGTTACACTGTTTCAACAGTACCTGTGCTATGAGAGCTGTTGAGTTGTTACCTGTTTCAACAGTACCTTTGCTATGAGAGCTGTTGAGTAGTTATACTGTTTCAACAGTACCTGTATTATAAGAGCTGTTGAGTTGTTATATTGTTTCAACAGTACCTGTGCTATGAGAGCTGTTGAGTTGTTACCTGTTTCAACAGTACTTGTGCTATGAGAGCTGTTGAGTTGTTATACTGTTTCAACAGTACCTGTGCTATGAGAGCTGTTGAGTTGTTACCTGTTTCAACAGTACCTGTGCTATGAAAGCTGTTGAGTTGTTACCTGTTTCAACAGTACCTGTGCTATGAGAGCTGTTAAGTTGTTACCTGTTTCAACAGTACTTGTGCTATGAGAGCTGTTGAGTTGTTATACTGTTTCAACAGTACCTGTGCTATGAGAGCTGTTGAGTTGTTATACTGTTTCAACAGTACCTGTGCTATGAGAGCTGTTGAGTTGTTACCTGTTTCAACAGTACCTGTGCTATGAGAGCTGTTGAGTTGTTATACTGTTTCAACAGTACCTGTGCTATGAGAGCTGTTGAGTTGTTATACTGTTTCAACAGTACCTGTGCTATGAGAGCTGTTGAGTTGTTACCTGTTTCAACAGTACCTGTGCTATGAGAGCTGTTGAGTTGTTATACTGTTTCAACAGTACCTGTGCTATGAGAGCTGTTGAGTTGTTATACTGTTTCAACAGTACCTGTGCTATGAGAGCTGTTGAGTTGTTACCTGTTTCAACAGTACCTGTGCTATGAGAGCTTTTGAGTTGTTACCTGTTTCAACAGTACCTGTGCTATGAGAGCTGTTGAGTTGTTATACTGTTTCAACAGTACCTGTGCTATGAGAGCTGTTGGGTTGTTACCTGTTTCAACAGTACCTGTGCTTTGAGAGCTGTTGAGTTGTTATACTGTTTCAACAGTACCTGTGCTATGAGAGCTGTTGAGTTGTTATACTGTTTCAACAGTACCTGTGCTATGAGAGCTGTTGAGTTGTTACCTGTTTCAACAGTACCTGTGCTATGAGAGCTGTTGAGTTGTTATACTGTTTCAACAGTACCTGTGCTATGAGAGCTGTTGAGTTGTTACCCGTTTCAACAGTACCTGTGCTTTGAGAGCTGTTGAGTTGTTATACTGTTTCAACAGTACCTGTGCTATGAGAGCTGTTGAGTTGTTATACTGTTTCAACAGTACCTGTGCTATGAGAGCTGTTGAGTTGTTACCTGTTTCAACAGTACCTGTGCTATGAGAGCTGTTGAGTTGTTACCTGTTTCAACAGTACCTGTGCCACGAGAGCTGTTGAGTTGTTATACTGTTTCAACAGTACCTGTGCTATGAGAGCTGTTGAGTTGTTATACTGTTTCAACAGTAGGGCTGTTGAGTTGTTACCTGTTTCAACAGTACCTGTGCTGTGGAGCTGTTGAGTTGTTATACTGTTACAACAGTACCTATGCTATAAGAGCTGTTGAGTTGTTACCTGTTTCAACAGTACCTGTGCTATGAGAGCTGTTGTGTTGTTACCTGTTTCAACAGTACCTGTGCTACGAGAGCTGTTGAGTTGTTATACTGTTTCAACAGTACCTGTGCTATGAGAGCTGTTGAGTTGTTACCTGTTTCAACAGTACCTGTGCTATGAGAGCTGTTGAGTTGTTACCTGTTTCAACAGTACCTGTGCTATGAGAGCTGTTGAGTTGTTATACTGTTTCAACAGTACCTGTGATATGAGAGCTGTTGAGTTGTTATACTGTTTCAACAGTACCTGTGCTATGTGAGCTGTTGAGTTGTTATACTGTTTCAACAGTACCTGTGCTATGAGAGCTGTTGAGTTGTTACCTGTTTCAACAGTACCTGTGCTATGAGAGCTGTTGAGTTGTTATACTGTTTCAACAGTACCTGTGCTATGAGAGCTGTCGAGTTGTTACCTGTTTCAACAGTACCTGTGCTATGAAAGCCGTTTAGTTGTTACCTGTTTCAACAGTACCTGTGCTATGAGAGCTGTTAAGTTGTTATACTGTTTCAACAGTACCTGTGCTATGAGAGCTGTTGAGTTGTTATACTGTTTCAACAGTACCTGTGCTATGAGAGCTGTCGAGTTGTTACCTCTTTCAACAGTACCTGTGCTATGAGAGCTGTTGAGTTGTTACCTGTTTCAACAGTACCTGTGCTATGAGAGCTGTTGAGTTGTTACCCGTTTCAACAGTACCTGTGCTATGAGAGCTGTTGAGTTGTTATACTGTTTCAACAGTGCCTGTGCTATGAGAGCTGTTGAGTTGTTATACTGTGTCAACAGTACCTGTGCTATGAGAGCTGTTGAGTTGTTATACTGTTTCAACAGTACCTGTGCTATGAGAGCTGTTGAGTTGTTACCTGTTTCAACAGTACCTGTGCTATGAGAGCTGTTGAATTGTTATACTGTTTCAACAGTACCTGTGCTATGAGAGCTGTCGAGTTGTTACCTCTTTCAACAGTATCTGTGCTATGAGAGCTGTTGAATTGTTACCTGTTTCAACAGTACCTGTGCTATGAGAGCTGTTGAGTTGTTACCTGTTTCAACAGTACCTGTGCTATGAGAGCTGTTAAGTTGTTATACTGTTTCAACAGTACCTGTGCTATGAGAGCTGTTGAGTTGTTATACTGTTTCAACAGTACCTGTGCTATGAGAGCTGTTGAGTTGTTACCTGTTTCAACAGTACCTGTGCTATGAGAGCTGTTGAGTTGTTATACTGTTTCAACAGTACCTGTGCTATGAGAGCTGTTGAGTTGTTATACTGTTTCAACAGTACCTGTGCTATGAGAGCTGTTGAGTTGTTATACTGTTTCAACAGTACCTGTGCTATGAGAGCTGTTGAGTTGTTATACTGTTTCAACAGTACCTGTGCTATGAGAGCTGTTGAGTTGTTATACTGTTTCAACAGTACCTGTGCTATGAGAGCTGTTGAGTTCTTATACTGTTTCAACAGTACCTGTGCTATGAGAGCTGTTGAGTTGTTATACTGTTTCAACAGTACCTGTGCTATGAGAGCTGTTGAGTTGTTACCTGTTTCAACAGTACCTGTGCTATGAGAGCTGTTGAGTTGTTATACTGTTTCAACAGTACCTGTGCTATGAGAGCTGTTGAGTTGTTACCTGTTTCAACAGTACCTGTGCTATGAGAGCTTTTGAGTTGTTACCTCTTTCAACAGTACCTGTGCTATGAGAGCTGTTGAGTTGTTACCTGTTTCAACAGTACCTGTGCTATGAGAGCTGTTGAGTTGTTACCCGTTTCAACAGTACCTGTGCTATGAGAGCTGTTGAGTTGTTACCTGTTTCAACAGTACCTGTGCTATGAGAGCTGTTGAGTTGTTACCCGTTTCAACAGTACCTGTGCTATGAGAGCTGTTGAGTTGTTACCTGTTTCAACAGTACCTGTGCTATGAGAGCTGTTATACTGTTTCAACAGTAGGGCGGTTGAGTTGTTACCTGTTTCAACAGTACCTATGCTATGAGAGGTGTTGAGTTGTTACCTGTTTCAGCAGTACCTGTGCTATGAGAGCTTTTGAGTTGTTACCTGTTTCAACAGTACCTGTGCTATGAGAGCTGTTGAGTTGTTACCTGTTTCAACAGTACCTGTGCTATGAGAGCTGTTGAGTTGTTACCCGTTTCAACAGTACCTGTGCTATGAGAGCTGTTGAGTTGTTACCTGTTTCAACAGTACCTGTGCTATGAGAGCTGTTATACTGTTTCAACAGTAGGGCGGTTGAGTTGTTACCTGTTTCAACAGTACCTGTGCTATGAGAGCTGTTAAGTTGTTTTACTGTTTCAACAGTACCTGTGCTATGAGAGCTGTTGAGTTGTTACCTGTTTCAACAGTACCTGTGCTATGAGAGCTGTTGAGTTGTTACCTGTTTCAACAGTACCTGTGCTATGAGAGCTGTTATACTGTTTCAACAGTAGGGCGGTTGAGTTGTTACCTGTTTCAACAGTACCTGTGCTATGAGAGGTGTTGAGTTGTTACCTGTTTCAACAGTACCTGTGCTATGAGAGCTTTTGAGTTGTTACCTGTTTCAACAGTACCTGTGCTATGAGAGCTGTTGAGTTGTTACCTGTTTCAACAGTACCTGTGCTATGAGAGCTGTTGAGTTGTTACCCGTTTCAACAGTACCTGTGCTATGAGAGCTGTTGAGTTGTTACCTGTTTCAACAGTACCTGTGCTATGAGAGCTGTTGAGTTGTTACCTGTTTCAACAGTACCTGTGCTATGAGAGCTGTTATACTGTTTCAACAGTAGGGCGGTTGAGTTGTTACCTGTTTCAACAGTACCTGTGCTATGAGAGCTTTTGAGTTGTTACCTCTTTCAACAGTACCTGTGCTACGAGAGCTGTTGAGTTGTTACCTCTTTCAACAGTACCTGTGCTATGAGAGCTGTTGAGTTGTTACCCGTTTCAACAGTACCTGTGCTATGAGAGCTGTTGAGTTGTTACCTGTTTCAACAGTACCTGTGCTATGAGAGCTGTTGAGTTGTTACCCGTTTCAACAGTACCTGTGCTATGAGAGCTGTTGAGTTGTTACACTGTTTCAACAGTACCTGTGCTATGGGAGCTGTTGAGTTGTTACACTGTTTCAACAGTACCTGTGCTATGAGAGCTGTTGAGTTGTTACCTGTTTCAACAGTACCTTTGCTATGAGAGCTGTTGAGTAGTTATACTGTTTCAACAGTACCTGTGCTATAAGAGCTGTTGAGTTGTTATATTGTTTCAACAGTACCTGTGCTATGAGAGCTGTTGAGTTGTTACCTGTTTCAACAGTACTTGTGCTATGAGAGCTGTTGAGTTGTTATACTGTTTCAACAGTACCTGTGCTATGAGAGCTGTTGAGTTGTTACCTGTTTCAACAGTACCTGTGCTATGAAAGCTGTTGAGTTGTTACCTGTTTCAACAGTACCTGTGCTATGAGAGCTGTTAAGTTGTTACCTGTTTCAACAGTACTTGTGCTATGAGAGCTGTTGAGTTGTTATACTGTTTCAACAGTACCTGTGCTATGAGAGCTGTTGAGTTGTTATACTGTTTCAACAGTACCTGTGCTATGAGAGCTGTTGAGTTGTTACCTGTTTCAACAGTACCTGTGCTATGAGAGCTGTTGAGTTGTTATACTGTTTCAACAGTACCTGTGCTATGAGAGCTGTTGAGTTGTTATACTGTTTCAACAGTACCTGTGCTATGAGAGCTGTTGAGTTGTTACCTGTTTCAACAGTACCTGTGCTATGAGAGCTGTTGAGTTGTTATACTGTTTCAACAGTACCTGTGCTATGAGAGCTGTTGAGTTGTTATACTGTTTCAACAGTACCTGTGCTATGAGAGCTGTTGAGTTGTTACCTGTTTCAACAGTTCCTGTGCTATGAGAGCTTTTGAGTTGTTACCTGTTTCAACAGTACCTGTGCTATGAGAGCTGTTGAGTTGTTATACTGTTTCAACAGTACCTGTGCTATGAGAGCTGTTGGGTTGTTACCTGTTTCAACAGTACCTGTGCTTTGAGAGCTGTTGAGTTGTTATACTGTTTCAACAGTACCTGTGCTATGAGAGCTGTTGAGTTGTTATACTGTTTCAACAGTACCTGTGCTATGAGAGCTGTTGAGTTGTTACCTGTTTCAACAGTACCTGTGCTATGAGAGCTGTTGAGTTGTTATACTGTTTCAACAGTACCTGTGCTATGAGAGCTGTTGAGTTGTTACCCGTTTCAACAGTACCTGTGCTATGAGAGCTGTTGAGTTGTTATACTGTTTCAACAGTACCTGTGCTATGAGAGCTGTTGAGTTGTTATACTGTTTCAACAGTACCTGTGCTATGAGAGCTGTTGAGTTGTTACCTGTTTCAACAGTACCTGTGCTTTGAGAGCATTTGAGTTGTTATACTGTTTCAACAGTACCTGTGCTATGAGAGCTGTTGAGTTGTTACCTGTTTCAACAGTACCTGTGCTTTGAGAGCTGTTGAGTTGTTACCTGTTTCAACAGTACCTGTGCTATGAGAGCTGTTGAGTTGTTATACTGTTTCAACAGTACTTGTGCTATGAGAACTGTTGAGTTGTTATACTGTTTCAACAGTACCTGTATTATAAGAGCTGTTGAGTTGTTATACTGTTTCAACAGTACCTGTGCTATGAGAGCTGTTGAGTTGTTACCTGTTTCAACAGTACTTGTGCTATGAGAGCTGTTGAGTTGTTATACTGTTTCAACAGTACCTGTGCTATGAGAGCTGTTGAGTTGTTAACTGTTTCAACAGTACCTGTGCTATGAAAGCTGTTTAGTTGTTACCTGTTTCAACAGTACCTGTGCTATGAGAGCTGTTAAGTTGTTACCTGTTTCAACAGTACTTGTGCTATGAGAGCTGTTGAGTTGTTACCTGTTTCAACAGTACCTGTGCTATGAGAGCTGTTGAGTTGTTACCTGTTTCAACAGTACCTGTGCTATGAGAGCTGTTGAGTTGTTACCTGTTTCAACAGTACCTGTGCTATGAGAGCTTTTGAGTTGTTACCTGTTTCAACAGTACCTGTGCTATGAGAGCTGTTGAGTTGTTATACTGTTTCAACAGTACCTGTGCTATGAGAGCTGTTGAATTGTTACCTGTTTCAACAGTACCTGTGCTATGAGAGCTGTTGAGTTGTTACCTGTTTCAACAGTACCTGTGCTATGAGAGCTGTTGAGTTCTTATACTGTTTCAACAGTACCTGTGCTATGAGAGCTGTTGAGTTCTTATACTGTTTCAACAGTACCTGTGCTATGAGAGCTGTTGAGTTGTTACCTGTTTCAACAGTACCTGTGCTATGAGAACTGTTGAGTTGTTATACTGTTTCAACAGTACCTGTATTTTAAGTGCTGTTGAGTTGTTATACTGTTTCAACAGTACCTGTGCTATAAGAGCTGTTGAATTGTTACCTGTTTCAACAGTACCTGTGCTATGAGAGCTGTTGAGTTGTTATACTGTTTCAACAGTACCTGTGCTATGAGAGCTGTTGAGTTGTTACCTGTTTCAACAGTACCTGTGCTATGAGAGCTGTTGAGTTGTTATACTGTTTCAACAGTACCTGTGCTATGAGAGCTGTTGAGTTGTTACCCGTTTCAACAGTACCTGTGCTATGAGAGCTGTTGAGTTGTTACACTGTTTCAACAGTACCTGTGCTATGGGAGCTGTTGAGTTGTTACACTGTTTCAACAGTACCTGTGCTATGAGAGCTGTTGAGTTGTTACCTGTTTCAACAGTACCTTTGCTATGAGAGCTGTTGAGTAGTTATACTGTTTCAACAGTACCTGTGCTATGAGAGCTGTTGAGTTGTTACCTGTTTCAACAGTACCTGTGCTATGAGAGCTGTTATACTGTTTCAACAGTAGGGCGGTTGAGTTGTTACCCGTTTCAACAGTACCTGTGCTATGAGAGCTGTTGAGTTGTTATACTGTTTCAACAGTACCTGTGCTATGAGAGCTGTTGACTTGTTACCTGTTTCAACAGTACCTGTGCTATGGAGCTGTTGAGTTGTTATACTGTTTCAACAGTACCTGTGCTATGAGAGCTGTTGAGTTTTACCTGTTTCAACAATACCTGTGCTATGAGAGCTGTTGAGTTGTTACCTGTTTCAACAGTACCTGTGCTATGAGAGCTGTTGAGTTGTTACCTGTTTCAACAGTACCTGTGCTATGAGAGCTGTTAAGTTGTTACCTGTTTCAACAGTACTTGTGCTATGAGAGCTGTTGAGTTGTTATACTGTTTCAACAGTACCTGTGCTATGAGAGCTGTTGAGTTGTTATACTGTTTCAACAGTACCTGTGCTATGAGAGCTGTTGAGTTGTTACCTGTTTCAACAGTACCTGTGCTATGAGAGCTGTTGAGTTGTTATACTGTTTCAACAGTACCTGTGCTATGAGAGCTGTTGAGTTGTTATACTGTTTCAACAGTACCTGTGCTATGAGAGCTGTTGAGTTGTTACCTGTTTCAACAGTACCTGTGCTATGAGAGCTGTTGAGTTGTTATACTGTTTCAACAGTACCTGTGCTATGAGAGCTGTTGAGTTGTTATACTGTTTCAACAGTACCTGTGCTATGAGAGCTGTTGAGTTGTTACCTGTTTCAACAGTACCTGTGCTATGAGAGCTTTTGAGTTGTTACCTGTTTCAACAGTACCTGTGCTATGAGAGCTGTTGAGTTGTTATACTGTTTCAACAGTACCTGTGCTATGAGAGCTGTTGGGTTGTTACCTGTTTCAACAGTACCTGTGCTTTGAGAGCTGTTGAGTTGTTATACTGTTTCAACAGTACCTGTGCTATGAGAGCTGTTGAGTTGTTATACTGTTTCAACAGTACCTGTGCTATGAGAGCTGTTGAGTTGTTACCTGTTTCAACAGTACCTGTGCTATGAGAGCTGTTGAGTTGTTATACTGTTTCAACAGTACCTGTGCTATGAGAGCTGTTGAGTTGTTACCCGTTTCAACAGTACCTGTGCTATGAGAGCTGTTGAGTTGTTATACTGTTTCAACAGTACCTGTGCTATGAGAGCTGTTGAGTTGTTATACTGTTTCAACAGTACCTGTGCTATGAGAGCTGTTGAGTTGTTACCTGTTTCAACAGTACCTGTGCTTTGAGAGCATTTGAGTTGTTATACTGTTTCAACAGTACCTGTGCTATGAGAGCTGTTGAGTTGTTACCTGTTTCAACAGTACCTGTGCTTTGAGAGCTGTTGAGTTGTTACCTGTTTCAACAGTACCTGTGCTATGAGAGCTGTTGAGTTGTTATACTGTTTCAACAGTACTTGTGCTATGAGAACTGTTGAGTTGTTATACTGTTTCAACAGTACCTGTATTATAAGAGCTGTTGAGTTGTTATACTGTTTCAACAGTACCTGTGCTATGAGAGCTGTTGAGTTGTTACCTGTTTCAACAGTACCTGTGCTATGAGAGCTGTTGAGTTGTTATACTGTTTCAACAGTACCTGTGCTATGAGAGCTGTTGAGTTGTTAACTGTTTCAACAGTACCTGTGCTATGAAAGCTGTTGAGTTGTTACCTGTTTCAACAGTACCTGTGCTATGAGAGCTGTTAAGTTGTTACCTGTTTCAACAGTACTTGTGCTATGAGAGCTGTTGAGTTGTTACCTGTTTCAACAATACCTGTGCTATGAGAGCTGTTGAGTTGTTACCTGTTTCAACAGTACCTGTGCTATGAGAGCTGTTGAGTTGTTACCTGTTTCAACAGTACCTGTGCTATGAGAGCTTTTGAGTTGTTACCTGTTTCAACAGTACCTGTGCTATGAGAGCTGTTGAGTTGTTATACTGTTTCAACAGTACCTGTGCTATGAGAGCTGTTGAGTTGTTACCCGTTTCAACAGTACCTGTGCTATGAGAGCTGTTGAGTTGTTATACTGTTTCAACAGTACCTGTGCTATGAGAGCTGTTGAGTTGTTATACTGTTTCAACAGTACCTGTGCTATGAGAGCTGTTGAGTTGTTACCTGTTTCAACAGTACCTGTGCTTTGAGAGCATTTGAGTTGTTATACTGTTTCAACAGTACCTGTGCTATGAGAGCTGTTGAGTTGTTACCTGTTTCAACAGTACCTGTGCTTTGAGAGCTGTTGAGTTGTTACCTGTTTCAACAGTACCTGTGCTATGAGAGCTGTTGAGTTGTTATACTGTTTCAACAGTACTTGTGCTATGAGAACTGTTGAGTTGTTATACTGTTTCAACAGTACCTGTATTATAAGAGCTGTTGAGTTGTTATACTGTTTCAACAGTACCTGTGCTATGAGAGCTGTAGAGTTGTTACCTGTTTCAACAGTACTTGTGCTATGAGAGCTGTTGAGTTGTTATACTGTTTCAACAGTACCTGTGCTATGAGAGCTGTTGAGTTGTTAACTGTTTCAACAGTACCTGTGCTATGAAAGCTGTTGAGTTGTTACCTGTTTCAACAGTACCTGTGCTATGAGAGCTGTTAAGTTGTTACCTGTTTCAACAGTACTTGTGCTATGAGAGCTGTTGAGTTGTTACCTGTTTCAACAGTACCTGTGCTATGAGAGCTGTTGAGTTGTTACCTGTTTCAACAGTACCTGTGCTATGAGAGCTGTTGAGTTGTTACCTGTTTCAACAGTACCTGTGCTATGAGAGCTTTTGAGTTGTTACCTGTTTCAACAGTACCTGTGCTATGAGAGCTGTTGAGTTGTTATACTGTTTCAACAGTACCTGTGCTATGAGAGCTGTTGAGTTGGTATACTGTTTCAACAGTACCTGTGCTATGAGAGCTGTTGAGTTCTTATACTGTTTCAACAGTACCTGTGCTATGAGAGCTGTTGAGTTGTTACCTGTTTCAACAGTACCTGTGCTATGAGAACTGTTGAGTTGTTATACTGTTTCAACAGTACCTGTATTTTAAGTGCTGTTGAGTTGTTATACTGTTTCAACAGTACCTGTGCTATAAGAGCTGTTGAATTGTTACCTGTTTCAACAGTACCTGTGCTATGAGAGCTGTTGAGTTGTTACCTGTTTCAACAGTACCTGTGCTATGAGAGCTTTTGAGTTGTTACCTCTTTCAACAGTACCTGTGCTATGAGAGCTTTTGAGTTGTTACCTCTTTCAACAGTACCTGTGCTATGAGAGCTGTTGAGTTGTTACCTGTTTCAACAGTACCTGTGCTATGAGAGCTGTTGAGTTGTTACCTGTTTCAACAGTACCTGTGCTATGAGAGCTGTTGAGTTGTTATACTGTTTCAACAGTACCTGTGCTATGAGAGCTGTTGAGTTGGTATACTGTTTCAACAGTACCTGTGCTATGAGAGCTGTTGAGTTGTTACCTGTTTCAACAGTACTTGTGCTATGAGAGCTGTTGAGTTGTTATACTGTTTCAACAGTACCTGTGCTATGAGAGCTGTTGAGTTGTTAACTGTTTCAACAGTACCTGTGCTATGAAAGCTGTTGAGTTGTTACCTGTTTCAACAGTACCTGTGCTATGAGAGCTGTTAAGTTGTTACCTGTTTCAACAGTACTTGTGCTATGAGAGCTGTTGAGTTG
The DNA here is from genome assembly GCA_936450465.1 of Gibbula magus. Classification (NCBI taxonomy): domain Eukaryota; kingdom Metazoa; phylum Mollusca; class Gastropoda; order Trochida; family Trochidae; genus Gibbula; species Gibbula magus. The sequence goes on from OW388292.1 coordinate 69,079,102, forward strand.
TTACCTGTTTCAACAGTACCTGTGCTATGAGAGCTGTTGAGTTGTTACCTGTTTCAACAGTACCTGTGCTATGAGAGCTGTTGAGTTGTTACCTGTTTCAACAGTACCTGTGCTATGAGAGCTTTTGAGTTGTTACCTGTTTCAACAGTACCTGTGCTATGAGAGCTGTTGAGTTGTTATACTGTTTCAACAGTACCTGTGCTATGAGAGCTGTTGAGTTGGTATACTGTTTCAACAGTACCTGTGCTATGAGAGCTGTTGAGTTCTTATACTGTTTCAACAGTACCTGTGCTATGAGAGCTGTTGAGTTGTTACCTGTTTCAACAGTACCTGTGCTATGAGAACTGTTGAGTTGTTATACTGTTTCAACAGTACCTGTATTTTAAGTGCTGTTGAGTTGTTATACTGTTTCAACAGTACCTGTGCTATAAGAGCTGTTGAATTGTTACCTGTTTCAACAGTACCTGTGCTATGAGAGCTGTTGAGTTGTTACCTGTTTCAACAGTACCTGTGCTATGAGAGCTTTTGAGTTGTTACCTCTTTCAACAGTACCTGTGCTATGAGAGCTTTTGAGTTGTTACCTCTTTCAACAGTACCTGTGCTATGAGAGCTGTTGAGTTGTTACCTGTTTCAACAGTACCTGTGCTATGAGAGCTGTTGAGTTGTTACCTGTTTCAACAGTACCTGTGCTATGAGAGCTGTTGAGTTGTTATACTGTTTCAACAGTACCTGTGCTATGAGAGATGTTGAGTTGTTACCCGTTTCAACAGTACCTGTGCTATGAGAGCTGTTGAGTTGTTACACTGTTTCAACAGTACCTGTGCTATGGGAGCTGTTGAGTTGTTACACTGTTTCAACAGTACCTGTGCTATGAGAGCTGTTGAGTTGTTACACTGTTTCAACAGTACCTGTGCTATGGGAGCTGTTGAGTTGTTACACTGTTTCAACAGTACCTGTGCTATGAGAGCTGTTGAGTTGTTACCTGTTTCAACAGTACCTTTGCTATGAGAGCTGTTGAGTTGTTACCTGTTTCAACAGTACCTGTGCTATGAGAGCTGTTGAGTTGTTACCTGTTTCAACAGTACCTGTGCTATGAGAGCTGTTATACTGTTTCAACAGTAGGGCGGTTGAGTTGTTACCCGTTTCAACAGTTCCTGTGCTATGAGAGCTGTTGAGTTGTTATACTGTTTCAACAGTACCTGTGCTATGAGAGCTGTTGAGTTGTTACCTGTTTCAACAGTACCTGTGCTATGGAGCTGTTGAGTTGTTATACTGTTTCAACAGTACCTGTGCTATGAGAGCTGTTGAGTTTTACCTGTTTCAACAATACCTGTGCTATGAGAGCTGTTGAGTTGTTACCTGTTTCAACAGTACCTGTGCTATGAGAGCTGTTGAGTTGTTACCTGTTTCAACAGTACCTGTGCTATGAGAGCTGTTGAGTTGTTATACTGTTTCAACAGTACCTGTGCTATGAGAGCTGTTGAGTTGTTATACTGTGTCAACAGTACCTGTGCTATGAGAGCTGTTGGGTTGTTATACTGTTTCAACAGTACCTGTGCTATGAGAGCTGTTGAGTTGTTACCTGTTTCAACAGAACCTGTGCTATGAGAGCTGTTGAGTTGTTATACTGTTTCAACAGTACCTGTGCTATGAGAGCTGTCGAGGTGTTACCTCTTTCAACAGTACCTGTGCTATGAGAGCTGTTGAGTTGTTACCTGTTTCAACAGTACCTGTGCTATGAGAGCAGTTGAGTTGTTATACTGTTTCAACAGTGCCTGTGCTATGAGAGCTGTTGAGTTGTTATACTGTGTCAACAGTACCTGTGCTATGAGAGCTGTTGAGTTGTTATACTGTTTCAACAGTACCTGTGCTATGAGAGCTGTTGAGTTGTTACCTGTTTCAACAGTACCTGTGCTATGAGAGCTGTTGAGTTGTTATACTGTTTCAACAGTACCTGTGCTATGAGAGCTGTTGAGTTGTTACCTGTTTCAACAGTACCTGTGCTATGAGAGCTGTCGAGTTGTTACCTCTTTCAACAGTATCTGTGCTATGAGAGCTGTTGAGTTGTTACCTGTTTCAACAGTACCTGTGCTATGAGAGCTGTTACCCGTTTCAACAGTACCTGTGCTATGAGAGCTGTTGAGTTGTTACCTGTTTCAACAGTACCTGTGCTATGAGAGCTGTTGAGTTGTTACCTGTTTCAACAGTACCTGTGCCACGAGAGCTGTTGAGTTGTTATACTGTTTCAACAGTACCTGTGCTATGAGAGCTGTTGAGTTGTTATACTGTTTCAACAGTAGGGCTGTTGAGTTGTTACCTGTTTCAACAGTACCTGTGCTGTGGAGCTGTTGAGTTGTTATACTGTTACAACAGTACCTGTGCTATAAGAGCTGTTGAGTTGTTACCTGTTTCAACAGTACCTGTGCTATGAGAGCTGTTGTGTTGTTACCTGTTTCAACAGTACCTGTGCTACGAGAGCTGTTGAGTTGTTATACTGTTTCAACAGTACCTGTGCTATGAGAGCTGTTGAGTTGTTACCTGTTTCAACAGTACCTGTGCTATGAGAGCTGTTGAGTTGTTACCTGTTTCAACAGTTCCTGTGCTATGAGAGCTGTTGAGTTGTTATACTGTTTCAACAGTACCTGTGATATGAGAGCTGTTGAGTTGTTATACTGTTTCAACAGTACCTGTGCTATGAGAGCTGTTGAGTTGTTATACTGTTTCAACAGTACCTGTGCTATGAGAGCTGTTGAGTTGTTACCTGTTTCAACAGTACCTGTGCTATGAGAGCTGTTGAGTTGTTATACTGTTTCAACAGTACCTGTGCTATGAGAGCTGTCGAGTTGTTACCTGTTTCAACAGTACCTGTGCTATGAAAGCCGTTTAGTTGTTACCTGTTTCAACAGTACCTGTGCTATGAGAGCTGTTAAGTTGTTATACTGTTTCAACAGTACCTGTGCTATGAGAGCTGTTGAGTTGTTATACTGTTTCAACAGTACCTGTGCTATGAGAGCTGTCGAGTTGTTACCTCTTTCAACAGTACCTGTGCTATGAGAGCTGTTGAGTTGTTACCTGTTTCAACAGTACCTGTGCTATGAGAGCTGTTGTGTTGTTACCCGTTTCAACAGTACCTGTGCTATGAGAGCTGTTGAGTTGTTATACTGTTTCAACAGTGCCTGTGCTATGAGAGCTGTTGAGTTGTTATACTGTGTCAACAGTACCTGTGCTATGAGAGCTGTTGAGTTGTTATACTGTTTCAACAGTACCTGTGCTATGAGAGCTGTTGAGTTGTTACCTGTTTCAACAGTACCTGTGCTATGAGAGCTGTTGAATTGTTATACTGTTTCAACAGTACCTGTGCTATGAGAGCTGTCGAGTTGTTACCTCTTTCAACAGTATCTGTGCTATGAGAGCTGTTGAATTGTTACCTGTTTCAACAGTACCTGTGCTATGAGAGCTGTTGAGTTGTTACCTGTTTCAACAGTACCTGTGCTATGAGAGCTGTTAAGTTGTTATACTGTTTCAACAGTACCTGTGCTATGAGAGCTGTTGAGTTGTTATACTGTTTCAACAGTACCTGTGCTATGAGAGCTGTTGAGTTGTTACCTGTTTCAACAGTACCTGTGCTATGAGAGCTGTTGAGTTGTTATACTGTTTCAACAGTACCTGTGATATGAGAGCTGTTGAGTTGTTATACTGTTTCAACAGTACCTGTGCTATGAGAGCTGTTGAGTTGTTATACTGTTTCAACAGTACCTGTGCTATGAGAGCTGTTGAGTTGTTATACTGTTTCAACAGTACCTGTGCTATGAGAGCTGTTGAGTTGTTATACTGTTTCAACAGTACCTGTGCTATGAGAGCTGTTGAGTTGTTATACTGTTTCAACAGTACCTGTGCTATGAGAGCTGTTGAGTTCTTACCTGTTTCAACAGTACCTGTGCTATGAGAGCTGTTGAGTTGTTATACTGTTTCAACAGTACCTGTGCTATGAGAGCTGTCGAGTTGTTACCTGTTTCAACAGTACCTGTGCTATGAGAGCTTTTGAGTTGTTACCTCTTTCAACAGTACCTGTGCTATGAGAGCTGTTGAGTTGTTACCTGTTTCAACAGTACCTGTGCTATGAGAGCTGTTGAGTTGTTACCCGTTTCAACAGTACCTGTGCTATGAGAGCTGTTGAGTTGTTACCTGTTTCAACAGTACCTGTGCTATGAGAGCTGTTGAGTTGTTACCCGTTTCAACAGTACCTGTGCTATGAGAGCTGTTGAGTTGTTACCTGTTTCAACAGTACCTGTGCTATGAGAGCTGTTATACTGTTTCAACAGTAGGGCGGTTGAGTTGTTACCTGTTTCAACAGTACCTATGCTATGAGAGGTGTTGAGTTGTTACCTGTTTCAGCAGTACCTGTGCTATGAGAGCTTTTGAGTTGTTACCTGTTTCAACAGTACCTGTGCTATGAGAGCTGTTGAGTTGTTACCTGTTTCAACAGTACCTGTGCTATGAGAGCTGTTGAGTTGTTACCCGTTTCAACAGTACCTGTGCTATGAGAGCTGTTGAGTTGTTACCTGTTTCAACAGTACCTGTGCTATGAAAGCTGTTGAGTTGTTACCTGTTTCAACAGTACCTGTGCTATGAGAGCTGTTAAGTTGTTTTACTGTTTCAACAGTACCTGTGCTATGAGAGCTGTTGAGTTGTTACCTGTTTCAACAGTACCTGTGCTATGAGAGCTGTTGAGTTGTTACCTGTTTCAACAGTACCTGTGCTATGAGAGCTGTTATACTGTTTCAACAGTAGGGCGGTTGAGTTGTTACCTGTTTCAACAGTACCTGTGCTATGAGAGGTGTTGAGTTGTTACCTGTTTCAACAGTACCTGTGCTATGAGAGCTTTTGAGTTGTTACCTGTTTCAACAGTACCTGTGCTATGAGAGCTGTTGAGTTGTTACCTGTTTCAACAGTACCTGTGCTATGAGAGCTGTTGAGTTGTTACCCGTTTCAACAGTACCTGTGCTATGAGAGCTGTTGAGTTGTTACCTGTTTCAACAGTACCTGTGCTATGAGAGCTGTTGAGTTGTTACCTGTTTCAACAGTACCTGTGCTATGAGAGCTGTTATACTGTTTCAACAGTAGGGCGGTTGAGTTGTTACCTGTTTCAACAGTACCTGTGCTATGAGAGGTGTTGAGTTGTTACCTGTTTCAACAGTACCTGTGCTATGAGAGCTTTTGAGTTGTTACCTGTTTCAACAGTACCTGTGCTATGAGAGCTGTTGAGTTGTTACCTGTTTCAACAGTACCTGTGCTATGAGAGCTGTTGAGTTGTTACCTGTTTCAACAGTACCTGTGCTATGAGAGCTGTTGAGTTGTTATCTGTTTCAACAGTACCTGTGCTATGAGAGCTGTTAAGTTGTTATACTGTTTCAACAGTACCTGTGCTATGAGAGCTGTTGAGTTGTTATCTGTTTCAACAGTACCTGTGCTATGAGAGCTGTTAAGTTGTTATACTGTTTCAACAGTACCTGTGCTATGAGAGCTGTTGAGTTGTTATACTGTTTCAACAGTAGGGCTGTTGAGTTGTTACCTGTTTCAACAGTACCTGTGCTGTGGAGTTGTTGAGTTGTTATACTGTTACAACAGTACCTGTGCTATAAGAGCTGTTGAGTTGTTACCTGTTTCAACAGTACCTGTGCTATGAGAGCTGTTGTGTTGTTACCTGTTTCAACAGTACCTGTGCTACGAGAGCTGTTGAGTTGTTATACTGTTTCAACAGTACCTGTGCTATGAGAGCTGTTGAGTTGTTACCTGTTTCAACAGTACCTGTGCTATGAGAGCTGTTGAGTTGTTACCTGTTTCAACAGTACCTGTGCTATGAGAGCTGTTAAGTTGTTATACTGCTGTTGAGCATTCTCCCCCACTTGTGTTATCATATCTGATGTAGGCTACCAGTCGACTTTTTAATTGTTCATTGAGGCCCTGGTTGTAGATACTCTTACTATTGTACTATCATATCTGTTGTATTCTCCAATATAGGTATAATGTTTTTGGTACTCTCACATTATGATATCGGATCTATTTTAATATCAGTGTTGCATTTGTTGTAATTTGACATTTTATTGTACTAACCACAGCAGACTTCCAGGAAAATTCCTCGGTAGCATAAAGGTAGAACGTTCGGTTTAAAGAGCAAAGGGTTTCAAGTTCGGTTCCCGCCATCTACAATTTTTTTTTTTTTATATACTTTTCGATGATATGAATAAAATTGGTTCGTTGGTCTCACAAATAATTCTAAGTCTCATTTAAGGTCTTACTTTCAGTATAACCTCCTCCTTGGTATTACTTTCTATTGTGGGGTTATTACGAAAAAAACAAGATAACTCCGAAACAATAGACAAAATCCCTTTCTGAAGGTTTCTAATCTCAGTTTAGTAAATGCTGAATCAGAGATAAGTGCATGCTGGGCCTTGGCTCAAGGGATGAAAAACAAATCTCTGAGCGTCTATAGGGCTTGCTCAGTCATTGGCAATTGTTTAATTTGGTTTGTATACTATTATCCAGCGCGTTTTATTAGCACGTTTAGCAAACAGTAATAACCAACTTAATTCCAAAAGACAAGCGAAAAAAAAAGTTTAATCCAAAATGCCAACGGTTCTGTTGATAAATACATGTTTCTGTAGCACTAGCCGTGTTAAGAAGAGTCAATGGTAGTTAAGGTAATCCATTACTGTACGTTGTTTACAGTAGTATAGGTAGTCAGACCCACTAATCAGCAACGGGCATAGATCCATTAGGGTACTGTTACTTTATTTACTGTTGAGCTCAGATTACAACATGTGACTTGTGATACTTGCACATGACCCGGTATATACGGAAGTTAGCAAGATAACAGCCACCATAGGCTTTAACTGGTGATAACACAGATCGGGGGAAATATCACAACTGAGAATGACTTCAAGCTCCACAAATTGTACACATGTACAAAACCGTATTACACTAAACTAAAGCTTGCAGGTGCAACAAGAAACCCCCAGCCTGGACATGGCTTCTCTCCACGACGCCTCCTTCTACTGCATCACATCGGAGGAGCTCCCGCCACACGACCGAGACCTCTACATCAGAGTGAGCCTGTCGTCTGCATGTCTCGGTATATGTGGCTCCGTGGGCCAGCTTGGCTTCTGGAAACTGTCAGGAGATTCCACCCCCGAGCGCAGACGGCGCTCCGCCTCGTCCTCCATTGCGCTATGTTTGGCTGTCTCCAACCTCCTGTCTTGCATCGGTATGTCTCCCAGTATAGTACCCTCATCTCTCTTGCCGGTCGACCCACCCCAACCAGTCCGTGTGCTGGTTAAATATCCCTATTCTCACCCTATTCTCACCCTATTCTCAGAGCTGTTTGAAGAAGACTACTTTTCATTCTCCAACTTTTCACGCTCCTACTCACGTCTAACTCATCTATTAGTAGAAACAGGCTACTACTTTAATGTTTTTGCTGATACATGTATTAAACCGTTGACAGTTTTCGACCCAACTCAATACGATTTTACGTTAACACGCAAGCATTTCGTGTAAAATATGTATATGAAGGGAATCAGGAGTTTTTGAAAATACATTAATATCAAGTAAAAACACCCACCCACCACACCCCAATCTGTTCAGTTAGCAATGGTGCCATTGGCTCTGTAAGTAATAAGGCTTTATAGTTGTCAGTAGGTTAACAAATCTACATTTATAATCCACATTGACCAATATATCTGTACACAAGAGAAATTTTTTTAAGCATATAGTTCTGATGAAGAAGACAACAATAGCTGTTTAAGGTATGACCGATGAGGCACCAAATCTACATTTTATTCTCTCCAGTGGCTGAGGAGTCTGTACACAATAGTTCAGCCTTTTAGGTCTTTCGTTCTGGAGAAGAAGGTAAAATAGCTATTTAGGTCATGGCCTATTTGGGACCAAAAAGTCACCAAATCTACAATTCATAATCTTCATTGACTAAATAGTCTGTACACAAGATACAACATCTCTAGAGTCATTGGTTGAACTAAAATTTGATATGAAACAATTAGGTTTTAAAAATGATAATAACCTACCATCACTTCAGGCGTGTTGTTAACTCGAGTAACATACTGAGGTAGGAAACCAACTTCGGTTCCTCCCATGTTAACTAGTCGGTATTGATTGATATTGATTTCAACATATTTATTCAAAAGAATGGATTCGGTAAGTTATCCAAGTGCAAGTTAAGATAAATCTTTTAAAAGTTGCATTCATATCTACTACACTGTATGAATCAAACTGGAAGGTAAAACTGTTACCAATGAATCTTTGAAGTCATATTTCGTATGTTTCATTTTAAAACACAAAATAATAGCATTTTTCTAACATTAGATTGTGTTGAGTCATCTGCTTCTAAACCCCTGATGTCGCCGACAATTACGAGGAGTGGTTCATGTAGTATATGAATTAGAGCAGTAAGTTATCACCAGTAACGCTTGGTACAATACAACTTCCAAACGCAAGGCATAACTCTTGTCAGTCTGCATTACTGGTTGCCTAAATCAGCCAGTAATGGAGACTGGCAAGTGTTATGCCTTGCATTGGGAATTTGGGTACAATAATGCTAACAGTTTATACAGGGATGGCATTTGGGTAACTTGGAGTGGACATGAACCTTAAACAATTTAATTCAAAATAGAGATAGTAATTTGAAATTGAAATTAAAAAGTATAAAGATTAATTTTAACTCCATTTTTTACAGACAGTAAAATGTGTATTCCAAATAGTAAGTTGAAACAGACATGGCATTTATCTCCTCTGTTCAAATTATAAAATAAATATGAAACATGTGAAACCCAAACTTGTCTAGGTTTACTCCTAATTGACGATTTTAAAGAAACCGACGGTGTATATTGTCATGTTAACGGTAAACACTTATTTTATCATTATTCGGACCAGACGGAATAAAATACCAATGTTGAAAATCACCCACATAAAGGAGCGACTTAGTGATCGGTTGTCTTTAAGGCCCTTTTCTCGTGCACGAATTTACATACATGAGTAAATTTACACTCTATGTAAATATACATACACGTACATACAAGTGTAAAAGTAAATATTCTTTCTGTTCACATGCAGTTAAGTAATATGTCGTATTTGTCAATTACATACAGCCATGTTATACATTATATAAATGACAAGGTATGACTAGATTCATTCTAGCACCAGATTTCGTGATTTCTTGCCTCCAAGAGTAGAAGGGGTTTTCACTATTTTCTGAGTACAGGCCTTGACCTTGGTCTTGTCCAAGATAAGTGAGTATGCTCAAAAGAGAAGACAAGGGTTTCGTATGAAAATAGTTTTTTTTTATAACTTTATTCATTTTTGTTCATGTTCATACACATTCAAACATGTAAGGCAATAAATCAACAGTATAGTATATTCAATCCAGTGAAAAATTGTTCTAGAAAACAAGAGATATGGACAAAAACATATGTAATTTAAAGAACAATTCTAAGTTCTGGTAATAAGTATTCTTAGGATGTACATGTACATGACTTGTTTTTATATGATTTCGGAAATGGATCTTTGTTTGATTTTAACTCAATTTGTTGAGAACAATTTGTGGCATGATGACCAGAATGACATGAATTTTGAATAATTACATGAAGTATACGCAGAGAATTTGTCTATGTTATATATGTTGCGAATATCGTTTTTCATGTAATGAAAATATGACCCCGATATGATGAGGTAATAAGTGTAGGATAAAACATGACCAGCGGTCATTATTTAAAAGTATGTCCGATACCCCCGGGAATGCCCACGAGTCGATGATACAATAATAAGATTCATTCCTTTGTCGCTATGGCTCTGCTTCTTTTTGCATTCTCTTAAGGTCCTTTACAGGGTGTAACCCGCACCTTACATGCTCGCATGTCCCTCATTCTTCATTTCTCTTGAAACTGTTTGATAAATGGACACATGACACACTTTGCATAGGAAGTATATGTACAAATGTAAATGAACATGTACATGACCTCCTGAAGTGATGTAAATTTGCTCCTAGTGCAAAAATACTCATGTATGTAATTGCGTTCTCACGACACTTTTACATTCTCCAAATACATTTACATACATAAGTAAATTTACTCACCTAAGTAAAGGCGTGCATGAGAAAGGGGCCTTGGGTATTTAGTTTGGAGTTTTTAACCAGCCCGCCGTACACTTGTTGCGTCTGCCTGCAGGGGTGGTGGCCCGGGCTGCAAGTATTTGGGTGACCAAGCCCCCCAGCACTGATGGGGACGATGGAGAGGACGTGATACCCAGCGCCTCACAGAACACCCTCATCATCGGCACCAGTATCGAGGTATGTAGACTACCCCACTCGCTTCCTGCCATTATCTAGCAAACTCATCATGATCTCTCCATTGAATGGTTTACGACATTAGATGAGCAATTGAATTGAGAAAGTGACTGTTAATAAAGCCTTATTGAAACATGGAATGTGAACAATTACGAGATGAAGCCATGACACTGGAGTAGTGTAATGGCTTCTTCTCGTTACTCAATACTCGGACTGCTCAATTTGGTAGCGTCCCATACTGCCTACAGTCCCAATCTGCCTACAGCTTAAAACAACATTTTAAGGTTCAGTGATCAGAGTGGGATGTAGGCAGATTGAGATCCTTTTTATCAGAGACAATGTTTTTACCAGCTCAATAGAGCTAACTGAAAACCTTATAAAGTTGTATTGCACGAGTATTCCGCGCTAAATTGCCGTTAAAGCACGTGCATTATCCTTCATGTGATGAGCTGAGTTTTGGTGTGAAGACTGCTTCAAGATTTACAAAATTTCACTCAGTTTTATCATCTAGTGAACACTAAACTTTTCAATGTTACTTGTTTGGTTTACGGCACATCAGGTCATTCACTGACAGTATCGGTAAAGAGGTTACAACAGTTGGCATTTATATAGTTAGGAACAGTTGAGTAAAGTGAGTGGCCACATTAACTCTAGTGAGCGTAAACATCTTCGCCATGTTATGTAAAACAGCCGACTACACTAGTAGTGCCATGTTGAGGTCAACATAGTTTTCACATTCATAAATGTGTCTTAAAGGTTAGATATCATGACATGTGGTCACTTTCGGATTCATGAAAATGGGATTTCAATTTGACAATTGCTCGATTTTAAATTTCGGCCCATAAATTACATATATACGGCGTTTTAAAAAAAAAAAAAACCCGGATAATTTAGCCCCGGCGGCAAGAATGAAAATCTGCTGGGGTGTGGTCCCTGACGCGATGACTCCTGTGACGTCACTGGGGTAGTCTCATTACCGGCGAAAGTCATAATTCAACGTAATTTCGCAACCTTTTGAATGTTAATTTCACTAACAAATCTTCAATAAAACAACTTCAATTTTCCATATATCGAATGTTTAGATATCCAACTAGGTAATTCCGCAAATGATAATTACATAATTATTGCATAAACATGTGTTTTTGGCGAATGCGGCATTGTTAAAATGGGTAAATTAAAATCGTCTTAATAATCATTTGCAAGTGTATATTGTCTCGATTTTTTGCTCAATTGATTTCGATACATAATATACGTAGAGATAATAATCTGCCATTCTTGAGAAAAATGCAATACATGGGATCTTTAACTCCTCATTTCCAGGTCATCACAAACTTTATGTACGCAGCATCAGTGATGTGGACCCTCGCTTACGCCCTGGACGTTTATAAAAGTTTGAGATGTTGCCAGTGCCCCGACCTTACTCCGCCGTAAGTGCCCTGAAATGTTACGAATTCTGATACACCGGGTTAAAGTTTTCATGGCGGTCTCGCAACTTTAAGGGAGGGTTCTGTCTGGTATGTCAGAACATCGTGTACAAGTAAACGTAATTTCATGCGCAGTGAACAATATTCTCGATAATCCAGAGTATACGAAATATTCTGTGTAGATTTATCGGAGCGTAACTCTGGATTATCGAGAATGAGTGACCACATACTCATTAATAATTTCTAACTCATTTCACCGAAATTAATTGACATTTCTTGAATTAATGGAAGGGAATACATTGAGATAAACGGTAGTTTGGAGAGACCTTGTCAAGGTTATAAAGTAGGAGCGTAAGGCGTTGTGTGGCATATTCAGATGTCCGTGGAAATATCCATCAAATATACCTTGCCGACGTTGTGTTAAGCATCGTTCAGGAATACGTACGTATGATACGTGTATCACATTCTGTGTTGTTACAGACCTGTTTACGTGTATCACATTCTGTGTTGTTACAGACCTGTCTACGTGTATCACATTCTGTGTTGTTACAGACCTGTTTACGTGTATCACATTCTATGTTGTTACAGACCTGTCTACGTGTATCACATTTTATGTTGTTACAGACCTGTTTACGTGTATCATATTCTGTGTTGTAACAGACCTGTCTACGTGTATCATATTCTGTGTTGTTACAGACCTGTTTACATGTATCACATTCTATGTTGTTACAGACCTGTCTACGTGTATCATATTCTGTGTTGTAACAGACCTGTCTACGTGTATCATATTCTATGTTGTTACAGAACTGTCTACGTGTATCACATTCTATGTTGTTACAGACCTGTTTACGTGTTTCACATTCTATGTTGTTACAGACCTGTTTACGTGTATCACATTCTATGTTGTTACATACCTGTTTACGTGTATCACATTCTGTGTTGTAATAGACCTGTTTACGTGTATCACATTCTATGTTGTAACAGACCTGTTAACGTGTATCACATTCTGTGTTGTTACAGACCTGTCTACGTGTAGCACATTCTATGTTGTAACAGACCTGTTTACGTGTATCACATTCTGTGTTGTTACAGACCTGTCTACGTGTATCACATTCTGTGTTGTAACAGACCTGTTTACGTGTATCACATTCTCTGTTGTTACAGACCTGTTTACGTGTATCACATTCTATGTTGTAACAGACCTGTCTACGTGTATCATATTCTGTGTTGTTACAGACCTGTCTACGTGTATCACATTTTGTGTTGTTACAGACCTGTCCACGTGTATCACATTCTATGTTGTTACAGACCTGTTTACGTGTATCACATTCTATGTTGTTACAGACCTGTTTACGTGTATCACATTCTGTGTTGTTACATACCTGTTTACGTGTATCACATTCTGTGTTGTTACAGACCTGTTTACGTGTATCATATTCTTTGTTGTTACAGACCTGTCTACGTGTATCATATTCTGTGTTGTAGCAGACCTGTTTACGTGTATCACATTCTGTGTTGTTACAGACCTGTTTACGTGTATCACATTCTATGTTGTTACAGACCTGTTTACGTGTACCACATTCTGTGTTGTTACAGACCTGTCTACGTGTATCACATTCTGTTTTGTTACAGACCTGTTTACGTGTATCACATTCTATGTTGTAACAGACCTGTTTACGTGTATCACATTCTGTGTTGTTACAGACCTGTTTACGTGTATCACATTCTATGTTGTTACAGACCTGTTTACGTGTATCACATTCTGTGTTGTTACAGACCTGTTTACGTGTATCATATTCTATGTTGTTACAGACCTGTCTACGTGTATCATATTCTGTGTTGTAACAGACCTGTTTACGTGTATCACATTCTGTGTTGTTACAGACCTGTTTACGTGTATCACATTCTATGTTGTTACAGACCTGTTTACGTGTATCACATTCTATGTTGTTACAGACCTGTTTACGTGTATCACATTCTGTGTTGTTACAGACCTGTCTACGTGTATCACATTCTGTGTTGTTACAGACCTGTTTACGTGTATCACATTCTATGTTGTTACAGACCTGTCTACGTGTATCACATTCTGTGTTGTTACAGACGTGTTTACGTGTATCACATTCTGTGTTGTTACAGACCTGTCTACGTGTATCATATTCTGTGTTGTAACAGACCTGTTTACGTGTATCACATTCTGTGTTGTTACAGACCTGTCTACGTGTATCATATTCTGTGTTGTTACAGACCTGTTTACGTGTATCACATTTTGTGTTGTTACAGACCTGTTTACGTGTATCACATTCTGTGTTGTAATAGACCTGTTTACGTGTATCACATTCTATGTTGTAACAGACCTGTTTACGTGTATCACATTCTGTGTTGTTACAGACCTGTCTACGTGTATCACATTTTGTGTTGTTACAGACCTGTTTACGTGTATCACATTCTATGTTGTAACAGACCTGTCCACGTGTATCACATTCTGTGTTGTTACAGACCTGTTTACGTGTATCACATTCTATATTGTTACAGACCTGTTTACGTGTATCATATTTTGTGTTGTTACATACCTGTCTACGTGTATCACATTCTGTGTTGTAACAGACCTGTTTACGTGTATCACATTCTATGTTGTAACAGACCTGTCCACGTGTATCACATTCTGTGTTGTTACAGACCTGTCTACGTGTATCATATTCTATGTTGTTACAGACCTGTTTACGTGTATCACATTCTGTGTTGTTACAGACCTGTCTACGTGTATCACATTCTATGTTGTAACAGACCTGTCTACGTGTATCACATTCTGTGTTGTTACAGACCTGTTTACGTGTATCACATTCTATGTTGTAACAGACCTGTTTACGTGTATCATATTCTATGTTGTAACAGACCTGTCTACGTGTATCACATTCATTGTTGTTACAGACCTGTTTACGTGTATCACATTCTGTGTTGTTACAGACCTGTCTACGTGTATCACATTCTGTGTTGTAACAGACCTGTTTACGTGTATCACATTCTATATTGTTACAGACCTGTTTACGTGTATCACATTCTGTGTTGTTACAGACCTGTTTACGTGTATCACATTCTGTGTTGTTACAGACCTGTCTACGTGTATCATATTCTGTGTTGTAACAGACCTGTTTACGTGTATCACATTCTGTGTTGTTACAGACCTGTCTACGTGTATCATATTCTGTGTTGTTACAGACCTGTTTACGTGTATCACATTTTGTGTTGTTACAGACCTGTTTACGTGTATCACATTCTGTGTTGTAATAGACCTGTTTACGTGTATCACATTCTATGTTGTAACAGACCTGTTTACGTGTATCACATTCTATGTTGTAACAGACCTGTCTACGTGTATCACATTCTGTGTTGTTACAGACCTGTCTACGTGTATCATATTCTTTGTTGTTACAGACCTGTCTACGTGTATCATATTCTGTGTTGTAACAGACCTGTCTACGTGTATCATATTCTATGTTGTTACAGACCTGTCTACGTGTATCACATTCTGTGTTGTAACAGACCTGTTTACGTGTATCACATTCTCTATTGTTACAGACCTGTTTACGTGTATTACATTCTTTGTTGTTACAGACCTGTTTACGTGTATCACATTCTGTGTTGTTACAGACCTGTCTACGTGTATCATATTTTGTGTTGTTACAGACCTGTTTACGTGTATCACATTCTATGTTGTAACAGACCTGTCTACGTGTATCACATTCTGTGTTGTAACAGACCTGTCTACGTGTATCATATTCTATGTTGTTACAGACCTGTCTACGTGTATCACATTCTATGTTGTTACAGACCTGTTTACGTGTATCACATTCTATGTTGTTACAGACCTGTTTACGTGTATCACATTCTATGTTCTTACAGACCTGTCTACGTGTATCACATTCTGTGTTGTTACAGACCTGTTTACGTGTATCACATTCTATGTTCTTACAGACCTGTCCACGTGTATCACATTCTATGTTGTTACAGACCTGTTTACGTGTATCACATTCTATGTTGTTACAGACCTGTTTACGTGTATCACATTCTATGTTGTAACAGAGCTGTCTACGTGTATCACATTCTGTGTTGTTACAGACCTGTCTACGTGTATCACATTCTATGTTGTTACAGACCTGTTTACGTGTATCACATTCTATGTTCTTACAGACCTGTTTACGTGTATCACATTCTATGTTCTTACAGACCTGTCTACGTGTATCACATTCTGTGTTGGGGTGTAGCAGCGCTCTCGTCAGCAGGTGGCACCATGGCAATCTGGATACATACCAGCTTCCCTGGCAAGTAAGTTCAACCACAAGAGGTAACAATACATACACTCCATGCATGATCAAATACCCTATTTCCTCCAATACAATCCGGGTTTTGAATATAACCCGGGCCTTGAGTACGACCCGGGCCTTGAATAGAACCCGGTGGTAAGGCGGTCCTGAACGAATAGAACCCCGGGGTTCTATTCGAATCGGTTGAATACCGTACATCAGAGAACATCGTATGTTTTAGATGGCAAAACTCGATTGATAATATCCGAATGGAAAGTAAAACCCTCAGAAAATCGTTATTGTGTGTTTACATTTAATTTTACATTATTTAGCCAAATTATAATTGTGTTATATTTATATAATGTTCACAGTGTATAGTTTCCATGCCAGGTGAACACATATTCCCGGTATTCTCATGCCTGCAGTATACGATTGCCGAGGGGGACAATTTCAATTTCGTGTTGAAATCTGAGACACGAAATCTTTTAACGACTATAAAAACGTCGACACGAATTCGCGAAACATACTCGAAATAAAATTGTGGATTCGCAACACAAACATGACAGGAAGATAATTGATTGATAAAATACTGGACAGTAGACTTAATTAAGTGATGGTTATTTGGTAGTTAGGGGTGATTAATTTTACAATGAGGATTTGTAGTTGGGCAGGGCGGGGTTAGTTGAGCCAAGGTTTATCCCACCGGTATGTAATACAGTGTGATAAAATAAACCCCCTGTCCGTCCGACCGTAATCATTCGGTGTCTGGAGCAGTACTAGAAAACCTTTCATAATATCTTAATGAAACTTTCTACGTGTACTACCAACTGACTGAAGTGGTGCCTCTTGATAATTTCAGATATCCATAGAACGCGTTTGATTTGGACTTTGTTCAAGGATTGGTTCATTTCCGATGCAGAACTCTAAAACCCTTCATCATGTCCTCCTGTAATTAACTCGGCATCTGTATTACTCATCTATTGTAGTGGTACTTTAAAGATATACAAATATCTTCCTTTGAATCAATAGTTGAAGTTGCTCAACTTACCCCCAGAATATCACGATAACCATACGGATATAAACAAATTCTGTCGGGACACTCCGTATGTTATTGTAGTAACATAGTTTAAAAGTTACCAAGGGTGTAATTATATCGAGAAGTAATGACTGTTGTCGGAAATCACCCTTTAAGTGCCAATCTGTTTAGTAAAGTTACAGTATTAAGATGTTTAGTCGTGATTATAATCGAAAACCGGACAATGTTCTGCGGCTGGCGCGTGTGAATTGTTCAAACGTTATTTTGAAAACGTACATACAGCAGACAAATATATTGGTTGGTACTGTTCACTGGAACATATAACCTGTATACTTGTAAATGGGTCGCATGAAATCGGCTTCTCATCGTGTATTAAGCCGCTGTTCGAGTTTCATTGAAAGCAAGTTATTGTCAAATATTTGACGTGAAGGGGTAGGCCAGTCAAGTGAGATGATTTGGACGTAAATCAGGACATTTGATACTTTTCAAATCAAATCTCATTGAAAAATTTCATGAAAAACACGTAGTGTTCCTTTAATGTCAATCCTTTGGAAAATAACTTGTTTCTTTTCCTCCAATTTCGTTTTGGATAATGACATGAAATCAAATCGTCCCTCTCGACCACAAAGCTATAGGTTCTGCAGGCCATGAGACTGTGTATCTGTGCTATGTTGCAGGTGCGCGGGAAGGACCCGGCTCATCTGGCGCTATCTCTTCAGCTACATCCCCATGCTTCTCGTCCTCGTGGCCAACCCTGCCATCTACTGGCGCTCACACGTCATAGGTCAACTCTTTCGTTTCCAAGTCTCTAATAACACTTTCTCCCACGAGAAAAACTCTTATCCCATGCTCTTGTTAACCTATTGGTATGCTATGAAGGGATTTCATTCTCATGCTAAAGCTATACCATACATGTAGCCCTTTATATATAGTGTGTTGCACTACCCGAAGAACATATATATCTAATACAAATATATTTTAAACTTGCACTAATTGCATGATAATGTAACGAAGCGTCGAAGGTTGAGTCGTTACTAGTGCAAGGGTCATTCTGTTGTGTGTCGTTGTGAAGATGGTTGTGTGTAAAGGCACAGACAAGGAGGAAGGTAGAGACTAGATTTACCAAATGGAACTTAAATCTCCTCTAAACTAAACTAATGTTCTGTTTGGATTTTGGTGTAATAAGTGCAATCGGATTTCTTCAATGTTTGTAGTGTCTCCCAGGAAACCAAGCTGCTGTTCTTTTATTTAATTTGATTTATTTTATTTAATTAGTGGTACCAATAACTTCCAGCGCACCTCTCTCCAATGTATATTTGCTATAAGCTAGGATTTTTAGAGTCTCTCGCTCCTTAGAAGACGAGACCCTCGCAGATGTGCAATAGATATATCTCTTCATCAGGAGTGACCGAACTCCGTTAGAAAGAACTTATTGACATCTATATCTGTTCTAATTTGTGTAGGCTGTCTCTCCTCCTCAAATATGGTCTCAAGGCTTTAGACACACCCCGGTCTTGTAATAATCTAATCTAAGATAACGTCACAATTCTACTGTTATACTTAGAAAATGTTACCATGTCCATTAGATTAGCTAAGACGATTCCATGAATAAAAGATTTTAGTTTGAGAAAAAAGGTACCTTAATTGGCTGAGGAACAGTGAATGATGAATTCACCAAATGACCTCATGTCGAATCTTCCATACTCCAAGAGGAGTTGAGAATGAAAAGAAGGAACGACGTTGGTCCTTATACCAGGGTAATACTGTGTGTAGCGCTTTGAGCATGGTCCTTTGTGTTGTGGATTTGGCGCGATATAGTATCCTCATTATTATTATCCTGTATTTACCGTTGGGCCCTTTAAGATGTATTGACAGAATTTGTGTCAGGTAACCTAGAATCGAAGTAACTTTACTGTTGTTTCATCTGAGTGTACACTGGGGGCATACGGGACAGGGTGGCATTGTTTTTAGCTCGGGAAAACTCCTTTGCTGAAAATTAAACAGCAAATACATGTGAGGAAGGCGCGCTGGAACTGTCAGTATTACCACTACTAATTCACACATAGTATCCAATAATAACTCTTCTCTGTATATTTTATAGAGACATATATTTAAGATACTCTATAAAGTGTTGTAACAAAGTGTGCATTGTGTTGAATGAGCGTTGTTGTTGTAGATGAGAAAGTGTGCATTGTGTTGAATGAGCGTTGTTGTTGTAGATGAGAAAGTGTGTATTGTGTTGAATGAGCGTTGTTGTTGTAGATGGGAAAGTGTGTATTGTGTTGAATGAGCGTTGTTGTTGTAGATGGGAAAGTGTGTATTGTGTTGAATGAGCGTTGTTGTTGTAGATGGGAAAGTGTCTCGACGGAGGGGAACCTACACACAGGCGGAGTGGGAAAAACAGCGCATGCTCAGAATCAGATTTCTCATGATTGTTTTGGTCTACTCGATATGGTGAGTTCATTTCACTATTCCAATGGACTTTGATTTATCTTTCATTGTTTAAACGTTTAGTATGACCTTTTAGTATGACCTTTCTAATATGACAATGAAGCTAACACATATTTCGTCAATATTTTCATTCAACAACTTGTGAATGGTTGATGATGGTTTGACTCCGGCATGCGGCAGCTGGGTGCCCAACATAGCAGACAGTATAGCGCAACTTGTGGTGATGGAGAGGGGCATAGACCAACATACGCTGTTTCCAGTCTGGATGATCGAGGTGTGTAGTCGCCTAAACAACCAGTACACCATAAACACAGTCAAAGCACATATAATAATATATGGTTACATTTAAACAAACTTTGAGACGTTTATAGCTGATAGCTAAAGAAAATATCTAACACGTGTGGAATATAGAGGACAGCATTTTGTGGCTTTTATATTGGTAGTATTTCACTTCTTGATTGACAGGCCATCTTGAACCCACTGCAAGGCCTGTTTAACTGCTTGCTGTACCGACCGGGCCTGCTGACGTGTCTCCATATGTGTCGCTTCCGGAAGAACCGCTCCATACAGACTTCTGTGGAGGAGGACGAGGCGCGCCTGGTCCTCGGCTCAGCGGGCAAGACTCCACCCAGTTGGCGCAATGCCTAGCATGCCATGATCTGTTCAGTTATATTAGTGGAGTGATAAAGACTTGATATTAATGGAGTGATAGAAGTTTGTGTTTGTGGATTGGCGTGTAATCCTGTTTGACCAATGACAGTGCTCAAATCAGGTATCCAAGAACTCCATACAGGGTGTTTCAGTGTTAAAAACTAACGGGCCTTGATGCTCATACCTATGTTTAGTAGACTAGTGTGTCGTGGTGAACAACGTGTTGCAGTAGGACTACTCAGCCCGTGGTGTCATGGTGATTTAACGTGTTTAAGTACTCAAACTGGGGTATCATGGTGTTCAAGGTGTTTAAGTACTCAGCCCGGGTTGTCATGGTGTTCAACGTGTTGCAGTACTCAGCCCGGGTTGTCATGGTGTTCAACATGTTTAAGTACTCAGCCCGGGTTGTCATGGTGTTCAACATGTTTAAGTACTCAAACTGGGGTGTCATGGTGTTCAAGGTGTTTCAGTATTGTCCCAAGATGTACCTATTTCATCTGTCCTCTTTAATAATTAGAATAAAAGAGATAACCATTGTGGTCATTATATAGCCAACTATTAGTTGAGCTGCAACAAGGTGGCAACATATGCTTCTGTGGTAGAATGTGATGATTGGGGAAAATTATAGTATTGAATGTCACCTAAAAGATGTTTAAATACTCAATGGCCATGGGTGATGTAAGCACTGATGTTGCTTGCCCTATGGTATGTATTTATTTATTATATTATCTTTCTATTCTATTCGTACTATTCATCACATCCATCATACCAATTTAATCAAATTTAAATAATTCATATTTAATAAATGTATTCATGCTCCTCCTGTCTGGACACCCCATCTCCCATCTCTAGTTAGTGTATAGGTATCCCATTGGGTGATTTGCACCAGTCGTAATAAAGTCTATTTTATCCAAACACACTATCATCAAACTACTTCTTCCTATGCGTACACTTGCCCATCCCTTTTTAGTGAGACGAGATTGTCGAATTATTCGGAGAATCCCCAGATCTTCTCAGTTTCCATAGACGCTGACCTGTACCTGATTTAATGGACAAATAACACGATACAGAGAGTCTACATTTTCACCTGATTATCTGCAGTTTGTATATTCTGTTTTACAGCACAAGGTCATTTATTTTATATATGTGTATGTATATATGTGTCCATCTCATCACAAAGTTCATACTTTAGAGTAAGAATACGTGGGATTTAGTGTCCCATGTTCTTGTTTAAACAAGCGATAAACTTCATATTGCCCAATCATTGTACAAATGCTTTCTTAAAAATAAACATTACCATTGCGAGGAGAGACGAGGGTTGTTTGCTCTGTGAGTGTTTTATACTGTAACATTTGAAGTGATTTTGGAAAAACCCTGTATTTTCTTGGAGATGTACCAGTATGCGTGAATTATTTCTAGTATTTCATATTCCTAAGAGATACTTTTCCCCACATATGACAACCATGCATACATATCACGAGCTCGAGGTAAATATGCTCACCGCAGCTAAAGGCCCTCGGGGTTTAATATCTCTATTTTTTCCTAGAGCAGAAGACCTCGGAGCCTTGTTTTCTCCTTCAAAACTGCTCGGTTTTGCTCGGAGAATACCGGGTCAGTGTGTACCAGGGCAGAAACAAACCTCTGTTACATTGAGATTATTACTATGTAATGAGAACAACCATGTGTTCCCTGGCCGACACTCGGCTTATGGAGCCATCGAGGATGTTATGTTTCTAATACAAATTTATTTGTTTAAATAATGTGTTGTCATTAGAAAGGTTTTCCATTATTGTCTTCTACATAATTTATTATATAAACCACAATAACACGGGGTTTTCGAGGCTGCGAGCTGTCAATTCACTATATAGCAGCACTCGCACATATTGCTCTTCTAGATTATAACCAAGCCGCGGGCTACTCGTGTCACTCATTGCTGATTGTAACGATAGATTTAAAACCCGATTTCAGTTTCACTTAAGAGACAGAACAGAACAGAACTTATTACACTCAAGGCTATGTACATAGCATATTGAGGGTTTAACAGGAGAACAGTTTTGAGTAATGGCGGATAAACATATGAATGGACATGCTAGATGGTATTATATTTTAGGCTATTAATAATAATGTTACAAAATGTTGCTAACTTACGCAGTACACTTATTCTATGGCAATTAAAAAGAATAGAGGTTTTTTGTACAGATGGGTATTTGTAAAAGTAATCTGGGATGTACATTTTTCTATAATCATTAAATGCTTGGCAATTGAAGAGGTAATGGTATTCATCACCGATGGCATTTGTATCACATAATTTACAACATCTATTTACATATTCTACATTGTGCCATCTTCCCACTTCAACTGGCAGTCTATGACAAGCTATCCTAAAGAAGAGTAGAGGTAGATATATACTTCGTTTAAGTTTGGATAAGTAACATTCAAAATTACCATTTAGTTTGATAAGCTTATAGAATTTACATTTTGATGAGTTATTTACACAAGAAAACAAATGCTGAATAAATTGGTCATTAAGGCAGTTTCGTACATTGACCTTCAGCCAATTAACAGAAGGAAAACATTGATTGGACCTACGTAATATAGTTAGACTATGAGGGCATGATGTCTAATCATTGAAATGAAGGCCCGAAAAGGTTAATTATTTAGACCATTGGCAAATAATAATACGTATGTAACGAGTTATTTAATCAATCAATTTAATATTTTCTCGCGAACTATAATTGTTTTGGAAAATGCACACATATCACGCCTGCGTCAAGACGAAATTGACTTCAAAAGAATACCACAGAGCTCGCGAAATTCGCGTGAAATTCTCACAATCAGCATGTGCGACTGCACTTTTGACATGCACAAGTCGCACTTCTGGCGTTTTAAAGAGCCATCAAGGACGTTAGTGTTTCAAATACATACATATTTGTGGAAAATATACTTATAACGTCAATCGCCAGAGAAAGCTAAATCCAGCTGAGTGCAACACTGTACATATTTGATGACTTCCCCGTGCAAGCTCTTCAAACTGTTCACACAATTTTGTCTGTTTATCTTTGTTGTGTTCTTCTTTTAATACAAGCGTTTGACGAGATATTAAAACTACGTAAACAAATCGGAATCATATAAAACGTAGTTCCGTTCGGTCCTAGTCAAAATGGTCATACGAAAAAAATGGCCACACAATGCGAAAATTAAAATGTCGACAAAAACGTAAAAATGGCCATACCAAAGCTCAAAATGGCCATACCAAAAACTCTAAATTGGCAAGAAACTTGAGGTAGAATTTGATTAAAGGTCCATCCATTGTGTTGTTGGGGTCACATATTGCAAACGTTATAAATGGTGTTACTTTATCGAGAAGTACCAACTGTTACCGATAACTACCATTTTGATAATAGTCGACTTAGCATATTGACGATATGAAGATAAAAGTAATGAGTTATGATCGAAAACTGGACAATGCACAGCGTGTGGCGCGGGGCAATGAGTCAAACGTAATTTTGGAATCATATTTATAACAGACAAAAAGCCATATTTGAGTTGATAATGTTTAATAGGTCGCATAACTACTGTGCATGTAAATGGGACGTGCAGTTTCGGTTTCTGCACATGCATAATGCTGTTACTCAATTTTAATTGGAAACTAGTTATTATGATATATTTGGCGATTGGGGATAAATATGCAAGCTGAGTGAATTTATTTGTATTGCTGCCAGCACTTGTGGTGAGTTGGAACGTATTAAAGCCAAATAAAATTTCATAAAACACAATGGATGCACCTTTAATCCACCTCTCTTTTAGTTTCCAACCCACCACAACAATATCTATCTTCCCTTGACCGCTTATTCCACCCAAAGCATGACGTTTTACCGCCAAATAGTAGCACCACCTGAATACATCACCGTCACCATCGTTCACCCGATGGGCTTATGGCATCGCATGATGTTCGGCACCATCACCAGAACTACTTGGTCTAGAGCGCTGAAATTGTGTGTACACACTCCTTTGCCAATGGGGATTCTAAATTGTAGATTTCGTGACCCCATGACCCCAAATAGGGTCACAGGGGTTGTGATCTTAATACACTATTTTCATCTTCTTCTTCGGTACCTAAAGGTCTAGAGAGCTGAATGTGTGCAGACTCATTGGCCAATGGCGATTCCAGATTAGGTGACCCCATGACCCCTTACCTTTCATTTTCTTCTCTAGTACCAAGAACTCTTAAGAGAGCTAAAATTTTGTGTGCAGACTCTTTGGCCAATGGGGATTGTAAATTGAC
Source organism: Gibbula magus (assembly GCA_936450465.1). NCBI lineage: Eukaryota > Metazoa > Mollusca > Gastropoda > Trochida > Trochidae > Gibbula > Gibbula magus. The sequence continues at coordinate 69,103,604 of OW388292.1, forward strand.
ACCAAATAGGGTCATAAGGGTCACAACCTAATAAACTATTTTCATCTTTTTCTCCATCCTGGAAACCAGGGTATATTGTTTCGCTCGCTTCACTTTGAAACGTATCCCCTGGATTCTTTCCCGTGAAAAAGCTCGATGCGATTGGTTCACACAAAAGTGGAAAGTCCCTTTTTGCTAATTAAAACACACCAATGGCAAGCCGTGTTTCTAAATTCCTTGACGTAACCAAATAAGGAGGTAAATTATTAATTAAACAATGACCCCTATCGAGGCTGTGTTAGTGGTGTTTGACGAAACAGTCCATTTTCTTCTCAATTGCCTCAAGTGGTATGTTATACCTTTCGCATTGTAAGAGCGACAATTATTCGTTTATATTCTACATAACATGCCCTCAAATTCTCGCCCATACTGTTCGCTCGTTCAAAAGAGATATAGAGGATATCAGAAGCATATTTTTCTCATGCACATTTTTCAATTATTTGATTGATGCATAAATAATACATAATCAAACAAATATAAAGTAATAACATGATATACTTTGAACAACAAATTGTCTTGTAATAGATTGCCAACAAATTTATGATACGTATATGATATCCACAATATACACAGAAAAGGTGAAATAATGCAACAATGAACTGAAAATGAAGCCTTAAGTTGGTATCATAACGAACGGCAGCCATTGTTGCCCTATACTCCAAGGGCACGGCGTTTATAAAAGGAAAGCGCTGATTGGATCAGATCTATATAAAATACTTTTCTGTGATTGGTAGTTACATATTTAGAGTGTATCGAGCTTTTTGACGGAAAAAAACCCAGGGGATACGCAACCTGGTTCTCTGGGCCAGTTACGCTGCGCTATGCTAACTGCGCTACAGGGAACCAGGTTGGGGGATACGTTTCAAAGTGAAGCGAGCGAAACAATTATACCCTGGTTTCCAAAATGCTTTTTCTCAAGTACTTCAAATTTGTTATACCTGTGATAAATTCTCCAGTAAAATTTACATTTTAAATATTTAGTTTGTTTAAAGCCTGGTGAGCCTGGTGAACAGACACAATGTGAAAAGACACTATTTATACAAAATAAAGTAAAACAATTACAAACAAACACTTAACAATATCCTAAAACATAATATATTTAAAAAAATAATCCTCCTACGAAAAGACCTTCTACGAACCGGTTTCACCTACGAAAAGGTCACTCCTACGAACTGGTTTCACCTACGAAAAGACCGCTTCCCGGTGAGCCAATAGATCTATGGCTCTATTTTTCATCTTCTCGACTTCTGCTTATCGTTGCTGAATCATAGTAACCATGTACTGTAATCATATTTACCTATATTTTAAATTTTATTCAAAAGAAACAAAGCAAAGTTTTCAAGTCTTTTCCAATGATTAAATTAACCAGGGCTTTTGCTGTTCTGAACCTTGGTGCTGAAGCTTAGCATACTTGTTTCAAGCAGCATAGGCCTAAGGACTGAAAACGATAATCAAAACAACACAACAAAAAGTGCCAGTTAAAAGAATTCGTAAATTTCAAGCGGAATCCATGATTGTACGTTAAATTATTAATCAAAGACGGTAATTCATACATAATATTTTAACCTGTCAGAACCTTGTCTACCTATCCTCGAAAAGCAAGTCTAGATCGATCGATCGAGCTTCTTTTGTAAATTAAACTAAAATGGTACTAAATGTTTTGTTTAAGATAATTATTAATATGAATATAAAGTTATAAACTATGGCGAATCATAATTTCCCTTTTACATTTTCTTCGGTAAGAAGTATAACCATGGAATTTTATTTCGTTTTAGATCTGTACTAAACAATGACTATTTTGTAGGCAGTCCTTTTTCAACCAATCATTTCCAAGAAAAAACATCATCGCTAGGTGCGCGCCTGTTATGTTTTCAAGATGGCAGCCCATGGTTAAATTAAATCTGGTTTGCAAACTGTTTATCGCAGATATTTAAAATGCCTCCGAAGAAAATTGCTCAATCCAAAGCAGTCTCGTCCACACGGGGAAATGCTGTGAAATCAACAGCTAAGGGACCCGGTAAAAAGGCTGTTGCACCAGCAGCAGGTATGTTTAAACTCCAATACACAGACCGAAACTTCTGTCACTTCTGTCGCCCGAATGCTCTATCTCACACGGGTGACAGCGATAAGCTAAGCTGCTTACAAAGTGCATGAAAAATAAACATTTTGAACGTGGGCCCTATTATTATCTGTTTATCATTTGACATGCACATCATTTCCAAGGAAACCAGTACAATCTTGACCATAGTTCAGATAATCTAAACGTCGGTTTATGTGCGATGACTGTCGACGTAGGAAGACGTCTAGCTAGTCCATCATATAACTAGACGTATACGCACTAGCCATGGTGTGCTTCCTTCGATGTAGGCCCTTGCCGGGAATACGAGTTTTTCTAGATGAACTAACGTCTAGGATGCTGGACTATCTTGACCATTGTAAATTTATTTTACAACTGATAAAACTTTAAAAAAACAAAAAAACAACTGAACTCATATATATGAGCAAACATGAAAGTTTACAAACTGGATGACAAATATACATTATCATGAAGATGTGTCCTATTATTTTGGATCATATCATTTTACGTGCACATTTCCATGACTACTAGTAGGCCTACAATCGTTACCATTGTTGGTTAATTTGACAACTGGACAAATATTCCAACCAAAAAAACACCAAACTAAATTTATATCTATGAAAATTATAGATTATAGATAACAAATGTTTCAGCTTAAAAAGTTTAATTTTAATTGTAAGAAATTTGTTTTTCCTTGTCAAAGTGGTTCATTTGTTGACATTTAAATCATAATCATGTGTTACAATGTTAATAATCTATACCAAAAGTGTTGCTTTGACATGAAATTTTAAACAAAAAAATAAAATTAAGCATCTTTTGTACTTGTAACTTTAGCAGGTTCGCTATATAAGCAGAAGTCCCAGTTGTTTTCTTTTCAATTTACTAGAGTCACAGTATAATTTATTATATTCAAGAAAGAATGATGTGACACAAATTTGTAACAGCTGGGAAAAAGACCACAACGGCAAAAGGCAAAGGCAAACCGGTTGTGAAAGGACAAGCAGACAAAGTGAAAGAGAGAGTGTGGACCAAAGAGGATGATGCAGCCCGAGTCATACAGACCAGCTACAGGCGACACCGCGCCAAGACTGCTCTGGATAGAAGGAAGAAAGAGAAAGAAGAGTATGAACAGTTGATGGACCAATTGGAAAAAGAGGTACAATTATTTTTTAGATATATCTTGTTCCGGGCACTTACTGGAGTTCCATCTAATGAAAATAACCTGATAGTTGTAACTGATATTTCGCATTAATATTTCATTAAAACTTAAAGTTAAAACATACGGCCAAGCCAGCTAGCTATCACCCTATCGGAAAGTCATGTGATAGATGAAAGAAAGGTAGCTTCAGGCAGCTTAATCCAAATCACTTTTGACACAAATGACACAAGTTTATTAAATGCCATTCACTTGATGAGTGGAGTATCCAGATCGCCTTGTTTAATCACTGTCATCTGATAATGTCATTCTACTGTGATGACATTGCATGAAAGTATTTTTTCCCCGAGTAAAAACAGATGCCATTTCACTCTGTGAAAATAAAGATTTTGTTCTAACTGATTAATGCTATATTTCACCCCTAAAATAATAGTAATAAAACTTTTTCACTATCATGTAGAATTATAACGAAAACGTATCTCTAGATTGTGTTGCCCATTTCCTCAATGACAGGAAATTACAAAAGAACAAAATACAAATGCATATTATAAAATATTTTGACTTTGACTTGACTTTCTTGAAGAGCATGATAGCCAGGGCTTCATCTGTTGTCCTTTGTTTTTCGATGAATATCTCTTGCATAATGATATAATGAAGCCTAAATGTTTTTCTTCTGATGAGCTACAGAGGCCATGGCTCTATTTTTATTTTGCTTATACCAGCAAACTATGACGCATATATTATTTATATATTCTCATTGATTATACAATTCAAGCAAAATACCTAGTTGGTTAATACATTTATTTCAATATCTGGAGGAACTACATATAATTGAATGAAATGGTGAATAAATAAACGCCCAAAACTGTTTATTTCAATTTCTTTGATTACACACAAACTGTGTCTCTCTTTTGTTTGTTTGTTTCTTTACAATGTGGGAGCAAACCACAATGCTTGCGCTTGAAAATCATAGACTTGATCAATATTTAGACTGGAACAAAATCTATATTAATTAGTGAGATTTCTCTGCTTATTTTGGGTCCTCAAATATAAATTCAGATATTCTTAGATATTATAATCAAAACTATTGCAGTGTGTGAAACAGTGCAATGACATTATCTTTATAATGTTGAAATATTAGTTTTTGTAATAAATGGCAGAAATTCTGCAAGTTTTTGACAAGGACAGTCCAAACTTTATGCACAATTATGTGATTAAGTTATCCAAATGTAGTGGGCGCTGACAAACCTTTTTTCTGACAATTTTTTATTTCCAGAATCCCTGAATTACACTGAAAACTCGCAATGCATGTCTCTGGGGGTCTCTTGGGGATGAATTGTTTAACATAATACTTTTCAACATACAGACATCAATAAAAACAGATTTTAGCATTTTTTTAAGCTCATCTGGCCTGATTGGCTTATGGCGTGGCATGGTGTCCGCTGTCCGTCCATCGACCTGTCCGTCCATCTGTAAACTTTTTGCATTTTTCATCTTCTTCTCCAGAACCACTTGGTCTAGGGAGCTGAAATTTTGTGTACAAACTCCTTGGCCAATGGGGATTCTAAATTGTAAATTTGGTGACCATGTGACCCGCAAATATGGTCACAGGGGTCACAACTTTAAAAACCTATTTTCATCTTCTTCTCCAGTACCAAATGGTCTAAAAAGCTGAAATGTTGTGTTCAGACTCCTTGGCCAATAAGGATTCTTAATTGTAGATTTCGTGACCCTGTAACCCCAAACAAGGTCACAGGGGTCACGACCTTTAAAGCCTATTTTCATCTTCTTCTCCAGTTCCAAAATGTCTAGAGAGCTGAATAGTTGTGTGCAGACTCCTTGGCCAATGGTTATTCTTTATTGTAGATTTTGTGACCGTGTGATCCCACATAGGGTCACAGGAGTCACAACCTTAAAAACCCATTTTCATCTTTTTCTCCATTTTCAATGCTCTAGAGAGCTGAAAAGTTGTGTGCAGACTCCGTGGCCAATAGGGATTGTAAATTGTAGATTCAGTGACCCCAAATATGGGTCACAGGGGTCATGACCTGAAAAACTTCTTCTATCTTCTTCTCCAGTACAAAAAGCTCTAACAAGCTGGAATGTTGTGTACAGACTCCCTTGGCCAAAGGAGATTCTAAATTGTAGATTTGGTATATATATTACTTGAGATAACTTAGATACCGGTTTTCAACCTTAGATACTAAATCAATGGATTTTTCAGAGCTTCATAGCCCATGGCACTATTTTTATGCCCCCGAATCGGAGATTCCGGGGGTATATTGTGGGTATATTGTTTTTCACCTGTCCGTCTGTCCGTCCGTCTGTCCGTCTGTGTGTTTGTCCACAAAAACTTTAACCTTGGCCATAACTTTAGATTGCTCAGAGCTAGGGCTTTCATTTGGCATGTGCATACCTTGTGATGAGACCTTTCAGATGAGGTCATCATATTTGACCTTGTGACCTTGACCTTGCCACAATGAACATTTTCAGAAAACTTTAACCTTGGCCATAACTTTAGTATATCCGGGGGCATCCGTGTTTAACAAACACATCTTGTTTACAACTCTCATTCACACATTTTTACATTCATACATTCACACTAACAAAGTCAATATTAGTCCAACCATAGACACAAAGACATTATTAAATATAGCCATGGTGAGACTTATGATTCAATAAAAAAAAGATACAATTCTACGAAAGAAGATTAAGACACTGAAGTCTTGAACAAAGAGTTGTAGGAAAGCCACTGTGTATAAAATTCATTTTGTTCACATCTATACATCTAGCTTTTCTATGTTATATCTACTTTATAATTCATTTTGTTCACATCTATGAGTAAAAATTTGCTTTTCTATGTTATATCTACTTTATAATTAATTTTGTTCACATCTATGAGTAAAAATTTGCTTTTCTATGTTATATCTACTTTATAATTCATTTTGAAAATGCTCAAGGAATAGTTTCACCCTTTTCAGTTTGCATTTATAGATGAAGCATAAATTCTTGGTAACTGGCTTATTCCATAAATTGCACAGTGGAAAAATTCTCATGGTTTCACTCTGCCCCCCGTAATTTCTAGTGACAAAGTTTGCTGACAGCAGAATGTGACTGGACAGAATGAGAGCTAACCCTCACATGTGCATGGTAAGGCTTTCTGTACAGAGATGAATCTCATTTGGATTTCAGGCTTTTGTGAAGTTGGTCAAGATGCAACAAGAGGAAGCAGAACGAGAGAGACAGAAGGAGGAAGAAGAAAGAAAAAGGAAAGCGGAACAAAGAAAAAGAATCAAGCGAATCTTAGAGGCAGCTTTTGATGGGGATAATGATGAAATATTGACAATTCTTAAAGAGGTAAAGCTCAGAACTATTGAATACTCCATGTTCAGTTCATTTACTTTATGCCATTCTGTCTCAGAGTCATCAGAGTACATTATACATTTTGTAAGTTAGCAACAAATAAATCTTCAATGTGGACAAAAGAAAATGTTTCCCAAGATGACAATGAATAACTACAACTATTATTGTGTTACACATTTTAAAACCCTGTCAGAAGCTGAATGGCGTTTATGTTAAAAGGAGGGTTCTATCAGGATACATGGTTAAAACATCGTCAAATTGAAAGATTTACATATTGTACATTTTCATTCATGACATCTTACAGAATTTCTGTTAGTCTACCTGATATCAGAAGGCTTCACCTACGTGTATGTAATTGCCAAAAATACCCCCTTGAGAAAGACATTTAATTATCATCAGGCCTCATCATCATCATCATCATCATCTATACATCATGCCTGTGTACAGATCCTTGGCCAATGAGGATTCTAAATTGTAGATTTGGTGACCCTAAGCCGCAAATAAGAGGCACAGCGGTCACAACGTAAAAACCTATTTTCATCATTTTCTCCAGTATGAAAAGCCCCAGAAAGTTGAAATGGTGTACACAGACTCCTAGGCCAATGAAAATATCAAATTGTAGAATTGGTGACCTTTTGGCCCCAAATGTTGGTCTCAAAGGTTTTGACCTAAAAACCTAGTAAGTGGTGATGTGATTAGATTTGAACGAAAAACCTAGGAGCGCTAAATATCCACTTAGAGAAAGAAACACTACCTTCTAAAACCCTCTTTCCCATCCCAGGGTGATTCCATGTATGCATTCTACTAACAAAAGTCTCTATTTACATGACAACCTTAGACTTCATTTGTAGGTGTCTGATCTAGATGACAAGAATGGTGTAGGTCGCAATGACATTGGTCATGTGATTCGAGAGAAGCATCTGCTTGCTGTGGTGGACTCTGAGGATGCCAATGAGAACACCCCTGTATCCGAGGCTGCCAGTGAGTGCCCGCCACTCTTGTCTTGGACATACCACTTTTCCATATGTGTCTATAGATAGCATGTTGTGTGCACAGATGGAGGTGTGTGTCTATAGATAGCATGTTGTGTGCACAGATGGAAGTGTGTGTCTATAGACAGCATGTTGTGTGCACAGATGGAGGTATGTGTCTATAGATAGCATGTTGTGTGCACAGATGAAAGTGTGTGTCTATAGATAGCATGTTGTGTGCACAGATGGAGGTGTGTGTCTATAGATAGCATGTTGTGTGCACAGATGAAAGTGTGTGTCTATAGACAGTATGTTGTGTGCACAGATGGAGGTATGTGTCTATAGATAGCATGTTGAGTGCACAGATGGAGTTGTGTGTCTACAGATAGCATGTTGTGTGCACAGATGGAAGTGTGTGTCTATAGACAGTATGTTGTGTGCACAGATGGAGGCGTGTGTCTATAGACAGTATGTTGTGTGCACAGATGGAGGCAATGCAGACACTATCCTCATGCTGCTGGAGCGTGGTGCCGACCCTAACTCACAGGGACAGTTCCGGCGTACACCTCTCTACCGGGCAGCCTTTGCTGGACACCTCCACGCCTGTCAGGTAAAATTTGATGTACATAGTCTATAGAGTTAAAACTCCTTATTATTGAATAGAATTTGAATTACTTTTCAAACTGAAACATTGATGAGAACTTAATGTGAGACTCTCACTATTCCTGCAGGTGTTACTTCGAAATGGGGCTGATCCAAGGATTTATGCTGCTGATGGTCAAACTCCTGAACAGGTATGTTTCATCTTGTCACATTCCTCAACTAGGTCATTCCTTCCTTTACATTATTGACAACTGACAAGAATGAATATCCATGGACTTATCTATCGCTATTCAAGAAAAATAAATACAATTGTGATGATTTCGCAAGTATTTCGCATACGAATAATAATGCAATGTGTGATTAGAATAACTAACCTGTTTACATCATGAGTTTGATAATCCATGAACATCGTCGAATACCCTTAGTAGGCATACAATGAAATGTGATGGTGTGTTAAAACATGTGTTTAACGCCAGCTTTGACATTAACAATGATATGTGTTTCATCATGTCTCCTAAACAACAAAAATATCATCCTATTTCTAAATTCCATTGGTCAAATATATGTTCACATAACTTTCATCGGCTGACAATATCTACAATGAATGTCGCTTTAATGTGAATCTATTGTGTCACCAAGACCGGACGCTTGACAATTAACACGACATACCGGTCACCGACATGCCATTTAATTGTTTTATAATTGAATGGTCCTACCTGTAAAAACATAATTACACTGTCATCTCAAAATTCCTTCACACCTATTCAGCTATTTTGACTTTATTCAGCTTAACTGCGTAAACTAATTTGTTGTAACAAAACTTCTCTCCTTTGTTCTGGAAGACACATCTATATGGCACGCTAAACTGAGAATTTGTATTGGAGCGGCACATAAAAGCTATCAGCGGATTTACCAATCTATTTTGTTTTCCTTTCGAGATATGTATTAAGATGCACCTGGTAAAATAATTCTTTCATGCGATCCCGTTTGTTGTCTATATAAATTCATATAAGCATAATGTATATATGTGCTTGTACAATGGAGCAATATTCATATACATTTCACTGAGCAGTCCATGTAGTTATACATGTAATAATATTTTTAAAATCATATAGCAAGTGAAAATGGTTTGCATTACATTACATCATATATAAAATATTTTGATGGACAAACTTGAAAATATAGTAACTTTTTATATAAAATACACAATGTTACTTATACTTATGGATATACTTTGTCACTGATATAAAACGTGACAGCAACAAATTAGAAACGTTAAATGAAATGTGAGTTAACCATGATATTTTCACCAAACACGAACACATCTTTCAAAGAAATCGATGACACCATATTATCTTTTATGCATTCCAAGAAAACATTCAGTAGCATTTAAGTTATATTATTGGTATTTAGAAACTTGGTAAACTACGACTTTCTCTATCAAATATTGTAACAAACTTGTTAAAATCACAATCCTGGACAAACATCACATGAAGTATGGCAATAATAAATTACTTATATATGTACTTGTAACCCTGTTTGTCAATCCCCTTTTCCATGTATAATCTTGAAATAAATGCCGTTCAAGTAATATACCAACTTCCTAATGCAAGGCATAACTCTTGCCAGTCTCCATTACTGGCTGATTTAGGCCTTGCAGTATTTCCTTAAGAAATCTGTGTTTAGAAATCCAGTCCCGCTATGCATTTCTGGTGCAGCAATTCACTATCTTGACACAACAAAGCGAGGGAAATACAGCAAGGGTTAAATCAGCCAGTAATGCAGACTGGTAAGAGTTATGCCTTGCGTTTGGAAGTTGGTAATATACATGTACTTACATTTACATTTAATCCTGTATGTGAAGTTTTAATGTAGAAGTTAAGGACTCCGAAAAATTGTAACAACAACCTGTCAAAAAATTTCGAGTTGAAAATAGTTCTATTAATTTTGTTTCAAGCTGTTATATTATTAGTAATAATAATAAATGTATGATGGATGGTAAAATGTATAAACGTTTACTCTTTAAATACGACATCTGAAGCGTGAACAACTCAGAACAAGGTGTACACATTTGTGTGGTGAGAGGGAACAGCCAATTAGCAATCGCGTGTCAAAAGGGGAAATCCCCTGCCTAGACATTGACGAGCTCGCTTGGCAGAAGCTCAGTTTGATTCATGTGACGGATGACACACTTGCGGCTTGTCCACCTTAAACAGTGACAGTGAAACAGTACAAATATATTACTTTCTTTTGCGGTGGCCAATTCCTTTGCTGACAATTTAGTATTAGTGTATATCGGTCACTCGTTACATCTTGAAATAAACAAACTCAACAACTAAAATGTTGAGTAAATGGGAAGCTGTGGTCTGTACACTTAAGCTTTGTTTGCAGGTGGCATCGGTGGAGTCTGTGCGCGAGTTCATTGCTTCGTGGGAGATCAGCCAGACGGAGATGCTGCTGAAGAAGATTGAGGCTGAGAAGGAGCGTCGGGTGGAGGACGAACGACGAAGACACGAGGCAGAGCAGGACAAGTCAGTTAGCAGTCCTCCTCAGGATCAATCTACCCTCCTTCTCTTCATGTCCTTCTCTCCATGTTCTTCTCCCCATCCTACCTCCTCAGGATCAATCTACCCTCCTTCTCTCCATGTCCTTCTCTCCATGTTCTTCTCCCCATCCTACCTCCTCAAGATCAATCTTCCCCCCTTCTCTCCATGTTCTTCTCCCCATCCTACCTCCTCAGGATCAATCTTCCCCCTTCTCTCCATGTTCTTTTCCCCATCCTACCTCCTCAGGATCAATCTTCCCCCCTTCTCTCCATGTTCTTCTCCCCATCCTTCCTCCTCAGGATCAATCTTCCCCCTTCTCTCCATGTTCTTCTCCCCATCCTACCTCCTCAGGATCAATCTTCCCCCCTTCTCTCCATGTCCTTCTCCCCATCCTACCTCCTCAGGATCAATCTTCCCCCTTCTCTCCATGTTCTTCTCCCCATCCTACCTCCTCAGGATCAATCTTCCCCCCTTCTCTCCATGTCCTTCTCCCCATCCTACCTCCTCAGGATCAATATCTTCCCCCCTTCTCTCCATGTCCTTCTCCCCATCCTACCTCCTCAGGATCAATCTCCCCCCCCCTTCTCTCCATGTTCTTCTCCCCATCCTACCTCCTCAGGATCAATCTTCCCCCTTCTCTCCATGTTCTTCTCCCCATCCTACCTCCTCAGGATCAATCTTCCCCCCTTCTCTCCATGTTCTTCTCCCCATCCTACCTCCTCAGGATCAATCTTCCCCCCTTCTCTCCATGTTCTTCTCCCCATCCTACCTCCTCAGGATCAATCTTCCCCCTTCTCTCCATGTCCTTCTCTCCATGTTCTTCTCCCCATCCTACCTCCTCAGGATCAATCTTCCCCCCTTCTCTCCATGTTCTTCTCCCCATCCTACCTCCTCAGGATCTTCTTCTCGGAAACCAGTTGACATAGGAAGCTGAAATTTTCAGAATAACATCTTAATTAAATGAATGCAAGTTTGTTCATTTGAACTTGACTGCTAATCAAATATGGCGTGGCAGGGGGTCCACACTCAAATCTTTAAACAACTTCTTCTCCAAAACCATTTGATACAGAAAGCTAAACTTCAGAATAACATCTTTATAACATATATACTGTATTTTGTTCATTTGGGAAAAATCACTTCTCCAATGTTGGCGTGGCAGGGTGTTAAATCAAATGTAAAAATTCACTTCAGGAACTATTAATGCCAGGAAGCTAATTTTTGATGAATATCATCTTTGTATGATGGAGACCAGAACCTTAAAGTTTCATTTCTTCACTGTGAGAAATACAGATTTTATAGCTATTATAAAATTCAAGTTTACTTCTACTTGGCCCAGGCTTGTTTCAAGCCAGCATAGAAATGAGCCTATTACATCATTTCGCAAAACAGGGGTCAGCAGTTGATAAACAATTTACTCACTTAGTCATCAACCTGAGATATTAAATCATGTAATTTCTGATGACCTACAGAGCCCATGGCTCTATTTTTAAAAAGCTGATATGATGTATGAACTGATTTGTTGCCTGCTTTTCAGAAAGCTGATCTAAAACTTGAAATGATTTGTTTCTTGTCTTTCAGAAAGCTGATCTGATACTTGAGCTGATTTGTTGCCCATGTTTCAGATTACAGGGAGAAATCAGTGCAGCCAAGAAGGAATTTGAAACCAAACAGAAGCAGGTGAACATGTAATCTATATCACAATATCCTCAGTAATACGTTGTAACTGGATTGTATTATAATAAGGTATTTATAACATAAATGTATAAATAGGAATATCCCACAAAATATAACCTAAAACCCTCCCTTCAAATATATTTTGGACTTCACTCTTGGAAAAAATGTCTTGAATACCAGAGATGATTCGGAGCCAAACAGATGTAGGTGAGGTGTCCAGTCCAGGCAGATTTGTGGAGCTGTTTTGTGAAGATGAAGAGATTGTGACAATGATATAGCCTTAAGAATAAAAGGCCTTAGCAATGAACGATTGAGTAGAAGCTTCAGGACTGTTCGGATTTGAATATGGGAATATTTTGGAAAACAGTTGAACTTACAGGTAGATTTACATGTTTACAGCCTAGAGCTAATGCAATACAGACAAAAGAAAGATGAGGATATAGTCAAGTTTGTTACCGGATGCACTGTGCAAACATGTGCACTCAAGTGTAAACCTAATGATGATGAACTTGCAAGAGACTTCTCATCACTAGCACACCACTTGAAGCTTCTCAGCATGAACTCCTCTGTCGACCAGTTGAGGTCTTCAACTGAGATGACCGAGGTCTTCAGCTGAGATGACCGAGGTCTTCAGCTGAGATGACCGGGGTCTTCAACTGAGATGACCGAGGTCTTCAACTGAGATGACCGAGGTCTTCAGCTGAGATGACCGGGGTCTTCAGCTGAGATGACCGAGGTCTTCAGCTGAGATGACCGGGGTCTTCAACTGAGATGACCGAGGTCATCAACTGAGATGACCGAGGTCTTCAACTGAGATGACCGAGGTCTTCAACTGAGCTGTAAGAGATGAACTGTTTTACTTCATCACAGTTTGTCTTAAAATGCGAAACAAAACGATTTCTGATAGCCGATGCAATTTCTTTATGCAAATATGCCCCTGGAAAATGTAGCATAGACTTACACTGTCAAGAATAAATCCTCAATGAACTGAACCAAATGGAAGGCAGTTTGCGCACACACTGGTCTTACATGATGAAGAACTGCACTCTGATGGTTTGCTTTGACCCAGTTCACCTCAACAAAACTCATATGGTATTAAAGGTTAGATGAAATGACATATGGTCACTTTCGGATTCGTTGAAAAGGGGTTTCAATTTGACAATTGCTAGATTTAAAATTTTTGAAATCGACCCATAAATAACTTATATACGGCTTTTTTTAAAAGTGCCCAATTAAGCCCCGGCGACCAGAATGAAAATGGGCGGGGGTGGTCACTGAAGCGTATCGGGCTGTGACGTACGTGAAGGAGCCTCTACATGGCCACTAATCATAATTTAACGCGTTTTCCCCACTTTTAAACTGCTCATATAAGACAGAAAACTTCATCAAAACAACCCCAATTTTCGATAAACGGATTACTAAACTATTCAACTAGCGATTTTATATGGTTACAACAACCGGGGCGTGCTTTATTTGAGTGCATTCTGCGCTTTTGTATAGTATGTTTGTAGCAATTAATCGCGGAACTAGAAGGGAAGGTATGACAGTTCAAGTGACACTGAAACAAGGGAAGAAGATTATCGTTGGAATCGGGTGAACAGAGATTAAGTAGCATCAATTGATCAAAGTATGTTGAATAATCGGCATGTTAATTTTGTTTTGTATGTATTAATAAATAAATATATATATGGTAGGTATAACTTCATATACACTGAACGATTGACTGTTCAAACAAGCGAGACAATTTTAATGAACATATCGTTAATGAAAACGAAATGGTTTAATTAATAGTCTGATAGCTTTTATGTGTCACTTCTGCACATCAACACACAATTCTCAGTTTAGCGGACCATATAGATGTTTCTTCCAGATCAAAGGGGAGAAGTGTTGTTACAGCACATTAGTTTACGCAATTAAGAAGCTGAGTATGTGAGAAGGAAGGAGTGTAATTATGTTTGTACAGATAACAAGTTTACTGGACCGACTGAATTATATAACACAAGTCGGTGACCAGCATGTCATGTTTATTGCCAACGTCCTGTCTTGGTGACACACAATACACTTAACGCGACATTCAGTCTAGAAATTGTCAGCCAATGAACATATCTCTATCAAGTTATCCAATAAAAACTCTTGTTTAAATCTAATGTACCAATGAAATTATTTTTAGTGTAAAATCATCATAACTATTTGGTTTTCTATCTTGCCATTTGCGAAAAGACTTTTGCTGAAAGAGGGTTATTATTTGACCATCTTCTGTTTCCAAATACTGTCATTGATGGAATTATAGGTTAACATTTTGTGTCTAATGTGCATTTGGATATTCATATTGTCCTTTTGGATACGTTTATAAGGTAAGTTTCTTACATTAAATTGACACTCTTAATGAATTGTCAATTTAATACGATGTTTATTTGATTATATTTGATTAACCACACATTTTATTGAAAACATTATCTTATAAACTATGAAATTCTGAATGTTTTAATGTGTAATAAGTGATAACTTAATCGTAAAATGTAACATTGGGATGCGATGTTTTCGTGGGTGGATTCGTAGACGTATTATTCTTTTGATGTTTTAAAATATGTGGTGAGTTATTTTGATTTTTGTAATGTACAGTTAGTAAATTAGGTTGTCGGTTGATTAACGATGTTTAAAAACAGGATGTTGTGAAGTGCTTTTATTGTCGATGGCTTACAATAGGGTCTACTTCGCCGGCGTGCTTATCTCACGTTTGTTTTTTTTATTTTAAACACAAACAATCTCTTACAAAAAATAACAACACCACCGACTATCTGATTTCGTTGTCTCAACTGTACTTCGTTCATATTATCATATCTTGGTTTCATTTTGTCATCTTATATATCATTAGCATTGATTTATCCTATGTCTACGAACGTCTATGAATCCATCGTCTCTAACTAGTTATACCAATTATATTTTATTTGATATATATAACGATATTTTGGTGCATTTGTAAAGTGAAACTTGATAACTAACATTACTCGAACATATTACACAGCAGAACAGCAATGTGTCATCATTGCAAAACGTAGATATAACAGATTAACTGACCGATTCCCCAGTGTTTGCCATTGTAAATAGTAAGCGAATGTTTACACCCCGTCCCTTCACGTACGTCACTCCCAGCTAACAAATCTACGTAGTGATAACGTTGTGACAACGTCAGCTTTACGTTGACCTTACGTAGATCCTGACGTTGTGACAACGTCAGTTTGTAGACTCCCAAACAGGTTGCTACAACGTTGATTTTCTACGTAATTACTACGTTGTGAGGACGTTGTAACGACGTCTATATTTACGTTGTCCTTACGTAGATCCTGACGTTGTGACAACGTCAGTTTGTAGACTCCCAAACAGGTTGCTACAACGTTGATTTTCTACGTAATTACTACGTTGTGAGAACGTTGTAACGGCGTCTATTTTTACGTTGTCCCTACGTAGATCCTGACGTTGTGACAACGTCAGTTTGTAGACTCCCAAACAGGTTGCTACAACGTTGATTTTCTACGTAATTACTACGTTGTTAGAACGTTGTAACGACGTCTATGTTTACGTTGTCCTTACGTAGATCCTGACGTTGTCACAACGTCAATCTGTAGAATCTTGCTACAACGTTGTTTTTCTACTTACATACGATGATGTGAGAACACGAAAATGCCGTCTATCTCACGTAGTTTTGTTGTCTCTCAAATGCATTACGACGTTGCAATAACGTCCCTACAGATACCATTTGTAAACTCCCGAACGTTGAAGCCTACCCAATTCAGACGATGTACATAAACAGTCTATTAACTCATATTGTCAAAAACATTTAGTAACATTTCTTTAAGTTAACCACCGCTATAAAATAAGTTATAAAAAACATATTATGAAATAGGGCTTTCTAATTTTGCCAACTAGTAACATGAATTTTGAGTTGACAGACTGCTTTATTATAAGGCATTTCATTTTTAAAAGGTAAAATCGTTTGTCATTTGTGATAATGTTCTTCACGGAATGATTGAAACTGCATGACAATATGAAAAGCTATGTTTTCAGTGTTCTTGTCTATAAGTTCGAGAACACAAAGATAACAGATAGATGAAACTGTGATTATACTTTTAATTTGATTGAACTTAAAAAGTTAGCTTTTTCCTCCGATTAGCTTGTGTCCCTGTCCATTATCTTGTTCCCTTGTCAATTAGCTTGTTTCCTTGTCCATTAGTTTGTTTCCTTGTCCTTGGTTTATTTCTCGGTTCGTGAGCTTGTTTCCTTGTTGGATGCTGCTCTCTGCAAACAAATAATACACATTTATAAACTTTGATTTTTTTAAAACAAAAGAGGTAAGGGAAATCAGTAATATCCTGTAGCAACCATATTGATGTAAGTATGCATCTACGTTTATATAATAATTCTTCTTTCTCATACACAAATTTTGTATTATTTTATTATTTTATATTACATTAATTTAATTTAAGGCGATACCTCATTACAACAATGTAGCACTTATTTAACTAACGTTTGAGGATGATAAATAAACAACAGAGGTTTAATTGAATAATGTGATAACTATGAATGTTACAGGGAGGTATGATCGTGTAAATTATTGCAAAAATAGTAACTACGACAAAAAAAAAAGGTACCTGGTGAAATCGAGGCCCGGCATGTTTAGATGGAGCATGTATTAAGCTTTTCGAAACTTCCCCCTCGACATCACTTCCTTTGCAGTAATATTTTTCATGTAGGCTTCTGAAAAAAAAATCAACATGTCTTAATGTTAAAAAAGGAATAAAAAACTATGAGTTTGAAAACACAAGTATATTGCTTTTTATGATGAAAGTTATTGCCTTTAAAAAAAACTTAAACCACAAAAACTTTATACATTTAACTAAGGTTATACATATATGATGAAATAATTGAATTGGATTTGGGAAAAACAAGCAGAACCGTAAGATAATTATTTTTATGAATTGGCAATCATATTATATATCAATTGTATAACATCAAGTCTTAATGTTAAAAAAGGAATAAAAAACTATGAGTTTGAAAACACAAGTATATTGCTTTTTATGATGAAAGTTATTGCCTTTAAAAAAAACTTAAACCACAAAAACTTTATACATTTAACTAAGGTTATACATATATGATGAAATAATTGAATTGGATTTGGGAAAAACAAGCAGAACCGTAAGATAATTATTTTTATGAATTGGCAATCATATTATATATCAATTGTATAACATCAAGCGATACCTATTTTCCATATATTGTGTCAATTGAATTGTCATAAAGCTAATGGGTCATAAGTAATTGTGAAGACATTAAATGTGTAGCTCGGAAATATTTTGTTTTACCTTTTAAGCAGCTTGCCGACATCAGGTGATTTGTCCCCCGTTTCTTCATCACGCGGCGAACACAATCGCCTCCAAAGTCGTTAGTAACCGGAGCTATAAACAATACAATAGCAAAATTGAACCTTTGTCTTCATTCAAAATAGCATGTTATTATAAGATAGGTCATAGATTAATATGATATTACTAATGATGTATACGGTCGTAAGTAATCGTTCAATTACACACTGGACTTAGAGACTCGCTCCACAAATATTTACATACACCATTAAGTAAAAGAAATGGCTAGGTCTACTAACGACTAAGACTGTAGGCGTATCCCTGTTGGTGTTAGTAGATGCCTTATAGCATTCTGAAGTAAACGAGAAAACAAATTAAAGAGATAGACAATGAGGAAATACATTCTTACCTAAATGATATCACATACGGCGTCGAAAACGAAAATGGTGTTGATCAACTGCACTAGCAGAATTGGCGCCAGTATTGTCTTTCCTCCAAAGTGCTGCATGTTTCAGTCACGTGAATACACTGTGATTGGTCTGTGGTGACCAGGTTATCCCCCAGCCATCCCCCAGCTGACATGGGGGCTGATGAGTGCAACAGATGCGACCCTGTGACCTGTGTTACTGTATGACTCATTTCTCACGAGTAAACTGGACAGAGCTGTGTTACATTCAGATACATGAAATACACAAATCTGCACTCTTTACATATGATAAATAAAATATCTGTCAGTTGTTGACAAATAGCGCACTCGATGAGATAAACATGATATTATAAAATAGCAGATATGACCGATAGTAATGAAATAATGATTGAGATTTTATTGAACTATAACTTTCTTACCATAGTGAAAATATGTGTGATTGACGTGATTCGACAGCATATTGAACTTAATTCGAACTGAAATTACGTCATTCTAACGATCTATATTTAAAAACTAATATTTAAATCACATTTTGAATTTATATATATATATACACTTATTTGTATTCAAATTTCATTAATCAATGTCTGAAAAATCAGATAGGACATGTGGAGTCCGTTTGGATATCCCGATACGATAAGAACAATGGATCTATATTTAAAGCCATCATGTATCAGATGATATATGTCATGTGAAAGGTGTTTACTAAAACCTAAAATCCATCAGAAATATTAATTGAAGGAAGATGACGGCATATTGCTTGAAAATTGCCTACTCACATATTAAACATATCCGTTTATTGTGTGTAAAGTATTGTTGATTTTCATAAATATTGTATTTCACCATCATGTATCTAAATTGTTGCGTTTATTTGGAAATATCTTCTAAGTATAGCCATTCACTGCAACTCAATGTGTTTATTTTTGGTGTTGTGAAAATGCGATGCCCTGCACTGCCGAATGTAGGGTAATTGAGATGTAACAGAAAGAAACCAACATTTGTATTTACTAAAATTGTCAGAGGATAGAACAATAAATATTACACCAAAACAAGACATCGTATCAATTTTTTAAAAACATCACTATCATTGATTGCATTCAAATCAAAATACATGTGTATCTTAAAGCCATCATTCAGTGAATTCTTTGAATGTATATAAGCTAGTGTTATTACATCATGCTGAAATTCCTGCAGCGATAATTGATGACGAATTGAATGCATTTAATATTCATCTCGTTATGAAATTAAGATTATACGCTGATTGGTCGTACTTAATATTTCTTTTGAAAAGAACAGTAATTTTGCACTGAAATCACACACCTTGATTCAAAGTTACCTTTCTGATAACAAATTAAAACAATGTTGTATTTTAGCAATTGACGTCCTAAGGAAAACACATTATAAAATAGATCTTAGAAACTTTGTTTCACATAAGTGTTTTCGCTGAGATTCATTTTAAGTTCATTTTAATAATAATCATTACATATGCCATGACCAGAATATGTGTTCCAAGTATTTTCTTCAAATATATCAGGATGATAGAAAACTATGGCACCGAAATATAGAATTACAACTAGTTTTGCAACAATTAATCAACTATTAAATCGTTGGACTTGAGGAAAATGACAAATTAGTTTTATGTGTCGTGTAATTATTCTGCCATATATTCTGACGCATGTGAACGCGTTAATAACGCGAGTTTGCAACAAGCAAGCTATTCCAAACAAATGAGAAACCATTTAAACATAATGATATAAGATCAGTACAATGGTTACCAACAATACTCTGGACAATACGTACCACTGTCGTGCGTTTTGATACCCAACCATTCACAAGGAGGAAAGCATTCTTGTCAAACGCATTTTATGTGTAAATATCATATTGGCAATACAATCATGTTTACATTATAACTTTGCAGCAGTGTTATAGTTGTGCCCTCAGCGATGGAATAGTAGTGTCAAATCATTCATTGATGATCTATATACTGTACTATAGTATGTAGATGATATCTGTCTTCCCTTGCCACATACCATGTTTATTTCAGGGGCGAAGCCACGAGTGAAATACATACTTTTCTACATCAGGCGATCAAATAAACATGGTATTTTGCAAACATAGTAAAACAGACATTCCATTTATCATATAAGTTTTGTGTTTTATGTTGAAAATGAATGATTGCAATGGTAAATGTACGACTTTAGCAAATACACGTCACTCTGTTGAGTGTCGATAAAGGTTATCATCACTGTAGAAGGTACAATGTTTATTTCACTGAGTGTTCACACCAAAGTATATGATAAAGTATTATGACAATATGTCTTTTATGTGTTTGACGTTGAAATATACATATACCTGTCACAGAAGACATGTTGTATGAGATCTCATTGTTTTCCAATTACACATAATGAAGATATTCCTTGAGGAAACATAACCTATAATAGAATCCATACGAGATTCGTAAAGACACTGATCGTTGTGTGTAGTATTTATACAGATTTTTACCCTAGAAAGTATGCTATATTATCATATACTTTACACGACTGGTACGAAACAAGTGGGATTTTAATTGTTTTGTTACAAGGTTACAATGGAAAACGTGATATTTGTGTTTGTGCTCGTATTATAAATGTCAACTCAGTTAGCTCATGTTAACTCAGAGATAATACTAAACGGTGTCATGTTCAATAGCATTTTTATGAAATTGTTGATTTGTACAGAACGAACGATCGAAAGCTAGTTTATTGCAAAGAAACACATTTAGCTCGTTTCATATTGTATATTCTGAGATAAAGAAGTAAAGACGGGGTTAAACAATTTCTAAATCATCGACATTTCCCTGGACCATTAAATGTGAAAATGGCTCCAATTTTGTGATGTCAAAACAACTAACCATATTATGACATCAGACCATGCATGGAAACGGCATTCAAAAGAATGTTCTTTAAAACAAATTCATAATGAAGGTAATTTCAACATTCTTTTCGTGTTCACAGCTTACATAAAAGTAACTACAACTCTCAATTTTGCGTAAACTCTAAATATTAAGAAAATTACATAGTTAAAAGATTATATTCGCAATGACATGCTCTAGGCAAATTTCGGGATTTCATAATTAATCAACATGGGCCTCTTTTCCTTATCACTAAGCATATATATAAGGTACACGTGGAAATGTATTCACAATATATTATAAATTGACTTATTTTTCTCATTATATATTCTAAGAAAGAACGTTATTATGATGGTTCGAGGACGTAATGGCCAGGGTTTCTTTACTACGTTTTAGTGACGTGACAAGTACGTTAACTACAACGTAGTCACAACGTTGAGAAATTACGTTAGGGTTTACGTCCTAAATACGTTGCAGCGACGTCGAGATATCATGTTACCAGTATAAAGGCTTTACACGGCGGTTTGGTCTATAGTAACTGTTTATAGTGATTCCTATGTATATCTAAAGAATGACCATGAATATATGTTTGATATATTATTGAATTACCTTTCTTCTCACTAATGCTCGAGTTACTTGCATTAATTTAAATGGAATAAATTAAGTGTGGCATTTAATCAAAGATTTCACAGAAAATTTGATGGAGATTTTGATGGAGATGACATACTTTATTTTTAGTAATTGAGTAATTCCATTGGGAATGAGTTATCTTATATATTCTGAGATAAGTACGTTATTATGACGTTGTAAGGACGTGAGGCCCAACGTTACATTATAAGTACATACTTATGAAAAGTACACAATCCACAATGTTGAGAAATAACATTACAAGAATAAAGAGTTTATCCATCATGTGGGCTATACAAACTGTTTATTCTGAACCTTGTCTGTATTTGAAGAATGATTAATATGCATATATACACATGGAAATAATCAAGCACCTCCGTATTCTAAAGTAAAATGTGATGTTGTGAGAGCGTTACTGTACTTGAATTGAATTAATCACTTTCGATACGAGAAACTTAGGTTAAATGAAAGATTTCTTCGTGCAAATTGTTTGAACTATCATTGACAAAATTGCCGTATTCATATGTTTGTTCAATACATATTGGATTCTTTCCGGTTCAATCTGTTAATAAAGCGCATTTCTATGCTGTAGGCTATTACAGTAAACACTGACAAGATTTCGTCAGTAGGCTATTTTTATTGAAATTGTATTTTCCAAAATTCGTGATTTTGATAGTTCATAGTGCTTTAACTAATGACTTATTTTGACCAGTTGACTGGAAAGAATGAATTGCTCACATTAGAGCAACCCATATTCACTTAAATTTCTCAGAATAACCTAACAAAATACCAACATTCCTATAAATGCAAATAACCAAAAGAAGCCAAACGTTATCTGAATTAAATCATCTTCCTTAAATTGCTAGATTACGATTCATACCGTTCTCTTACTTTTGCTGTTAAAAAACGCAGGGGTGCGACCGCGCAAAACTTTTCCCATGTGTATATGTTTGATACAATCATTATTGACTTACTGTTAAAATGTTATGTTCTGAAATAAGTACATGTTTATGACGTTGTGGTGATGTAAGGTTCAACGTTACAATTCTACGTTGTAGTGACGTTAAAACATAAACATTTTCACAACGTTTGGAATTTACGTAAGATGTAACGTAGCAACAACGTCGTAGCGACGTCAAGAAATTGCGTTACAAAAATGAAGGCTCCACCGACCGTTTGGTCTCTAGTAAATATTCATAATGATTCTCGTGTGTATTTAAATAATGACTGTGAATAGATGTTTGATATTTTTTGCTTACTTTTATCATTTAGTATTCTGAATGAAGTACGTGTTTATGACGTTTTCAGGACAGAAGGCACAACGTAACATTACTGCATTTTAATGACGTGATAAGTATGTTAACTACAACGTTGTCACAACGTTGAGAAATTACGTAAGGGCTTACGTAATTACTACGTCGTAGCAACGTCCAGAAATCACATTACCAGAAAAACAACATTTAACGACTGTTTGGTCTTAATTAACTGTTTATATTGATATATGTGTGTATTTAAAGAACGACTGTGAATAGATGTTTGATATGTTTTACTTACTTTTATCTTTTTGTATTCTGAATGAAGTACGTGTTTATGACGTTGTCAGTACGTAAGGTACAACGTAACATTAATGCATTTTAATGACGTGATAAGTACGTTAACTACAACGTTGTCACTACGTTGAAAAATTACGTTAGGACTTACGTAATTACTACGTCGTAGCAACGTGCAGAAATCACATTACCAGAAGAAGAAAAAACATTTAACGACTGTTTGGTCTTTACTAACTGTTTATACTGATATATGTGTGTATTTAAAGAACGACTGTGAATAGATGTTTGATATTTTTTACTTACTTTTATCATTTTGTATTCTGAATGAAGTACGTGTTTATGACGTTGTCCGGACGTTAGGCACAACGTAACACTACTGCATTTTAATGACGTGATAAGTACGTTAACTACAACGTTGTCACAACGTTGAGAAATTACGTTAGGGCTTACGTAATTACTACGTCGTAGCAACGTCCAGAAATCACATTACCAGAAAAACAACATTTAACGACTGTTTGGTCTTTACTAACTGTTTATACTGGTATATGTGTGTATTTAAAGAACGACTGTGAACAGATGTTTGATATGTTTTACTTACTTTTATCTTTTTGTATTCTGAATGAAGTACGTGTTTATGACGTTGTCAGGACGTAAGGTACAACGTAACTTTACTGCATTTTAATGACGTGATAAGTACGTTAACTACAACGTTGTCACAACGTTGAGAAATTACGTTAGAGCTTACGTAATTACTACGTCGTAGCAACGTCCAGAAATCACATTACCAGAAAAACAACATTTAACGACTGTTTGGTCTTTACTAACTGTTTATACTGATATATTTGTGTATTTAAAGAACGACTGTGAATAGATATTAGATAATTTTATCATTTTATATTCTGAATGAAGTACGTATTTATGACGTTGCAAGGACGTACAGCTCAACGTTACATTATTACGTTTTAGTGCCGTGATAAGTACGTAATCTACAACGTAGTCACAACGTTGGGAATTTACGTTAGGTTTTACGTACTATAAACGTCGCAGCAACGTCAAGAAATTACGTTACCAAAATACGACCTTCCCACAACGTCAGGATTACGTTGTGTGTTAGCTGGGCTTCCGGTATCTTCCAACTCTCTAAGCCCCGCCCTATTTTTGGTTTGTTGGTCACGGGTGAAAAGCAGACGATGTTTTTGGGTGTTTTTAAGCCGCTCTAGTTTAATATAGGAACAACATATGGATTTTTTTTTGGTCTCATTTTTCACAAAATAGTCTAATGAACCAATTGCAGTTAAGAATTCAATAGAAAATATTTTATTTCGGCCTTCCTTTAACACTTGCTTAGTGCACAATCCATGTGAAACATTACTGTGGGTAATGTCTTTATGATATTATATTTGAAATTTTGATAAAGGCGAATGCACATTCTTTCAAAAATAAAAACAATGAGAAGTGAAGCCATTCATCGAGGCTACGAGTGTGGAAAGCTTTCCTACGGAAAAGCAAGACATGGTTGATTAGTTTAATGATACAGTATGTGTTACACTGTGAATATTCCACCAATTCATGTGTTTTATAATTTTGTAAAAAACAATTTAGTGATAATACATTGTTTTTCATTTAACCTTTTGCTAAAAACCAGGATGGCAGACAATCAGCGACAGAACTGCCTCTATAACTAAACTCGGAAAACGTTTCTCTTTGGACTATCTGTGAGCCAAAACTTATTTCAACAAAACAAAACAAGTTTGAGATACAATCAGGATTGTCTTATAGGCCTGAAGATATAAAATCTCTGATCTACATAAAGATTAGGGGAAGGGCGGTTGAATCTGAGAGCAGCTGCTTTTTTTCGACAGAAAGCCTGAGTGAGGTTTTTTTCTGTCTTAAATACACCAAAATACATCAAGATGTGCTTTTTGAAGAAATAAAAAATGAATAAAAGTTGTCCCTAAAATATCACTGTTATCATTTATAAATCTTTAGCTCAGCCTGTTGTAGAGTGGTATGACTGATGAGTCAAGTGTTTGTATGTTGCAGCTAGACAAGGCATACTGTGAGTTGAACAAGCGCATCACGGAGCACGACACGGCGGTGGACAGCGGCTTTGAGAGGACTCACCTCACGCTTCAGGTAGTTACTATTTCTTAAGTTACCATACGTTAACACGGCTAAAATCTCCACAACAAGTAGGTGGGAAATGGGAAAACTTTTCCTTGTTCTATACAGCATGTTATTTAAGAAATAAAGTTCGCTGTACCCCAATGTGTTTTGTAATAAAGTATAGTTTTGCCCTGAAATATTATAGTTAAAGCACAAGGATGTTCTTTTCTAAGATGCCAAATGATCAGATACAGGTAACGTTCTGCGTCCAATAATTTGGAAATAAAAATATTGTTTACATTCTTTATATTAATAATCCATGAACAGGGCCAACGGATTGCTATTCCGCGTGTAAAACCCACCCCTAAGATAGACTAAGGTCACGTGTCTTACATTCCAAAAATAATTGTGGGTAGAGCTGGATCAAGTCTACGCGTGATGGCGGAATGTAATTTGTCTTATTCAAATGTTTGCTGCTGTCATAAAAGTTGATGTTCACTGTCCCACCGATACTTTTGACCGACTGCAGAAGTTGCAAACCATGGAAAGGAGCTACACGCTTTATAGGTTGCGGTGTAAGAGTTCAGACGGCTGAGGCGAATTGACGTTACATTACTTTGTGGCCAAATATACGATACATTAATCAGCTCCGTGAGGATATCAGATGAATCGAGGTCAATAAGTCAAATAAATAGACATCACATTGAATCGTCATTTATAATTACTAAAGTTCATATTATATTAATAATTAATGCACCCGATTCAATCTTAAGATGGGAAGTCCTAATTGAAAAATATCTTAAATCCTATTTCCACGACCCGATCCAAATTTTAGTGTTTAACGGGTAACAACGGAATTCGCTCCCTTGACTTGAATTCTTCGAGTTTCGTAGTTTATCGGCTCTGGAAACAAATAAATATAAGTGTCATATGTAAAACAGAATATTTTTAAATGAGAAGATGTTACTCGACAGTTAATATGGAAAAATCTGGTCGTCAATTGTAGAAATTATAATGTTGTTGATGGTAACATCAATGATCAAGCACGGCAGTCCGGCCGGCTTGTTACTGTTGCTATTTTGGTGTTTTATATTGTTTACAAGAATTTTTTCAAAACTTTTCTCCTCCGAGAGGAAAATCCAAACATTGTCTTTATATTGAGGAAACGAATGTAGAAGGAATTGCTCCTTCGCTATGAATACATAGAGGAATGTCACCCATCACAACACATAATATCACTGTTATCCATAGTTCTATTCTGACTATGACGTCAATTCGGGTATGCGCAGTAGAGCTAGTCCTGCTCGCCCGTTTTAGGGTCTTCTCGCGTTTGAGTTCTTCAGCAGTCCAATATTTACACACTTTGAACATTAATATCCCGTTAATGAGAGGACCCATCAACACCAAATTTTCAGTACTTACAGTATTGTCTGTAAGAATACATTGATTAAAATAGAATACAAAATGAGGTTCCAGGTTCTTTAACAATTGCGAGTCAGTGTGATTTCTTTATAGATGCTGAAACTGTTATCCAGCATATTATTTTCACCATTTTAAGCAGGGATACATAGCAGTTACCGGTATTCTGTCCTTCCACCTGGTAAGTTTTATTTAAAATTATTAGGGGACGGAATGAGGATGGCAGGGATGTGTCCTCATTTTTGTCTTGTTTGAGAGCAGTAAAGGAATGTAGAGTAAGATAGAGTTGTTTGACCGTGTAATGTTACAGGCCGTGCATGACGCGGAGACGGAGGTGGAACTGTGCAGGATCGGCTTTGAGCGCAGTCAGGAGCAGCTAGCTCAGTGCAGGCTCCGACTGCGTGAGGAACAGCTACAAGGACAAGGTACAGCACCCTCACATTCTTTTCTCAAGAATGGCAGATTATTACCTCTACATACATTATGTATCGGAATCAATCGAGCATAACATCGTGACAATATACTTTTTTCAATTGATTATTAAGACAATTTTAATTTTCCCATTTTAACAAAGCCGCAATCAGCACGGCGATCCGCCTTGAAGGCAATACTTGAGGCGTGACTGTGATTAATCACATACGAGGGTAGTCTGTGACCAGCTCCGTCGAACCTCATTAATTAATTAGTGATGATTATCACTGCCACTATATGAATTTATGAGGTATGTTAAATCACCAAAACCCATGTTTATGCAATAATTATGTAATTGTCATCTGCAGAATTACCTAGTTTGTAATCTAAAGATTTGATATATGGAAAATTTAAGTTGTTTAATTGAAATTACGTTGAATTATGACTATCACCAATAATGAGATTACTCCAGTGACATCATTCATTCATTCTGGCCACCAGGGCTAAAATATGCGTTTTAAAAAAAAGCCATATATATAAGTAATTAATTTATCGGCCAATTTCAGCATTGAGCAATTGTCAAATTGAAATCCCACTTTAACAAATCTGAATGTGACCATATGGCATGACATCTAACCTTTAAATGACTTCTTCTCCAAAATAGGTTGTCACAGGATTCCCTGAAATTTTCAAAATAACATCTTTGTTACATGTAGATAAAGATTGTTCATTTGGTCATGATTCCCTCTTAACTCTGGGCGTCGCAGAGGGTCAAACCTAAAATTATTAAATAACTTCTCCCCAAGAACAAATAATACTAGGAAGTTCAAATTTTTAGAGTATCATCTTTGTTGGATGGAATGTACGACTTCTAAATTTCAATGGTCTTCTTACAAAACTAAAGGCATGTTAGGGTGGCCATGTAAAGTGGTGAAACTCTTAAATGACTATGGTAACATGTTGATGGTACCGGTAATCAAATTATTTCTGAAATCAGCTATCAAATAAAGCAAAAATAGAGCCATGGGCTCTGTAGCTCATCAGGATTTGATATATTATCTAAGGTTGAATTCCTAAGTTATCTCAAGTAATACATTGTTAACAAGCAAAAAATAGGTTTTTAGATCATGACCCCTGTGACCTGTATTTGGCGTCATCGGGTCACCAATCCTACAATTAAGAATCACCTTTGATCAAAGAGTCTCTACACAACTTTTCAGCTCTCTAGACCTTTTGGAACTGGAGAAGAAGATGAAAATAGGTTTTTAAGGATGTGACCCCTGGGACCCCATTTGGGGTCATGGGGTGACGAAATCTACAGACTAGAATCCCCATTGGCCAAGGAGTATGCACACAACTTTTCAGCACTGTAGACCTTTTTGAACTGGAGAAGAAGATGAAAATAAGTTTTTAAGGATGTGACCCCTGTGACCCCATTGGGGTCACCGGGTCACGAAATCTACAATTTAGAATCCCCATTACCCAAGGAGTCTGCACACAACTAGTCAGCTCTCTAGACCTTTTGGAACTGGAGAAGAAGATGAAAATAGGTTTTTAAGGATGTGACCCCATTTGGGGTCATGGGGTCACGAGATCTACAATTTAGAATCCCCATGGGCCAAGCAGTCTGCAACCAACTTTTCAGCTCTCTAGACCTTTTGGAACTGGAGAAGAAGATGAAAATAGGTTTTTAAGGATGTGACCCCTGTGACCCCATATGGGGTCATGGGGTCACGAGATCTACAATTTAGAATCCCCATTACCTAAGGAGTCTGCACACAACTAGTCAGCTCTCTAGACCTTTTGGAACTGGAGAAGAATTTGAAAATAGGTTTTTAAGGATGTGACCCCTGTGACCCCATTTGGGGTCACGGGGTTTCACTGGGTCACGAGATCTACAATTTAGAATCCCCATGAGCCAAGGAGTCTGCAACCAACTTTTCAGCTCTCTAGACCTTTTGGAACTGGAGAAGAAGATGAATATAGGTTTTTAAGGATGTGACCCCTGTGACCCCATTTGGGGTCATGGGGTCACGAAATCTACAATTTAGAATCCCCATTACCCAAGGAGTCTGCACACAACTAGTCAGCTCTCTAGACCTTTTGGAACTGGAGAAGAAGATGAAAATCGGTTTTTAAGGATGTTACCCCTGTGACCCCATTTGGGGGTCACGAAATCTACAATTTAGAATCCCCATTACCCAAGGAGTCTGCACACAACTTTTCAGCTCTCTAGACCTTTTTGAACCGGAGAAGAAGATGAAAATAGGTTTTTAACGATGTGACCCCTGTGACCCCATTTGGGGGTCACAAAATCTACAATTTAGAATCCCCATTACCCAAGGAGTCTGCACACAACTAGTCAGCTCTCTATACCTTTTGGAACTGGAGAAGAAGATGAAAATAGGTTTTTAAGGATGTGACCCCTGTGACCCCATTTGCGGTCACGGGGTCACGAAATCTACAATTTAGAATCCCCATTACCCAAGGAGTCTGCACACAACTTTTCAGCTCTCTAGACCTTTTGGAACTGGAGAAGCAGATGAAAATAGATTTTTAAGGATGTGACCCCTGTGACCCCATTTGGGGTCATGGGGTCACGAGATCTACAATTTAGAATCCCCATGGGCCAAGGAGTCTGCAACCAACTTTTCAGCTCTCTAGACCTTTTGGAACTGGAGAAGAAGATGAAAATAGGTTTTTAAGGATGTGACCCCTGTGACCCCATTTGGGGTCATGGGGTCACGAAATCTACAATTTAGAATCCCCATTACCCAAGGAGTCTGCACACAACTAGTCAGCTCTCTAGACCTTTTGGAACTGGAGAAGAAGATGAAAATAGGTTTTTAAGGATGTGACCCCTGTGACCCCATTTGGGGGTCACAAAATCTACAATTTAGAATCCCCATTACCCAAGGAGTCTGCACACAACTAGTCAGCTCTCTATACCTTTTGGAACTGGAGAAGAAGATGAAAATAGGTTTTTAAGGATGTGACCCCTGTGACCCCATTTGGGGTCACGGGGTCACGAAATCTACAATTTAGAATCCCCATTACCCAAGGAGTCTGCACACAACTTTTCAGCTCTCTAGACCTTTTGGAACTGGAGAAGAAGATGAAAATAGGTTTTTAACGATGTGACCCCTGTGACCCCATTTGCGGTCACGGGGTCACGAAATCTACAATTTAGAATCCCCATTACCCAAGGAGTCTGCACACAACTTTTCAGCTCTCTAGACCTTTTGGAACTGGAGAAGCAGATGAAAATAGATTTTTAACGATGTGACCCCTGTGACCCCATTTGGGGTCATGGGGTCACGAGATCTACAATTTAGAATCCCCATGGGCCAAGGAGTCTGCAACCAACTTTTCAGCTCTCTATACCTTTTGGAACTGGAGAAGAAGATGAAAATAGGTTTTTAAGGATGTGACCCCTGTGACCCCATTTGGGGTCATGGGGTCACGAAATCTACAATTTAGAATCCCCATTACCCAAGGAGTCTGCACACAACTAGTCAGCTCTCTAGACCTTTTGGAACTGGAGAAGAAGATGAAAATAGGTTTTTAAGGATGTGACCCCTGTGACCCCATTTGGGGGTCACGAAATCTACAATTTAAAATCCCCATTACCCAAGGAGTCTGCACACAACTTTTCAGCTCTCTAGACCTTTTGGAACTGGAGAAGAAGATGAAAATAGGTTTTTAAGGATGTGACCCCTGTGACCCCATTTGGGGTCATGGGGTCACGAAATCTACAATTTAGAATCCCCATTGGCCAAGAAGAGTGCACACAACTTTTCAGCTCTTTAGACCTTTTGGAACTAGAGAAGAAGATGAAAATAGGTTTTTAAGGATGTGACCCCTGTGACCCCATTTGGGGTCATGGGGTCACGAAATCTACAATTTAGAATCCCCATTGTCCAAGGAGTATGCACATAAAATTTCAGCTCTGTGGAGTCATTGGTTCTGGAGAAGAAGTCGAAAAAGCGAAAAGTTTACGGATGGACGGACGGATGGACGGATGGACGGACGCCGGACACCATGCCATGCCATAAGCCCATCGGGCCTTTCAGGCCTGATGAGGTAATGATCCCAATGTCATGTCTATATCACCATTAATACAGCAAATATAGACATTTTATTATCCCCCGCCTTACAACGTGAGAGGGGGTATATATATCGTTCATTCTGTCCGTCTGTCCGTCCTTCACTAACCTTTGTGCAGAGCATATTTCTCAAACTATACATGATGATGCTAGCTTCACCAAACTTGCTACACATGTTGGCCATGATCTCTAGTTGTGCCTTTGGAGGGTTAGATCAATTTCTGAATTTTATTTTTTTCAGTTTCCATTGAAACATGACCAAACAGTGGCTCTGTAAGGAAGTCATTTTTTTAGGAGCATATCTCCCAAACTAAGCATGCTAGCTTCACCAAACTTGCTTCGTTTGTAAGCCATGATCTCTAGTTGTGCCTTTTGAGGGTTAAATCGAGTTTTTGATGTTATTTTTTGCGACTTTGCGACAGTGACTCAATAAGGAAGTCATTTTGTGTAGAACTGATTTCCTAACTATACGTTCTAGCTACACCAAACTTCATACACATGTCAACCATGATGCCTAGATGTGCCTTTTGAGGGTTAGACCTATTTCTGAATGTTATTTATGGCTGTTCCCATGGTTTAACAGTTTTCTCTGGAATTGTACATTCGCTATTCATTCAACTTTACACACAGGTTAATCATTCCCATAGTTGTGCCTTTCCTATTTTCAGTTATGTCATGTGAGCTATGCTCTTTGTGACAGGTGATGAAAGCAGTGCTCTCCCTGGGGTGAAGGTCATGGTGCGAGAGTTGGAGGATGTGCTGCTCAGAGATGTCGGCAACAAGATCAAAGATTCGGGCAAGTCAGTCCGGCACCCTTCCTCATACAATCATTCTCTCACGTAACATATTTTGTTTTGGAAGACAGAACATTCAGATTTACAGTAAATTATGTTTCAGCTAAGATAAGATAAGATAAGATAATATTTATTGTCCCAAAAGGGAAATTTGTTGTGTATAATTACAATTCTCCAGCATACAAATATCATTCAAAACAGTACATATCTACACAGTTTACAGAGACTAGAATATATGCTACGGTATACATGAAAGTGTTTATCGTGCAACATTGCACTTATCAGAATTTATTTCTCTAATGCTGCAAGGAATGAATGATTGGCGAAACCTGTTTGTTCTAAAAGTCGGCATTCGCAGTCTACGTCCAGAAGGTAGTATTGAATATTCCGAAAAAAGAGGATGCGTAGAATCACCTAAAATTTTGTTTGCTTTTTTTGATAACTGCTGCTCATAACAACTGCCGATAGTTTCAATAGGAAGGCCAATGATTTTAGAAGCTGTATTAACGATTTTTGCCAATTTGTTTTTGTTTTGAACAGACAGGTTTCCGTACCAACTTAAAAAGTTAAACGTTATGACATTTTGAATGAAGGTTCTGTAAAATAACATCATGATGGTTTGGTCAATTTTGAAATGTTTTAGTTTCCACAAGAAATGTAAACGTTGCTGTCCCTTCTTATATATTTTCTCAGTGTTCTCATTCCAGGAGAGTTTAGAATCAAGGATAGTACCCAAATACTTATATTCATTTACTCTTTCAATATCATTTCCATCAATGCTTAGGCATTGGTACTTCAGCCATAATATTGACATGAGTATATTACAATGTTTTTTTGTTCATCAGGCCTGACAGGACCGATGGGCTTATGGCATACATGGTGTCCATCCATCCTCCTGTCCTATCCGTCAACTTTTCCTTTATTCTGCTTCTTCTGCAGAACCATTGTCTTTAGAGATTTAAATTTTGTGTACAGGCTCCTTGGCCAATGAGGATTATATTGTGTAAATTTGGTAACTCGGTGGCCCCAGACAACGGTCACAGAGGCCATGACCTAAAATCCTATTTTCATATACTTATCCAGAACAAAAAAGCCCAGAAAACTTAAATGTTGTGCACAAATTTCTTGGTCAATGGGGATACTATATTGTATTATTGAGTCAATTCGGTCTCCTGAGTTGGGGTCTCTCCCTATTACTCGCCCACCCCCATATTTTCAAGATGTTTGTTTGCCGGGCCTAGAAGTCCAAGAAGGCTTAAATGTTGTTTGCAATATCTTAAGCCAATGAGGATTCTAAATTTTAGATTTGGTTATCCTATGGCTCCAAATAAGGGGTCGGTGATCTTTATCCTAAATGAGGTGAAATGTGAGAACTGTTTGTGTACATGCAGATGGCCGCTCCTGATTGACACCAGCGGACAGGTGTCCACCTTCCTGCGCTACAGAGACACCAACTTCATCAACACAGTGAGACCGGCCGACATGCAACCAGATAGGGTCAGGCTCGCACTGCTCGGAGCAATACGGTAACCTCTCTCACTGCTTATATACCTTCACCTTGCTTGGAGCAATACGGTAACATCTCTCACTGCTTATATACCTTCACCTTGCTCGATGCAATACGGTAACCTCACTCACTGCTTATATACCTTCACCTTGCTTGGAGCAATACGGTAACCTCACTCACTGCTTACATACCTTCACCTTGCTTGGAGCAATACAGTAACCTCTCTCACTGCTTACATACCTTCACCTTGCTTGGAGCAATACAGTAACCTCTCTCACTGCTTACATACCTTCACCTTGCTTGGAGCAATACAGTAACCTCTCTCACTGCTTACATACCTTCACCTTGCTTGGAGCAATACGGTAACCTCTCTCACTGCTTACATACCTTCACCTTGCTTGGAACAATACGGTAACCTCACTCACTGCTTACATACCTTCACCTTGCTTGGAGCAATACGGTAACCTCTCTCACTGCTTACATACCTTCACCTTGCTTGGAGCAATACGGTAACCTCTCTCACTGCTTACATACCTTCACCTTGCTTGGAGCAATACGGTAACCTCACTCACTGCTTACATTCACCTTGGTCGGAGCAATACGGTAACCTCACTCACTGCTTACATACATTCACCTTGCTTGGAGCAATACGGTAACCTCACTCACTGCTTACATACCTTCACCTTGCTTGGAGCAATACGGTAACCTCTCTCACTGCTTACAGTTCCAGTAGCCTAAGGGGGTACGTTTGACAGAAATGATTATGACATCAGTTATAAAAATAAATGCACCACTTCATTTTATTAAAATAAAATCGAAAATAGCTTTAAATGCATTTTTAAAAAACACTTCACTCTAACAGCCGGCGAACGTTTCAATTAGCCAATCACGGCTTGCCACGTTTTAGGCACCTGGGCAACCCAAGCGAGCGTCTCGCCAGTGTTATTGTTTACATTACTGACACGAAGTGGTCACGTATGTCCACTGATTGTACCTGTCACAACAATAACTAAGTGATGCCAACAGTTAAATTAAATCGAGGGATCTCCCGTCACTAACTTGATTAGCTTTTCTTGTTACGGATGTGTATGTTTGTGTTGCAATCTAAGATAATGCCGATTGAGGAAAAGGAAATCTATCCCGAATATCTCACTCTCAGCTCGCATTTACACGTATGACATATGCTACGGCTAGGCTTATCTTCTCTTCTCTGCAGATAACTGAGTATTGTGATAGAATATATCAACTGTTAGAATGATGATGAAAAATAAAAGTATTTACACCATAAAACGTGCTATTTTCAATACCCGACGTAGTGTGAACGATTACATTTCCTTATGTACGAATCGGATTCAAGCAACGAGCTCTCGCATACGATGGATTGTATTTCAAGTTCTGAATCTTGTCATTCGGACTAGATGAATCCGAGCGGTTACTGCCGATTTATTCATTTGAACCAGATTTATCCACTGACAACGAATATTTCATGAAGACAGTGCGGATATACCGAACGACCAAGACTACCAAACACAAACTGGTAACCAACTTCATTAGGTGTCTGTTGCATAACTTGTATCGTAAAAGATTATCAAAGTTGGAAAAGGGGTAAAATACATGTGACCTAAATTTCATTATTGATCTGTCCGAGAGGTTTACGATGTAAACATCGTGTCAGGCTAAAGGCTTATATATTCTATGGAATAATTCTCCCATTTGACACTGTTTGCCAAATATTTAAAATGCATTATGCCATAGATTGATAGTTCTCATGTCATAAGACAGTTTTAGTCAGATACATCAATTCGAGAGGTCCAACAAAAACATAGGAAAATATTTTTAAGTTACTATTATAATATTTGTTGTCATTTCATATTTATAGACTATATTGAATGTACAGAGGGGTGACACTTGAATAAAATATTTCTCTCTTTATGGTGTGTTTTCATTGACAATGTGTGTGTGTGAAAGAATATAAATCAATAGTATCCCATTTTTGGCAGATATTACAGCATATCGACAATTAGTACGGTGGTGTTGGCATTTCCTCAGCCACAAGGTCCGCGTACGCTTACCTGCCTGTGCCTACCCATGATCAGAGTTTGCAGGGTTCAAGTATCCCAAACGTAATTGAAATAAAAACAACAAACATTTGCAGGCACTAATGTATTTCAATCTCAACGTTTCATTGCATGCACAAAAAGAATACATCAATATAAAACAAGTAGCATTTCCATAATAATAGGTGACAGCTTTTCAACAATTTTTGTTTACATTTTTACCTTCAATATCACTTCAAATTAACATTTTCCAACTGGAAAATATTAAACTTGTATTATGAATTTAATACAGTCATTATAATTTTACCATTAGTGAAAAACAACTTTTATGTGGCTTTAATTTAAAACTGGGTCAATATATACAATTTTTGAACATTGGAAAAAAGGTACATTATATACAAAACAAAAACTACTTTTGTACATCAAATATCCATGACTATATTTTTTCCCATGCACTGTTTTTGTAATAACCACTGAAGATAAAATAAAATAACTAGTTTGTTTTCATTTGTTTCATCAGCTAAGCCCCTCTTACAGACAAATAATTGAGTGAGTGAGTGAGTTAGGGTTTAACGCCGCTTTCAAGAGTATTTCACTTATATCGCGGCTGCTAGTATTATGGCAGGGAGAAAGCCCGCAACGCCATGTGGTTATGCATTGCGGTGAAACCTGCGAGCAACGGCTGGATCTAGCGAACCATGGGTGGTACTGCACTGAAATTCAGTGTAGCATTGCACCCAAACCCGACTGCGTGTAGAACAGTTCTCTAGCAGACAAAGTTGCCGTGCCGTGCCCCTGATCCGAAGCCGAACGCGCTAACCACTGCGCTATCCAGCCCCCACAAATAATTGAAACAATCATTTAGACTTGTACAAGGTGTCAATCCATCCCAACAAATAACATTTGAAAAAAATATTTTCTTGACAATATTGTCATTGTACTGTTGGAACTGCTAGAAAAATGCTGTTCCATCTTCATCTTAAACTGGATGTAAATAAGACCATGTTGTAAAGAATTTGGAGAAATAATTTTTCTAGAATTTCTGACATCCTATCGATTAAAGCGACTGCGATGGGCATGGATAGCTTGCTCCTTGTCTACTCTGGGGAAGTGGCTTGTCAGCGGTGGCGGTACAACTCTTGCTCTGGGAGTGATCCTCTGACTCTTCTCAGTACTTGCTTCTTTGACGACTTGTTCCAACAGTCTGTTTACATAGTCTGGAATTATAATTTGAATTATAAGTGATTTATTTCATCACGAATGTTGCATAATTAAATAACTCAGATAGAGGTGAGGTGAGTTGGGGTTTAACGCTGCTTTCTAGACATTTCAATTATATCATGGCTGCAAGTATTATGACATTGAGAGAGCATGCATTATGCATTGCAATGAAACCTGCAAGCATCGGCTGGAACTAGTGAACCATGGGTGGGACTACGCTGTAATTTAGTGTAGCATTGCACCGCAACCTTACTGCGTGTAGTACAGATCACTACTGCAGACAAAGTTGCCGTGCCCCTGGCGGGTTTCGAACCCCGGACCTCCTGATCCGAAGCCGAACGTGCTAACCGCTGCACTCTCCCGCCCCAAACTCAGAGAGATATGAGACGCCTAGCAAACAGAGACGCATAAAATGTTTTCCATATGAAGTGCGACTACTTATTAACAAGTTGAAAACTCCTTATAGCAGGTGAGATTGGTTATTGGTAAACACAATCACATCTCCAAAACTGAAATATCAAATAATTGTACATCATTCTATCCAAATGCTACTTCTTGTCTTATAATATCAAATATTGGGTGGTTATATAACAAACATCATGTAGAATAGTGGGTAAGCCACAAAATTTCCTTTTAAATTGTTTACTTTTGACACTGTGATCATGTAAAAACAAAGACTGGATGTCACAACAGAGTTACTTACCATAGGTCACATCAGTAGTGACTTTTTCGAGGACATGCTGCTCTTTCTTGTACTTCATGTACTTGACTCTGTATTTCCCCTCCCCATTATCATCTAGAACTTGTGATCTGCACCCATTCTCATTGAAATGGAGGGCAGACAGGTAGAGTCTGAAATAATACAAAATTGAATAGATTATATAAATGAGTGAGTGAGTGAGTTATTGTTTAACGCCGCTTCGGCAGTATTGCAGCCATTAGCGGCGATTATACAAATGAAGCAATTAGTTTTCAACCACACTTACATCAATTATTTTATGTCAATACAATTGTTAAAAACAGCATTTCCTTTAAAGAAGTATCCCTTGTCTCACAAAATGATACTTAACCCTTAACATGCGGGTCCCGGAATTATCCGGGCGGGCTATAAGCGATTCCGAGGTGTCTGTATACGGATCCCGGATCGCTTACTTAGAATAATTCACGGCTGTCTATGTACTGTGCTATCTGCCATACCGGGTCCCGAGTCGATTGTTTCCGCAGCCCGCAATGAGAATAAAACTTTCTTCAGTGTCTGGTCAGAACGTCCAGCAAAATTCACACCAATTTGCGTGTGCATTGTTGACCCGTAACGCATCGATAATTAGCTTTACAAAAGGCCAATTTTGTCCTGCTTCGCTCCGATGGCTACACTGCCCGGCGGCTAATTAGCACCTAAGTGTCTGCACTGCCCCGGGGTGAGATAGGCCCGTACAGGCTTATCTGTCTCGCATCCCGCCACATGGGCAGATAGCCTATGCTTATCTGTCTCGCATCTCGCCACATGGGCAGATAGCTTCTAATTACGGGAAGATATTGCGATAAGCTACCTTTCTCTCGCACTTCGTATCATATGAACCAATTAGTTGTTTTCATTTTTTTTATACCAAAATAAAGAGGAAAGAATGGCCTTTATTCCCATATAAAAATCGCAATTCGCTAACATAACTGAAAATACAGCAATCGCACAGAGATAGCCGACTTTCGCACTTTTGAATTTTGATACATGTGGCGCATTTACCCCAACATGCCTCGGCGCTCTATTTCTAAGAAACTACTTGGGATATTTTCATAATTTTTTTATCAGTATATAGATAAAAGAATTGTCTTCAATTCCATATAAAATACGTGTATTTTCGGCAATAACTTTTGATGCGCCAGGTGTCGCGCAGAAGGTGATATTCGGCTTTGAATAAGTGGCGCTCTTAGCATATACCATCATTACGGGCTTTATAACTTGTGAACCGCAAGTCCGATTTTTATAATTTTTACATCATTGTAAAGAGAAAAACATTGTCTTCAATTCCATGTATAATGCGCATGTTTTCGGGAAGAACTCTGCATGCGCAAAGCGCCGCGCCAAAAGGTATAATTTTCGCACTTCATAACTTTTGAACCGCAAGTCCGATTTTTATAATTTTTACATCATTGTAAAGAGAAAAACAT
Source organism: Gibbula magus (assembly GCA_936450465.1). NCBI lineage: Eukaryota > Metazoa > Mollusca > Gastropoda > Trochida > Trochidae > Gibbula > Gibbula magus. Next base: position 69,142,671 of record OW388292.1, read on the forward strand.
TGTCTTTAATTCCAGATATAATGCGCATGTTTTTGGGAAGAACTATGCATGCGCGAAGAGCCGCAATATTGATGTACGCATAAGTGAAGAAGTATGATAATATATAACTAAAATACTGTTCTTTTGATACGCAAATATAGAGCTTTATAAACGATGAACAACTGTCATGACGGAATTTTGTTTCCAGTTTTGGAAAAAAAAATATAACATAAAAGTGAAAATATATTTGAGTACGGGACCCGCCGCTCGGGGAAAAGCCTTTTCGTTGGAATATTTTCTCAGGAAAATATTTCACTTTTTGGAGTTTCTAAAAATGCGTGAACATTTTTGTTACTGATGCCATTTGCGAAAGGTTTTTATTTCTAAAATTCAAATGCGAGGGCGCACCTTTCCAAACCATTTGAATTGAATTTATTATTTTATCTTTTACATTATTGAATAAAAGACGTTTCATTCAATAAGATTTGAAGAATTATTTATATGTGTAGCGGACTGAACTGAGCAGATGGAGAATTTGATTCCTCACCACTTTTATTACCAAAGTTCTTTTGTATCACAATTACTTTTTTAGGTATTAGTTTTTTCGTGAGCAGGGGAATTTCCGACGGGATTCGCCATGACATAATGAGAAAAAATTCCCATGAACATGGGCGTGGTCCGTCATCTTCGGGACCGACCCACAAGTATAAATATCTACCGGGGGGTGCGCGGACCCCCCCGCTTTTGGTCGCCACCCCCCAAACTTTTTGTGCAAATTATTATTTTTTTTCTACTTTGAAATAAAGGTTCGTGTCATTCCGAGGTATGAAGGTTTCTGCTATATATGTCGAGAGGGCATGGGAACCCATTCCCAATAGAATCCGGGGTTCGTCCCATAGGATTGTTCCTCGGAGTCTCTCGTTCTCAAAAGAGAACATGGGAAACCTGTCCCGCGATTGAATCCGGGGTCCGCTGCGGAAGACGGGGACGGGAATTCCCGGAGAGCATGGGAGTATGCTCCCATGGGTCCGGGCTCCGCCTCGAGAGACCGCTCCGTGGATGCTCTGCTTCTCGAAAAGAGAAGTCATTCGGCAACTGACAACCCGAGCTTCCCTGACATAGTAGTTTATTTTCCGGGCCTCGCGCCCGGTGCTACACGTCGCCGAGGAAATCAGAAAATGGTCCGTTTGACATATGCGTCGGAAAAATCGGCGCGATGTCAGAAGCCGTCGGCGCCGTCGGCGCTTGCGGCGCAGTCGTCCTAGACGACGACTTCATCAACGAGATCCATGCTGATGAAGCCTCTGATATGGAGTCAACTGACAGTGATGGTAGCAGTGGTTTAGACAGTGATGATGCATATGATCGGGACACTGTAATAGATAGTGAACATGGTGACACAGATGTTCTGAGTGATATAGAGACAGAGATTGCCAGAAAGATTCTAGCCGCCGGTAATTCCACCGAAGAAGACTTTAGTGGTTTTGAGGAGGAGTTTGCCGAAATACCACAATATAATCATGATAATTCACAGACGTTTGATGAGTGGGTGGATGGTCCGCGGCCACGTGTAAACTTGCCTTTCACTGGTCAAACTGGGTTGCGCCAGTTCATAGAACTTCCTGAGAACCCTGAACCTATTGACTTTTTCAATTTGTTTATACATAATGATGACTATGAGGATATGGCAACGGAAACCAATAGATATTTCAAACAAGCAATGGAGGACAAAATTCTAAGACCCCGTTCAAGAATGCAACAGTGGCAAGACACTAATGCAGAAGAGATGAAGGTATTTGTAGCCATGACAATTGCCATGTCATTGGTTGTGCAGAGAAACTTTGCTGATTACTGGTCAACAAGTGATGTTACCTCAACGCCTTTCTTCGCCAAGTGCATGCCCCGAGACAGGTTTTGGCTTCTTATAACCTACCTACACTTGGCTGACAACAGGAGGATGCCGGGCCGTAACACCCCGTGCTTTTCACCAATAAATAAACTGGGACACTTGTATAACCGGATAGTTCACCGTTTTTCAAGAGTGTATAAACCGCATCAAAACATTTCAGTCGACGAGGGCATGGTGCCCTGGAAAGGTAACTTATCTTTCAAAGTTTATCTTCCCGACAAGCCTAAGAAGTATGGGATAAAGGCTTTCATGTTGTGTGACTCGCACAACGGATACGTTTGCAAGTTCAAACTCTACACTGGAAAAACGAATGAACCGGTTTCTGAAGGTGGCAAAACTTATGATGTAGTCATGGACTTGGTGAACGACTACGTTGGACAGGGGCATCACATCTTTATGGACAACTACTATTCGTCCACAAATCTGTACATAAATTTGTGGGAGCGGGGAATAGGTGCCACGGGGACATTGAGAGCCAATCGAAAGGGACTTCCTGATTCAGTCAAGAAACCTAAAAAGAAAGCCAAGCAAGGGGACATGACAGTTTCTCACAACCATGGCCTACTCGTTCTTCGCTACGAAGATAGAAAATCAGTGCTTCTCATGTCTACTGTTGAAGATACACAACTTGAACAAACAGGGAAGAAGAACCGGGCAACAGGGGAACCAGTTCTCAAGCCGCGCATTGTAACAACGTACAACAAGTACATGGGAGGTGTTGATCGGGCCGACCAGATGTTGTCGTACACGCCGTTCCGAGTGAAGACCCTGAAGTGGTGGAAACGGGTTTGGTTTCACGTTCTCAACGTTGCCATGTTGAACTCTTACATCGTTTATAAAGAATACAGCAAAGATAAACCTCTAAAAACAAGTAGGGAATACAGGAAGGCTTTGGCGCAACATATAGTAACATTTGCGGACAAGGAACAAGTTCCATCACTTTGCAGACGTCCCTGTGGTCGGCCGAGCACGAGCGACGAGAGTGTCACTCGTCTTCATGGACGTCACTTTCCGACGAAGATTGAGCCTGTCGGAAGGAAGAAAAACGTCACAAGGATGTGTGTGGTATGCTCTAAGGCAAAACGCGCCGTCCTCGCAAAACAGATTGAAGAAGGCAATGGGCCAGCAAGGAAGAAAAAACGAGTAGGCAGAGAGTCTTCTTATGAATGTACAGATTGTAATGTTTCTCTGTGCGCCGCACCATGCTTCAAACTGTACCACACCGCCACTGACTATTCCAGGGCTTACATCACTGCCACGGAAAAAGAAAGAAATGAAGAAGGGAATGAAGAAGAAGAAAATTGAAAGTAAAGAGAGCCGAAGTGTGGACAACCAGTATATACACATTATATACATACCTTGTTAGGTCCCTAAAGCTGTTCTGCGCACAACCGCAGGTAAATATTGTGTATATTTGTACGTAAATGCATTGTAATTTCATTGTAATACATGTCATTGCAAATAAAATATTTTTTATTTTATCAAAGAGACAGAGAAAGTGAATGCGAGCTTTCATTGGAAGTTCAGCCAGAACCGCATCATAAAAAACACCCATAAATGCTGAACCGGGTGGCCGATTTTCATAAAACTTACATGGGGTAAAGAGGAAAGATTCGGCTTTGATTCAATATAAAATTTATACATGCGCACGAAAAACTAAAGTTGCGGCACGTGCCCCGATATGCGCGATAGTCAAAAAGTTGCCTCAAAGTACCGAGGGTACCTTCATTTGGCCCGCTATAGCTTCCGAACGAAGTTGCGCATTTTTTTTCTTTTTACATCATCGTAAAGAGCAATAAATTGTCTTCAATTCCATGTATCATATGTATATGCGCAGCGAAAAATAAACATGCGGCAAATGATGCGCCAGATGTCGCAAAAAGTTAGTTTTTCAAAAATGAATTTTCTAAGTACTGGGGGTGCCTTCCTTACGCTCTTCATATATTGCGAACCATTTGACGTATTCCAATAATTTTTATATCATTGTAAAGAGGAATAAATTGTCTTCAAGTACATACGTGTTTCGCATGCGCGCGAAATAATTTACGATTTTATAAAGCTGGAAATAAAGACAAACTTTACACCGCGCAACATGTATTGCGTTCGCCGCGGTGATTAGTGTATGCTGTGCTCATTAGTACCCATTAGTTCCACGCGCGCTCGGCTCTGGCACCCTCGAGGAGGTCTCGAGGAGGTCTCGAGGAGGTAACGGTACTGTAATTAGCACAGTCCCGGGGGGACCAAGCAGTGCCAGTAACTTGGTGCGCGTCGGGACCATTCACGTGGTACTGTCGGGGTAGCGTCACTCTCCTTTGGTTGGTTATATTTTCTGAACCATAAGTCGTATTCTAATAATTTTTACGTCATTGTAAAGAGGAATAAACTATCTACAAGCACATATAAATTCGCAATATGCGCGCTCAGGAGTTTTGATTTCATGAAGCTGGAAATAAAGACAAACTTTAGATGACAATAGAATTATAACCATAGGTCGCATTCTAATATTTTTTATATCATTGTAAAGACAAACATCTGGTCTTCAAGTCCATATAAAAATTTCAGTAGCGCGCTCCAAATTCATGATGTTATAAGGCCCGAATTAAAGACAATCTTTACAAAGTAATAGAAAAGTAAAGAAAAATCGTAAAAAAATAATTCAAAGATGCGGGTATAAAGCAACCATTTGTGTACGGGTGCCGCGACTTGAATTTGTATTCAACGCCCGTATATAGCCCGTATTCGCCATGTAGATGCGGTATATTTCGTAAAAACGGTACCGGAATCGCCGCCTGGAAATTCCGCCAGCAGAGCTCGTTAGTGCCTAAGCTCAAACTACTGCTGCGAGCTGCGAGCCTGTAAATTCCGCCACAGGGGCTAAAAAGGGTAAAATATATATACGCAACGTAAGGGTTAATTTATTCATCATGCAATGAGAAATCAGTTAAATGTAAACAACCCCCCAAAAATGGTAACATTTTATTGATGTGTTAGTGGCATCTATACTGGACCAAAATAATTAGGAATATTTTGCAATTTTTAAATTATAAATAAGGAGTATTTATTACCTGACATACTAATAAATATTAATCATAAAACATCTAATATGCCTAATTTATGTTGTCCAGTAAACTTGTGAACAGAATGATGTTATCAGTCAGTTACCTTGAAAGCATGCCCAGGTAGGAAAACCCTATCATCTTGGGTGCAAAGGAGATGATAACTCTCTGGAAACTCTCCATAGCAGATGTCTGGTGGTGTGGTGATAGCTTCTTGACATCTCGCAGAAGGCGGGCATTTTCCAGGAGCAACCCAAGTTTCTCAGCTACTTTGGTTCCTTGAAATCAAAGAGAACAACCAATAACTACATGTTGACTAAAATTGTTTTGTAAAATAGCATTTTAAAAAGGAATAACATTAAAACACTGATTAAATACCTATAGGTGAGGTGAGTTGGGGTTTAACGCCGCTTTCAAAGTATTTCACTTATATCGCGGCTGCTAGTATTATGGCAGGGAGAAAGCCTGCAATGCCATGTGGATATGCTTAGCAGTGAAACCTGCGAGCATCGGCTGGAACTAGCAAACCATGGGTGGTACTACACTGAAATTCAGTGTAGCATTGCACCCAAACCTTACTGAGTGTAGAACAGTTCTCTACTACAGATCAAGTTGCCGTGCTCCTGGCGGGATTCGAACCCCAGATCTCTTGATCCAAAGCCGAACGCGCTAAACACTGCGCAAGAAAAATAAAATATAAATACTGAAGGGTAACATAAGTAAAATTTAAGAAATTTCCCGGGGGGTGTTAGAGAATGTAAATATTGATGCAAATTATATTTGCAGAGGTCCACCAAACAGGATTGGCCTAGTAGTTTAGTTTAGATTAGTTTTGCTCCGAAACAAACCATACCCGTCAAATAGACAAAGATCAAATTGTTACCCGCCCGCCCCCAGCCCGAACAGTTTTGAGTGGATAACCGGTACATTTGTATGTTTACCTGACTTCAACCATTTTCTCTTCAGAGCATCAATGCCTTCTAAGGGATGTTGGCAGCTCTCAAACCTTGCTCCATGGCCTTGATGAATGTTCTGGACATGGTTGACCACAGAACGCCACTTGTCGAGTATGAGCTCTGTGTCACCGGCTGGGGAGGAAGCAGGGCACCAGTAGATGTGGTTGACGATGCTCCTAATCCAAGGGGTCAAACTTTGACCGTCAAAGCCTCACAGTCCTTTTCTTTTGACAGAGACACCAGCTTCTTTCTAAGGCCTGGAAGATAATATGAACCTGAGTTGTTTTTTTAGGGTAAAGAAAAGCGGTTAAGAATGTTTACCACATTATGTCAGATAATTTGAAAGCGTCTAGTGTGAATTTTCTATCACTGAAGTTGGTTGCACATTAAACTTGGAATATTGTCTACTTACCTTTAGCAACATGCCATATATCGTAGTGATGATTTGTAGCAGGCATTGTCTCTCGAACAAGCTTCTGTATCTGGGGATGGCGGTCGGTGATGAGAGTTGCAACCTTCAGTCCCTCATCCTCAATGTGCTGAACACTCCTAATGAAGCCTTCCTTCTCCATTGCATTGGAGTTTTTCACTTCGTTGGACTGCAAACCAAAACCTTTGAGTGTTAAATGTGTGTAAGTAGGACTATCAAGTTACATTCAGACATTCTACTTGCTTCACATTCTTCATAAATAAATATGGGTAAGAAAAATATGCTTCAGACATATATCAAATTAATGAGAATTTTTTAACTGTGTCATGTATTTGGATAATATACAATTTATACAGTCTTTTGATACAACCTGATACCCCATTTACCCAGACAAACAAACAGAATATAGAATCATTAACTTAATTACCTAATGCTTTATGCATAACACACATCAATAGCCAAACAAGTGTGTAATTAATTTATAGTCATAAAGATAATTACACTACTCCATTGATTACTGAATCTCACATGTAACAAGCTTTGTTCAATAACTAAACTGATCAAATCAATTGGAAATACACACCTGCCAGTATAGTCAAAGTTATTACCTAACAGTGTAACGAGGAATGAGTTGCAAACACCTGCATCTATAAAGAGGTAAGCATGATGGCAATTAAGCCATAAAAATAATTAACTGACAATTCCAGTTTAGATACACTAGACACAAAGAGTTATGTAGACAATCATACCTTACCGGTAATTGAATAACACTGTATAATATCTTTTGAATAAGCTGCTAACTAAAAATGCTAATTCCTTAGTCTAAGGCCCTCTAATAAAAATATTACGTGTAATGTCTGGCCAAATATTGTGGAAATCCAATCTATTTACTGGATGAGATTATGTGATTTGGGCTTCAGCACTGTTTTCAAGAGTATTTAACTTATATCACGACTTCTAGTATAAATTAATGCATGGACAAATTCCGCAACATCAATTGCAGTGAAACCTGAAAGCATTGTTGGATTCGAACCTTGTCCCAAAACCAAAACTACCAACCAACTCACTATTACATCCCGAATTAATGAAACACTTAAATTTCACTTATTTACATAGCTTAACCCCTCATAATCACTGCTATTGTCATATTTGTTAAAAAATCTAGATGCAAGTAACTGGACTTAAGGTTTTGAGCGAAATGTAGTTTTATGTAAGGGAAGTATGTGTTTAGGTATATTTAAAAAGATTGTTGTGCTTCCAAATTAAATATTGACATGGTAGTAGTAAATTTACCTGCACAAGTTCAACATGGAGGATTTTCTTGCTCTGAAGGTTCATCATGGAGTAGGATCCAAACTTCGCATTGTGCCCTGGCGTGTCCGCCCTCCCATCTCCTCCCAGTACTAACGGCAAATTCTGTTGTCTCAGTTGTATTATTTGATCTTGTTGGTCTTGTTTCCAAATACGTTCAATGACAGGATTCAGGATCTCACGTTGGTGTTTAAAGTAAGAGTTCCTACTTAAGGATACAAGTCCAAAATGATTAAACAAGGAAAAAACTTTAGTGGGCAAGGAGCCTGAAAACAGGATTGAGGCGGACAGAAGGATATTTCCAGCTGGATAATTTCCAAGAAAGGGTTGACTGCACCAATCCCGTCTGAAAGTACATGACCTGCACTTCTGAGACACTGTCAATAATGTTCCTTTGGAAAGGCGATCGGCTGTCGATTCGCTGCTACATGCTGGGCATACACTGAACAGTTGGAGAAGTTGGCTTTCGAAGACTATGAACTTCCGATCTTGAGTCGGTGAGAAATCATCCCTGAAACACATATGTATGTTTTTGTTTATTTAGGAGATAAACCTACTGTGTTTGAAAATCAGAGACATGTTATACTGGATTGATAGCGAGTAAATTTAAAATTGAAACCGATTGCGAACAAGTAGAGCACACATTAGAATTGGCCGTTTGTTCAGATAGATTGTGACGTCACAATGTAGAATAGATGCGTCATTACGCGGTGAAATGGCGCTATAATCAGAGGAGGTTCAATCCAGAATTGATCACGTTTGATTTTTCTGGAGAACCAATCAGAATCGAGTATCCAGCAATGTCATGGTAGAATTTCTAATACAAGTACATGTCATCACATTTTTATTAATTGAGGGAATGGAAAATATGAAAGGTTGTCATTGCTTCATGAAAGTAAGATGAGCTTCCCAAAAAGTTAACTTCTATCATCATGAGATGACAGCTTCTGTCATCATGAGATGACAGCTTATGACATGCATAATCTTTTACAAAATGTACAAACGGTATACCGTATACAATAACAAACATTTAGGATCATTATTATCAATCTGAGAATACATGAAAAAATGTACCTGGTATCTAATTCTTCATCATCACTTTCCATGGGATGATCACTGGGCTGCCAGGTTGGATCACTGTCTTCACTGTCGGGATCTTCCTTCCGGATGTCCTCATCTTGTCCAAGCTCACTCGGTGGTTCTAACAGTGTGCACTGTACCCCTCTTGTCACCATCAGAACTGGTTCCGTAGATGAAGCTGAATTGAGAATTTCAAGCATATTGTTAATATTTGTGATTAAGTGTAATCAAATCATTATAGTTGACATGCTATGTTAGGTAATAACTTGTTTACAGAGTTTGTTTTATTATCTTTGTCCCAAACTGTTGAATGTATGTATGGATATTAAAAAAAAAAAATCTTTATAATTGGATAGAGACAGAGGAGTCTGTTAAAATTCTTAATTTCTAAGATAAGATAAGATAAGATAATATATATAATACCTTTTGTTCTCACATTAGGCCTGGTTTGAATTCGCACAGATCTTGTCTTGACGCTGCCTCTTTTACGTGTCTGGCAAGCTTTCGAGTTATTCGAGACAGGTTCCTACAGAAATGAATAAGAATTGTCAATACACAGACAAATTTTAAGACTAAATTTATGAGCAAGTAGAAGACACAAAATACTACCGGTAATATGATAAATGAAAGTATGTCTCACAATAATAATTCTTCTTTTTATAACAATGCAAAATGATTTAGGTATAATACCAAAGAGTTTGTAACATAAAAGATAGAGCTTTGATAGAGATTGAAGCTAAAAGTTTATCACAACAATTAACTCGGAACAGAGTCATGTGATTAATTTTTCATTGTAAATCAGTTATCTTAATCTTCAGGATTATATGACAGAGCAAAGCTAATGTTTACATTTACAACATCAACTGTGTCACAGTCAGTGGCCACAGTCGCAGTCGACTTGATCGGGCTGTGATGTTCTGTGTGAGTCGGGTCTGTGACTGGCAGCTGAACATGTGATAAGGAAAGCAACGCCTCTGTCATTTCTCTCAGGGTTTCTTCTGATGTCTTAAAAAAAGTTATAAAGTTGAAAGAAATGAAACAGAAATATAACAATAAACATAGATTCAACACAAATTCAATATTGGATAGCATTAAATCCATTAGGTTAACACATAATACCGGTACCAAAATGAAATACCAAAATGTGAATATTATATCCACTTTTGACAATGTTACAGCAACTGTTTTCGGATAATTTTAAGGAATAATTTTGATGAAATATATAACTTCTTACCACTTCACAATGTTCATCAACTTGTGAGCGAATCTCTGGTTCTTCCTCTAGTACACTTTCAGGATAATTAGAGTCATGACGAACCACTGGGAGTGTTTCCTGTACTTCTCCCAACAGCTCCTTGACAATCTGAAAGTAAAAAAAAATAATCATTTAGGTCTGATTCACCAAATCACTGTACTTTATGTTGGCCTATAAACTGTGACCATTTCACTAACCAGACAAGTACAATAGAAGGCCAAATAGAACTCACCTCAATCACTGTGTTATAACATGCAGATAAGATAGGATAATATTTATACATAGATACAGGAGATGTATAGTATACCCCTTACAATCTAGCGAAAATAAAATGGTGCTCTTACCTAACAAGTATGACATAACACTGTTTCCACTTTTTGTAAAAACAAAACATACAAAAACAACTGACAATGAGAAATTTTGTGGTCAGCATGTCGTGCTGCTGATGGCAGTAACAGTCATAAGACATAAGAACACGTCAATATTGGTCTGACATTTGTGTTTACATTCTGACAATAACATGTTTTGATGTAGATAAACAGAAGCCTATCATAAGAAATCAAAAGTTCTAAGATAACAGTGTAACATACCCTTTTTCGTTCCCTCTTCTCAAAGTAAGCGGTCCTTTTTCTTTTTCGATATGGGTAGCTGTCACATCGGGCTGGATAGACGGGTAGTGGGCCGGTTTTCTGTCTCAACTGTTTATGGATTGTTGGTAAAGCGTTTTTCAGTAGTCTTCTCCTCTGAGGCGCAATCCCGAATTCTTTCTTTAAATCGAGAAAACCATCGTAGCTGTCATCTGTGAAGTGATCGGAGCAGATGACAGATCGGGAACTCGGACTCCACTTCGCTCGTTTCGTACTGACAAACTTCGTCCAGTTCGAGAATTGGACAGGATCCGTGGGGAACTTATGGATGAGAATATCTCCTGTTCTCGTATTGGAACAGTTGGCGGCAACACAGGTAGCTGGCATGTCTCCTACGCAGTGAAAACTGTAGAATACTGCGACCCATCACTACACTATTTATACTAGATACCGCGGCCATACTCTGTCTATGATGTCATCAGCCCTCTTTGACATGCGCAGTAAAGCGCAACCTCGTTTATCCGTTAAGGGGCTTTTTTACGGATGAGGTGTTTAGCAGACCGATGTTTACGCACTTTGAAGCTTAATATCTTAATAACGAGAAGACCCATCGACACCAAATTTTCACTATGCACAGTTGAAAGTAATGTCTGTATGTATAAATTAATTAAATAGAATAAAATATGAGGTTCCCAGTTCTTTACATACCTTCACCTTGCTTGGAGCAATACGGTAACCTCACTCACTGCTTACATTCACCTTGGTCGGAGCAATACGGTAACCTCACTCACTGCTTACATACATTCACCTTGCTTGGAGCAATACGGTAACCTCACTCACTGAATACATACCTTCACCTTGCTTGGAGCAATACGGTAACCTCACTCACTGCTTACATACATTCACCTTGCTTGGAGCAATACAGTAACCTCTCTCACTGCTTACATACCTTCACCTTGCTTGGAGCAATACGGTAACCTCACTCACTGCTTACATTCACCTTGGTCGGAGCAATACAGTAACCTCTCTCACTGCTTACATACCTTCACCTTGCTTGGAGCAATACAGTAACCTCTCTCACTGCTTACATTCACCTTGCTTGGAGCAATTAGGTAACCTCTCTCACTGCTTACATACCTTCACCTTGCTTGGAGCAATACGGTAACCTCTCTCACTGCTTACATACCTTCACCTTGCTTGGAGCAATATGGTAACCTCTCTCACATGCATTCACCTTGCTTAGGGTCATAAAGTAACCTTACTGCTTACATCCTGATTGGATCATAAGGAAACCACACTTTCTACTTACATACATTCATTTGCTTTGGTCATAAGATAACCGCTCTTACTGCTTAAATATATTCACGTTGCTTTGGTCATAAGATAAACTCACTCACTGCTTACAAACATTCACCTTGCTTGGGTCATAGGGATGGGTATTGCTTCTCATTTTTGTATTGCAATATATTGCGATACAGACAGGCGTATTGCAATACATAGTGCGATATATTGGTGTATTTTAAATTTTAAACATTATATGTTCTCTTTACTAAATACAAAAAAGTAATAGCAGTTGAACATCTTGTCAGTTGATGTATTGATAAAATAAAACCCAGAAACCATGTTCAAATTCAAACATACTATGTTGGATTATTTTTAAAATTCTGTATTTGATATTTAAAAGCCCTATCAAATTGTCTGTAAAAGATGGGCAGTTGCCTGTAAAAAATAAACCGTTTCTCACTGTAAAATGTCGAAGTTAAAAATAAAAAGTGTGTTTCAGTAGTTTCAGATATGTTGCATTATTCACGTCGTACTCTTAAAACGATACCCTGTACCAAAAGTGCATGTTTTCGGGAACGAGTAATTTCTATTTCTAAAATATTCAGTAAGTTTAAGTTACCTTTCAATTGTGAATATCCCATAAATTATTTGACATGAAATACCGGGGTAATACCAGTGAAAAGACGAGTTCATCATGATCAAATCAGCGAGTCAGAATATAGAAACATTATTCATTTCCGAGGGCGATGAAACGCTTGCTTGTGTCAGATATATGTGAGTTATGAAAGCTTTCAGATGGTCATAATGACGCAATTCAATTACATTACTGAATTTAACATCTTTCAATTAGTTGTTATATACAGACGAAACTCTGAAATTGATATACCTAAAAAGTGAAACATGTGCTGAATATGTCCTTCATTGCAATTGGTTGAATATGACAAAGATTGTGACATAGTGTTGGCTTCAGGGGGGCGTATATCAATCATATCACAATGGAGCTTTACTGTTATGAGAGTAAAACATTTAGTTTAATATATATTTCTTATGATTTCACATTTCATTTACACATGTTATGCAGGTTATGTAATCTTATGATAGACAAAGCAAAGAAAAATAAACATGGAAATTTTTTATCAATGTATTTAATTCGTAACAAAAATATTTTGAAACCATCCCTTTCAATGGCTGTTAAATGACCGCAAGTTACTGTCACCTGAGAGCAAGTTTCAATGATTGGTTATGAGCCTTTTTCCCTTTGCCACCGCGAGTCAGCACTATAACTATATTTGGTTGGGTCTTTCTGTAATAACTTTAGATGAAAAATGTTATTTTAAAAACGTTCGATATATTGGATATCTTTAGAAGTGTGTACTGGTACATATTGTGTTGTTTCTGTACTGCAATATACCGATATACTGATAATACCGCTCACCCTTATTGTGTCATAAGATAACCATGCTTACTGCTTGTTGTGTATTGGATAAGATACATTTCTGTATTGGATAAGTTTGTCTGACTGTCTGGTGTATGTTGGACAGGTTTGGGAAGCCGGCAGTGTTGGATATGTTTGTCTGACTGACTGGTGTATGTTGGACAGGTTTGGGAAGCCGGCAGTGTTGGATATGTTTGTCTGACTGACTGGTGTATGTTGGACAGGTTTGGGAAGCCGGCAGTGTTGGATATGTTTGTCTGACTGTCTGGTGTATGTTGGACAGGTTTGGGAAGCCGGCAGTGTTGGATATGTTTGTCTGACTGACTGGTGTATGTTGAACAGGTTTGGGAAGCCGGCAGTGTTGGATATGTTTGTCTGACTGACTGGTGTATGTTGGACAGGTATGGGAAGCCAGCAGTGTTGGATATGTTTGTCTGACTGTCTGGTGTATGTTGGACAGGTATGGGAAGCCAGCAGTGTTGGATAAATTTTTGTCTGACTGTCTGGTGTATGTTGGACAGGTATGGGAAGCCGGCAGTGTTGGATATGTTTGTCTAACTGTCTGGTGTATTCTGGACAGGTTTGGGAAGCCGGCAGTGTTGGATATGTTTGTCTAACTGACTGGTGTATGTTGGACAGGTATGGGAAGCCGGCAGTGTTGGATATGTTTGTCTGACTGTCTGGTGTATGTTGGACAGGTTTTGGAAGCCGGCAGTGTTGGATATGTTTGTCTGACTGTCTGGTGTATGCTGGACAGGTATGGGAAGCCGGCAGTGTTGGATATGTTTATCTGACTGTCTGGTGTATGTTGGACAGGTATGGGAAGCCGGCAGTGTTGGATATGTTTGTCTGACTGACTGGTGTATGTTGGACAGGTATGGGAAGCCGGCAGTGTTGGATATGTTTGTCTGACTGTCTGGTGTATGCTGGACAGGTATGGGAAGCCGGCAGTGTTGGATATGTTTGTCTGACTGACTGGTGTATGTTGGACAGGTTTGGGAAGCTGGCAGTGTTGGATATGTTTGTCTGACTGTCTGGTGTATGTTGGACAGGTTTGGGAAGCCGGCAGTGTTGGATATGTTTGTCTGACTGACTGGTGTATGTTGGACAGGTATGGGAAGCCGGCAGTGTTGGATATGTTTGTCTGACTGTCTGGTGTATGCTGGACAGGTTTGGGAAGCCGGCAGTGTTGGATATGTCTGTCTGACTGACTGGTGTATGTTGGACAGGTATGGGAAGCCAGCAGTGTTGGATATGTTTGTCTGACTGTCTGGTGTATGTTGGACAGGTATGGGAAGCCAGCAGTGTTGGATAAATTTTTGTCTGACTGTCTGGTGTATGTTGGACAGGTATGGGAAGCCGGCAGTGTTGGATATGTTTGTCTAACTGTCTGGTGTATGCTGGACAGGTTTGGGAAGCCGGCAGTGTTGGATATGTTTGTCTAACTGACTGGTGTATGTTGGACAGGTATGGGAAGCCGGCAGTGTTGGATATGTTTGTCTGACTGTCTGGTGTATGTTGGACAGGTTTGGGAAGCCGGCAGTGTTGGATATGATTGTCTGACTGTCTGGTGTATGTTGGACAGGTTTTGGAAGCCGGCAGTGTTGGATATGTTTGTCTGACTGACTGGTGTATGTTGGACAGGTTTGGGAAGCCGGCAGTGTTGGATATGTTTGTCTGACTGTCTGGTGTATGCTGGACAGGTATGGGAAGCCGGCAGTGTTGGATATGTTTGTCTGACTGACTGGTGTATGTTGGACAGGTTTGGGAAGCCGGCAGTGTTGGATATGTTTGTCTGACTGACTGGTGTATGTTGGACAGGTATGGGAAGCCGGCAGTGTTGGATATGTTTGTCTGACTGACTGGTGTATGTTGGACAGGTTTGGGAAGCCGGCAGTGTTGGATATGATGGAGGTGGACATGTTTGACACGGTTGTTGACCGCTTCAACGAGATCCAGGAGGGGCTAATGCAATCCATCATGGACAAGTCCATCCTTGAGGATCAGAAGTAAGTACTTGCTCTTTCTAAGTTTTTATAATCCTGCTTTGTAGTATTAACCATTTTGTCATTCAGTTACGTAAACAGTTGAAGATTTCTTGAATTAGAAAACCTTCTCCAATCGTGTATGGTTATGTGTTACATGAAGGATCTCATTGCATTTTTTTAAAGTAAAGGAATTTATGGTCTGTTTTCAGCTCCACTTTTGTGAAATATGGACTGGTGCATTATCCCTAAAAATTAAAAAAAATATTCTTCCCTGAAACCAGTTCTCATAGGATGCAATTTCAGAATAACATTTTTGTTACATGGAGACTAAAGTGTTTTCATTTGGTTTTGTTAACCCCTCAAATATGTGGCAAGGTGTTCACACTGAAACAGTCTTTTGACATCTCTAGAAACTAATAATGTTAGGGCGTAGATATTTTGATAAAATCATCTATGTTTGATGGTCAAGGTAATCAAGTAGTGTTGTAAACAAGCCCAAGTTAATGTCTGTATAATAAATAACTGAAACAGTGTATTGGGGTAATAGGTTTTGTGTATTGGGGGAAGTGGGGTGTGTGTATTGAGGAAATAGGGTTTGTGTATTGGGGGAGTGGGGTGTGTGTATTGAGGAAATAGGGTTTGTGTATTGGGGGAGTGGGGTGTGTGTATTGAGGAAATAGGGTTTGTGTATTGGGGGAGTGGGGTGTGTGTATTGAGGAAATAGGGTTTGTGTATTGGGGGGGTATCCTGTCAAAACGCAGAACTGCAAAACGCAGAACTGCTAAAACAACAACATTTATGGTTGGTTGCACACACCTGAACCCTCATTATAAAATGGAACGACCCGCAAGGAAATGAAGACAAAATACAGGTTGTTGTGTAAACATGTATTGGGCATGTTTTTTAATCATATGTTTCTTGGATTTCTTGGATTTTTTCAACATTTTGATGTATTCTATCATAGTGTGATCATAACAATTTGTACATTATGTATCTCTTCATATATAATATGATTCTGACATCATATCAATAACTTACAATAACTTACAATAACTAATTTACAATAATTTACAACATTGGTTATCATTGTTCATTGTTCAATCTCTGCTTTCATTCACATCTTCATCATCATGAGAGTCAGAATCAGAATCAGAGTCAGAATGCTATTGATAAAAGTTTTGTAAAATAATCTCAGAATATATATATACGTAGGTGTATATTATGGGTCTGGCGCTTGTGGAATGAACGTCCTGTGTCTTGCTTATGCTGCAGGGTGAAGGTATTGTGGTGGTGTTTTTTTTAATAAATCGCCACCAAACAGTAGCTGCAGGGTTTTTTCTTTTCTTTATTTCATTAAAACACATTTATACATATAAAATTAATATCATAAGAAAACAATTGACACATGTACCTGGGAGGATTATACTGTTTAACAATGTTTTGATAGTGTGTTGAATATATTGTTACAGTGTGTTACTACTCAGTATTTACATATAAACATATACCGGGAGGATCATACTGTTAAACATTGACCTGTTGATTCAGTGATCTGCTAATTTGACTGTGTCGCTCCACTCACTGTCAGAGTGGACCAGTCCATTACTTGAATAGGTGTGACCTGCCTGACAATGAACTTTTCATTTCTGCTAATTGGGAATTCTGCGTTTTGCAGTTCTGCGTTTTGACAGGTAACCATTGGGGGAGCGGGGTGTGTATATTGAGGAAATAGGGTTTGTGTATTTGGGGAGTGGGGTGTGTGTATTGAGGAAATAGGGTTTGTGTATTGGGGGAGTGGGGTGTGTGTATTGAGGAAATAGGGTTTGTGTATTGGGGGAGCGGGGTGGGTGTATTGAGGAAATAGGGTTTGTGTATTGGGGGAGTGGGGTGTGTGTATTGAGGAAATAGGGTTTGTGTATTGGGGGAGCGGGATGTGTGTATTTGGGGAGTGAGATGTGTGTATTGGGGACTGGGGTGTGTGTATTGGAGGAGCGGTGTGTGTGTATTTGGGGAGTGAAATGTGTGTATTGGGGGAGTGAGATGTGTGGATTGGGGGAATGAGATGTGTGTATTGGGGGAATGAGATGTGTGTAATGGAGGAGCGGGTTGTGTGTATTGGGGGAGTGGGGTGTGTATATTAGGGGAGTGGGGTGTGTGTATTGGAGGAGCGGTGTGCGTGTATTGGAGGAGTGAGATGTGTGTATTGGGGGTGTGAAATGGGTGTATTGGGGGAGCGGAGTGTGTGTATTGGGGGAGTGGGGTGTGTATTGGAGGAGTGGGTTGTGTGTATTGAGGGAGCGGGGATTGTGTATTGATTATATAGGGTTTGTGTATTGGGAGCGGGGTTTGTGTATTGAGTGTATAGGGTTTGTGTATTGGGAGCGGGGTTTGTGTATTGGGAGCGGGGTTTGTGTATTGAGTATATAGGGTTTGTGTATTGGGAGCGGGGTTTGTGTATTGGGGAGCGGCGAGTGTGTATTGAGGAAATAGGGTTTGTGTATTGGGAGCGGGGTTTGTGTATTGGGGGAGCGGGGAGTGTGTATTTGGGTAATAGGGTTTGTGTATTGAGGGAGCGGGGTGTGTATTGGGGGAGCGGGGTGTGTATTGAGGGAGCGGGGTGTGTATTGAGGGAGCGGGGTGTGTATTGAGGGAGCGGGGTTTGTATTGGGGGAGCGGGGTGTGTATTGAGGGAGCGGGGTGTGTATTGGGGGAGCGGGGTGTGTATTGAGGGAGCGGGGTGTGTATTGAGGGAGCGGGGTGTGTATTGGGGGAGCGGGGTGTGTATTGAGGGAGCGGGGTGTGTATTGGGGGAGCGGGGTGTGTATTGAGGGAGCGGGGTGTGTATTGAGGGAGCGGGATGTGTATTGAGGGAGCGGGGTGTGTATTGAGGGAGCGGGGTGTGTATTGAGGGAGCGGGGTGTGTATTGGGGGAGCGGGGTGTGTATTGACGGAGCGGGGTGTGTATTGAGGGAGCGGGGTGTGTATTGAGGGAGCGGGGTGTGTATTGGGGGAGCGGGGTGTGTATTGGGGGAGCGGGGTGTGTATTGAGGGAGCGGGGTGTGTATTGAGGGAGCGGGGTGTGTATTGAGGGAGCGGGGTGTGTATTGAGGGAGCGGGGTGTGTATTGAGGGAGCGGGGTGTGTATTGGGGGAGCGGGGTGTGTATTGAGGGAGCGGGGTGTGTATTGAGGGAGCGGGATGTGTATTGAGGGAGCGGGGTGTGTATTGAGGGAGCGGGGTGTGTATTGAGGGAGCGGGGTGTGTATTGAGGGAGCGGGGTGTGTATTGGGGGAGCGGGATGTGTATTGAGGGAGCGGGGTGTGTATTGAGGGAGCGGGGTGTGTATTGAGGGAGCGGGGTGTGTATTGGGGGAGCGGGGTGTGTATTGGGGGAGCGGGGTGTGTATTGGGGGAGCGGGGTGTGTATTGAGGGAGCGGGGTGTGTATTGGGGGAGCGGGGTGTGTATTGAGGGAGCGGGGTGTGTATTGAGGGAGCGGGGTGTGTATTGAGGGAGCGGGGTGTGTATTGGGGGAGCGGGGTGTGTATTGAGGGAGCGGGGTGTGTATTGAGGGAGCGGGGTGTGTATTGGGGGAGCGGGGTGTGTATTGAGGGAGCGGGGTGTGTATTGAGGGAGCGGGGTGTGTATTGAGGGAGCGGGGTGTGTATTGGGGGAGCGAGGAGTGTGCATTGGGGGAATGGACTGTCAGTTGAGGGATCAGGTGGTACAGTGCTGAAGGAATTTGAGTTGGTGGGGGGACAAGAATTATTTTCTTTGTATGAGACGCATCCTAGTATATTCAAAGCATATTTCAGGCACTTTGACAAAGAAATATGAACAATATATTACTTCTGAAATTTTCTTGTAGATCTGCAACCTTTGATAAAATAAGATTATAATATATCATGAAAATGCGGTTTGAGCTACAGAGCCAATTCAATTTGTTTTGAATTTGTCATTGTCTTGTTTAAAGAAAGAGACTTTGTGAAATATTCTTGTTGTCAGGAAGTCATTTACCTTTGACAATATATTTTTAGATCTTTCCAACATCATGAAACTTCCAAATTGTGGAAATGAACTCACATGAAAATGAAATATTTGAATTTGAAATAGGTTGAATTATTGTAGCAGTTTTGTGTGTTTAAAGGTGCATCCATTGTGTTTCATAAAATTTTATTTGGCTTTAATACGTTCCAACACACCATATGTGCTGTTTACAATACAAACTAATTCACTCAGCTTGCATATTCATCCCAAATCACCAAACATATCATAATTACTAGTTTCCAATTAAAATCGAGGAACATCATTATGCATGTGCAGAAACCGAAAGTGCACGTCCTATTTACATGCACAGTAGTTATATGACCTATTGAACATTATCAACCCAAATCTGTTAGTTCGTCTGGTTTAAATAAGATTTCAAAATTACGTTTGACTCATTGGTGCCCGCCACACGAGGTGCATTGTCCAGTTTTCGATCAGAAATCGATACTTTTACCTTCATATCGTCAATATACTTAGTAGATTATCATCAAAATGGTAGTTTTCGGTAACAGTTGGTACTTCTCGATAACATAACACCATTTATAACGTTTGGCATATTTGACCCCTAACAACACAATGGATGTACCTTTAAGATGTGTTTGTTCTGTTCTGGAAGGTACTTGAGTCTGGTGAGGGAATCAGATGGTGAAGAATACAGCAAGACCAGGTTCAATGATCTACGAGCTCAACAGTTCCGCCTCTTTATCATCACAAAGAACCCGTTCCCTCCCGAGTCTCTGCTGGATGCAATGTACCCTATCCGAGTGTACATCCCTACGTGATCAGTCACACATCACAGACACCTGGTGTCACCTCACAGACCAACAGTCACACATCACAGATATCTGGTGTCACCTCACAGACCAACAGTCACACATCACAGACACCTGGTGTCACCTCACAGACCAACAGTCACACATCACAGATATCTGGTGTCACCTCACAGACCAACAGTCACACATCACAGACACCTGGTGTCACCTCACAGACCAACAGTCACACATCACAGACACCTGGTGTCACCTCACAGACCAACATTCACACATCACAGACACCTGGTGTCACCTCACAGACCAACAGTCACACATCACAGACACCTGGTGTCACCTCACAGACCAACAGTCACACATCACAGACACCTGGTGTCACCTCACAGACCAACAGTCACACATCACAGACACCTGGTGTCACCTCACAGACCAACAGTCCCACATCACAGATATCAGGTATCACCTCACAGACCAACAGTCACACATCACAGACACCTGGTGTCACCTCACAGACCAACAGTCACACATCACAGACACCTGGTGTCACCTCACAGACCAACAATCACACATCACAGACACCTGGTGTCACCTCACAGACCAACAGTCACACATCAGACACCTGGTGTCACCTCACAGACCAACAGTCACACATCACAGATATCTGATGTCACCTCACAGACCCACAGTCACACGTCACAGATATCTGGTGTCACCTTACAGACCAACAGTCACACATCACAGACACATGGTGTCACCTCATGGACCAACAGTCACACATCACAGATATCTGGTGTCACCTTACAGACCAACAGTCACACATCACAGACACATGGTGTCACCTCATGGACCAACAGTCACACATCACAGATATCTGGTGTCACCTTACAGACCAACAGTCACACATCACAGACACCTGGTGTCACCTCACACACCAACAGTCACACATCACAGACACCTGGTGTCACCTCACAGACCAACAGTTACACATCACAGACACCTGGTATCACCTCATGGACCAACAGTCACACATCACAGATATCAAATGCAGTACACAATATTCTCATGTAAACAATTCTTTTTCAGGAGGGATCCTCCTTGGGATACATATAGCATAAAAATTATATTTTTTGAGTTATGACAGTTAGAATTTAATATTTTTAATAAAATAACCGTAAAAATAATAAATTACTAAAAAATAAACATTTGGACCACCCTAAGTGGGCCCCCACCCTGGCGGTTGCTAGTGACGCCAAGGGCAGATAACTCTAACTCACCACTTATAAATCTGTCATTCGAGAGAGAAGACGTGTTTCAGAATTTGTTCAGTGTCGCAGATTTTCTTAAGAAATGGACCAAGATCTCAATACTGTAGGAGTGGTAACCTTTTCTTATATTGTCTCGGCAGAGTTTTTCCATTTATTGTCGCATTCTTTACCTCGTAATTACGTTTTTTTTACCTTGTCTACGTGGTCAGTTTGACAACGTGGCGGGAAAAAACGACCATCATGGCGGCCCTTTTGTATTTTTCGTTTCTCTTTCCCCAGAGTTCGAAAGTGTTTTTGGGTCGTTTATGTTGGTGTACGATAGGTTTATGTAGGATGCACGGCAGTTTCCATCCCTTTCTGGTCAGTTTTGACTTTCCGATCGGGATTGGCACTTAGTCGTTTTTTCATGTCAGCCATGTTTGTTTACATGATTTTCATTCAGGCATCAGGTACGTATCAATGGCTTGCATTTATTATTATTGATGTCATGGGCTAAATTTGGACAAATATTCAAGCCCTAATTAACTAATGAATTGATAAAATAATTGCAAGCTGGATTCAAGAAATATATTTACAGATTGCATTTTAGTTAGCCACATTGGCTAATGACCATATTTGACTGATAGATTATGTAATGACAGATGTCAGTTTGTACCAGACTTAACATGTTATACTATCTTCATCCTTCATAAGAATAACAAGCTGTATATTGAACTATTGAAATGTGCAAACATGTGATACTAAAATTATACAAAGTGTTGAAATACAATTTCTATTTAGCCTTCATTGGAAATTCATAAAATAGATATAAGTTAAATTAATGAAATATATTCCAATTGAACTCTTATGTTATTCAGTTAAATTACATCTTTTGGATATTCACAAATATGCCCTTAGGTCATTAGGGTTAATTCTATTGTATGTCAAAACTTCAAGGGATATGTAATTGATTTAGTGAGCAAGCTAGATAGTGCCTAAGGGTCATCTAGATACCTGTATTGTTCCAGGAGACGCAATGTCTTTTCCTAAAATAATATGTAATTGTTACCCAGTGTAAAGTGTTTAAATTATCCCCAAGCTAGTGAATTTTGTATTAGATTAAAATCCTTAATTGTAATTAACTACATATGGCATCAGCCACCAAGAAGATTCTCCCTTGTTAGATAATACCCCATTATGTCAGGACTAGGATTACGATTGGTAAATTACTTCAACCAATGAAATGGTTACATTATTATTGCTACCATTGAAAATTAGTTTCTTATCAAATGCAGCCAATGAAAAACAGTCAGTAATCTAAGTTCAGAAAATGATAACCTTTAAAAAGCCTGGACAGACCAGTTCCAGTAGTTAGAGTTAGGAGCTGAGAGAGTGAGTTTAGGGAGTGACCTAAGACTTTGATTTATCTCTCACCACGCTCCAAGGGCTGGAAGTTTGTGAGGTGAGGCCCTTGGAGTTGGGATACAATTGTTAACTACAAATGTTATGTACTATGTTGTCGTGTTTGTCCTTTGAATAAATGTTGTTGAAAAGTGTTCTACGGCTCATGACTTTACTGTGTGACTGGTGCTAATTCCCCATTACTCCAGACACCTGTGTGCTTGAATAATATCACGAGGATTTCACATTCGTATCAACTGAGATGTACGTGAGACACACTCATGATAACTTGGCGGAGAATCGAATCGTTCCCAACCATGATGCCTAGGATTACTTGGAACAACTTTCAAGAGGACACATTAGAAGATGAAGAATCTCTGATGTGATGACAACACAACATCCACTGACCGGACAAAGACTCAACGACCAGCCAACCCAATTGACATCGCCATGAAATGAGAAGAGAATTCACACAAAATTGTAAGTACAGCTTTACATTGTTGAATTTTGTCTTATATTTGGTTTAGTAACATAGATTACTTTAAGATTGTAAAGATGGGTGTTGATATGGCAGGTGACTGTGAGGATGATATTCCTATTGTGTCTTTGATCACCCCTCTCACCAGAAGTATTGTCAGAGTTAACTTTGGTGACTGTCAGGCAGCCAGTTTGATTGACACGGGGTCTTCGATAAATTGCATCTCATCGAACTTCCTGGAAATTGCATATCCAAATATTGCAGTTGGTAAATCCTGTCATCCACATGTGAGAGGATTTTCAGGGACAGTTCATGAAGTGTTAGGGTCAGTTGACTTGACTTTCGTCATCGAAGATCAAGAATTTTCTGATAGATTTCATGTTCTCCCAACATTGCCCAAGGCAATAATTTTGGGATTACCATTTCTTGAAGAGAATGATGTTGTTTTAGACTTCAGTTGTGATTCCTTGATTATTGGAAATAGGACTTCAGATAGGCATTACGTTAGGTTTATGACTGCTGTTCAAGATTCAGGATTAGCTAGAACTATAGATGACATCTACATTCCTTCTCAAAGTGAAATACAGTTTAAGGTCAGATTACAAGGTGTTAGTGATGACACAACTATCCTTATTGAGCCCATTTCTTCTCTTGCATCAAATTTTGAGGTAGCAGGTGGTAATACTATTTGTAAATCTAAAAATGGGATAGGTTCTTTTCGGTTGATGAATCCATCACAGGATGAAATAGTTATAGAGAAAGGTTCAGTTGTAGGACAGTTTAGTCAAGTAGACGTTGATTGTATTTTTGACATTGACTCTGAACAAGCCACTGTTAACGTGTTACAAACAGACAAAGACAGTCAGAAAACAGACAATGACTTCATTCAGATTGCTACAGATCTTGGTTTTGATCTAGCTAATGCTCAGGTGACAAAGGACCAGAGACTGAGATTATTGACATTTTTTGGTAAAAACAGGGATGTGTTTTCAACAAGTTTAGCAGATCTAGGTCGTACTGATATGCATTTTCACAAAATCATTACGGGCACCAATGTTCCGATTAGATCTCGACCATATCGACAGTCTCCTCAGATGCAGAAAGTTACAGAGGAACTACTTGATGATTTTCTCAAGCATGATCTCATCGAGGAATCAAATTCAATGTATGCTTCTCCCATTGTTCTAGTTAAGAAACGGGATGGTTCTTATCGTTTTGTCTGTGATTTTAGAAAATTGAATGCAATTACCTTACCAATGTCATGGCCGCTTCCAGTGTTTGATGATGTTGTAGATCAAATTGCAAGTAAAAATGCTCAAATTTTCTCAACCTTAGATTTAGCGAATGGCTTCTTCCAGGTGCCACTCGATGATGACTCCAAGCACAAAACAGCTTTTGTGACACATAGAGGACTGTATCAGTTCAAACGTTTGCCCCAGGGTCTGTCTAATTCACCACTTTGCTTTCAGATGCTAATGAGCAAAGTTCTTCGAAAATTACTCTTCAAAATTGCACTGATTTACATTGATGACTTGATCATTTACAGCAGGACATTTGAAGAACATTTGACACATTTGGAACAAGTATTTTATTACCTTAGACAAGCAAAGTTGACTTTGAAACCATCTAAGTGTAATTTTGCAACAGACAAGGTGTCATTTTTAGGCCATGTCCTATCTTGTGGTGGTGTACAAGTGGATGATAAGAAAATTGAAGCAATTAAAACATTTCCTGTTCCAAAATCGCAGAAGCAGGTGCGATCATTTTTAGGCCTTACAAATTTTTACAGAAAATATGTCAAAGATTATGCAAAACTTGCTTTGCCTCTAAATGCACTTCTACAGAAGCATTCAGATTCTCTTTCGGAAAAGAAGTTCAAATTTCAATGGTCACTCGAGTGTGACAAAGCCTTCAACACACTCAAAGAAGCAATGTGTTCAACACCAGTTTTGGCATATCCAAATTTTTATAAGGAATTCATTCTTTCAACAGATGCAAGTGACATGAGTATAGGGTTTGTTTTAAGTCAGACTGACGAGGACAAGAAGGAACATCCAGTTGCTTTTGGTGGAAGAGCCTTACACGGCAGTGAGAAGAACTGGAGTATCACTGAAAAAGAAGGGTTAGCCTTAGTAG
This sequence comes from Gibbula magus, assembly GCA_936450465.1. NCBI lineage: Eukaryota > Metazoa > Mollusca > Gastropoda > Trochida > Trochidae > Gibbula > Gibbula magus. Next base: position 69,168,011 of record OW388292.1, read on the forward strand.
AAGCAATCAGATCATTTAGGCCATATCTTGCAAATTCAAAGTTTACAGTTTATACTGACCATATTGCCCTGAAATGGTTGAAGTCAATAAAAGATGCTACAGGTAGATTGGGAAGATGGTCTCTAGAATTATCTACGTACAACTTTGAAATTGTACACCGTGCTGGCAAGGCAAATGGCAATGCTGATGCTCTTTCTAGAAGAGATTATCAGAAAAACATAAACTGTGGTAGCCAAACTGAAGAAGACTCTGAGAAGACAGTATTTGTATCAACTACACCAACGCGTTCGTCCTCAAATTCAAACAACGATGTTTCAATAAATGCGTTTACTTCCGAAACAAATGTATCGGCTTCTTCGGTTACTTTCGAGTATGAAAATGATTATCGCGCTGTTCCAGGAGAAGTTGTTGCGGCTATTTACTCAACAGATGCTGAGGTTCCGAAGGGTGCTATTTTAGAAGTTAGCATTCAGTCTCATCCAAACTTAAGACATTTGCAGAGGATCTGTCCAGATTTCATGCAAATATTTGATTACAAAGAAGATGAAATCCTTCCAGATAATGAGAAGGAACGCCACAAAGTTTTAATTGAAGCTGACAGATATGAAATTGATGATGGAGTGCTTTATCGCTTTGTTCCACAACGACAAAAGGGACACACGGATAAATTCATCAAGCAGCTGGCAGTCCCAGGAACACTTCGAAATCAAGTGTTGCAGGCTTATCATGACTCCCAACTTGGAGGATGTCACCATGGGAAGGAGCGAATGCATAATACCATCAAACCAAAGTATTACTGGCCAGGAATGTACAACGAAATTGCGAAGTATGTCCAATCTTGTGAAGTTTGCCAACAAACTAAGAGGAACTACCATGGGAAAAAGGCACCTCTATGTCCAATGCCTGTGGAAGAAATCTTCACAAGGTGGCACATTGACATCCTAGGTCCACTGCCAACTACACCAGATAAGTATAAGCACATACTGGTCATAACGGATGCATCATCCAGATGGTGTGAAGCATTTCCACTCCGGACTCAAGAAGCCAAAGAAGTTGCAGAAGTTATGGTGAAAGAAATTTTCTGTCGATACGGCGCACCAAGGACATTGATTTCAGATCGTGGACAAAATTTCATGTCAAAATTAATAAAGGCAATATGTGAACTTTTTGATGTTAAGATGGCTCATACCAGTCCCTATCATCCCCAGACCAACAGCTGTGTAGAGAGAATGAATTCATACATTAATCAATCTCTGAGAGCATACTGCAACAAGTCTCAAAATGACTGGCCTCGTTTTCTTCCAGGAATCATGATGGCCTACAGGATGGCTCCAAATTCTTCAACTAAGAAATCACCATTCATTTCACTATTCGGCCGAGAAATGAGAGCTCCTCAAGATGTTACACTAATTCCAAAAGAAAATTTAGGACGCAATGACAGAAGCTACCTTTCAAATTTACTTGAGGATTTGGAAATTACAAGGAAAGTTGCAGCTGAGAATACCACAAGAGCTAAAGAAATTTACTCTGAGCAATACAATCGCAAAACAAAGGAACCAGAATTTGTTCCAGGTCAAAGAGTTTGGCTCTACTGTCAAAAGGTTGAAAAGGGACTTTCAAGTAAACTCACCAAGAAATGGTATGGCAGCTATTACATTGTACATTTAGGACCTAATTACACGTACAAATTAAGAAGAAGTTCAGATGACAAGATCCATAAACCACTTGTCCACGCCAATCGTCTCAAGCCATATTTCGATCCAGCTGATCGTCCTGAAAATCCACCAGAACCGTTCATGAACAACAGGGATAACATTGATCCAGATGTCATTGATGACGACGATATGACGGTTGAAAATGGAAATGAAAAGACGAAAGACACAGCTAACCAAGCAGCAGGTACGGCAGCTCATAAAGAGAATCAACTTAGGTCAAAAGAGGATAAGACAACCAAACCAAATAAAGAAACAGCAAACAAACAAACAAGCAAAAAGGGTTCTCAAGCAACTCCGTCAACTTCAACTTCGCTTCAGAAAGAGAAGTCAGTACCATCCAAGAATCAAGATAATAGTTCAACTGAACAGAAAACTAAGAAGAAAAGAAAAACCTCAAGAATGAAGAAGAAGCCAGAACACCAGAAGGATAATGATATGAATGATGTAGATGCAGCTTCACAACTGCAACGTGCCAACACTGAAGTGAATAATGGTATACCTGAAGATGAGATTGATTCCATTTTATCTTCAAAGAGGGCTAACAAGAAGATATATTACAGAATAAAATGGAAGGACCCAGAGAGAGGAAATACATGGGAATACGGCAGCAGTGTGCCTGAAAAGTTAAAAAGGGAATTTCATGTTAAAAGAAGTATGTCAGGAAGAAAAAGAAAAAGACCGTTGAAGTCTCATAAGTTTTTCGAGAAAAAGGAAATAGGACAAGAAGCAAATGTCAATGTTGTATCAGGAGATACAACCAAATTAGGTCAGAAGACTAAGAAGACATGCATTGAATTACAAGTTCCACATCATCCAAGTTACCCAAAACACTTACGTCCAGTATCATCAGTTCCCAAAATAACAAAAATTGTGGGAATCAAAATTGAAAACGGTGACTGCTATGTCACAGCACAAGTCAACCACCTCAATAGCAACCAAGACTACTATTTTGAATGTGTTCCAAAGCACTACATACAACAGTATCTAAACATGTGCTGGCAGGAACTCTATATCAATACAGGCGGCATGAGACCACAAGACTATGAACCATATTTTTCAGCTACGCCTCCACTGTATGCCTCAAGAATCAGTTCCCTTCTTCATGCTAACAGCAGTATACCCATGATACAATACAAATCATTTTTCAATTTTGACGATTGTTATTTTGACGACAGGCCTTATCAATATTCCGCTACGTTCCACTGCTGTACACGTCAAGTTAGCATTTACTTGCACAAAATTCAAAATCTGTTAAATAAAAGAATAAGGTAATAAACCATTGTCCCAGTGACCAATTCAATTCTTAGTTGAATTTTGTTTACATTGTGAACACCAGCTTCAGCTTGATCACCTGAATGTTGATGTTACACAAACATTATATTGAGTTTAGATTGCGCACCTACTCTCAATAAAACTACAGAAATAAATGAATGAATGAATGACTGAATGAACTACATGGATGAATGAAAACTTCAGCATTAAGCAACTTACAATTCTTTGCATTGTCTATACATTAATTACAATAGATTATGTTTTTGAAGACTTAGAGTTTCTGATGATGATGGTGATAGTTATGATGACTTTATGATGAGAGTATTGACAGTGACGACATGAGAGTATTGACAGTGACGACATGAGAATATTGACAGTGATGACAATGTTGATATTGATAACCTTGATTAGAGTACTGCCATTGATGACAATGATGAGTGTACACATATTGATGATGATGATGATGATGATAGTACACAAAATAATGATGATGATGACGGTATTGAACAGATGACTATGACACAGATCCAATGGTTAATTGAGAATTGATGTGTTTATTGTGAGATGACATTTTGTGGTATATGATAATTGCCAAACTTACTACAATGGTTCCATTTCAGGTAAATTTCTGTTACTTAATATGGTTTTATGATGATGATAACCAAGTATTGATACATTATAATATGATGTGCATATGATGATTATATTTGTGGTGATGGATTGATTGATTTGATGATGATTATCTTACATGTTATTAGTTCAAATTTTGATTCTGCCAATTACAGGTGAATGTCACATATTAATATGTATGTGTATGTGTTTTTGTGTACATGTTCATGTCCTTAATCAATTTTGCTTTACAGAGACTGTGGAATCACTCAGATCAATATATGTATTACAATTATCTTTAGTTACAAATAACAATTTTGTACACAATATACTGCCCAGAATTTCTTTTTCTCATTTCATGAAATGCTGACCCAAACTGATCGACTTTGCTGAGATGTTTCAAGTGACCAACAAGATGTACAGATCATACCCAGATGCCAGGGCCCGACATCAGGAGGATCTATATGTCTCGACATCATGTTCTGTGTCATCAAGGAAACAACAGTCAAGATCAGTGTCAGCCGGATTGAAGCTCTCTTTTACAGAACTGTGTGCAACTCTTCACTGTGGACTCAAACTCATATAGACACTTACTTACATGTCATATTTTAATAATATAAATTTACATCACCCACCAATCAAGTTTGGAGTCCAAACTTCGCAAGCGGGGGGAAGATGTCATGGGCTAAATTTGGACAAATATTCAAGCCCTAATTAACTAATGAATTGATAAAATAATTGCAAGCTGGATTCAAGAAATATATTTACAGATTGCATTTTAGTTAGCCACATTGGCTAATGACCATATTTGACTGATAGATTATGTAATGACAGATGTCAGTTTGTACCAGACTTAACATGTTATACTATCTTCATCCTTCATAAGAATAACAAGCTGTATATTGAACTATTGAAATGTGCAAACATGTGATACTAAAATTATACAAAGTGTTGAAATACAATTTCTATTTAGCCTTCATTGGAAATTCATAAAATAGATATAAGTTAAATTAATGAAATATATTCCAATTGAACTCTTATGTTATTCAGTTAAATTACATCTTTTGGATATTCACAAATATGCCCTTAGGTCATTAGGGTTAATTCTATTGTATGTCAAAACTTCAAGGGATATGTAATTGATTTAGTGAGCAAGCTAGATAGTGCCTAAGGGTCATCTAGATACCTGTATTGTTCCAGGAGACGCAATGTCTTTTCCTAAAATAATATGTAATTGTTACCCAGTGTAAAGTGTTTAAATTATCCCCAAGCTAGTGAATTTTGTATTAGATTAAAATCCTTAATTGTAATTAACTACATATGGCATCAGCCACCAAGAAGATTCTCCCTTGTTAGATAATACCCCATTATGTCAGGACTAGGATTACGATTGGTAAATTACTTCAACCAATGAAATGGTTACATTATTATTGCTACCATTGAAAATTAGTTTCTTATCAAATGCAGCCAATGAAAAACAGTCAGTAATCTAAGTTCAGAAAATGATAACCTTTAAAAAGCCTGGACAGACCAGTTCCAGTAGTTAGAGTTAGGAGCTGAGAGAGTGAGTTTAGGGAGTGACCTAAGACTTTGATTTATCTCTCACCACGCTCCAAGGGCTGGAAGTTTGTGAGGTGAGGCCCTTGGAGTTGGGATACAATTGTTAACTACAAATGTTATGTACTATGTTGTCGTGTTTGTCCTTTGAATAAATGTTGTTGAAAAGTGTTCTACGGCTCATGACTTTACTGTGTGACTGGTGCTAATTCCCCATTACTCCAGACACCTGTGTGCTTGAATAATATCACGAGGATTTCACATTCGTATCAACTGAGATGTACGTGAGACACACTCATGATATTACTATGCAGGACTAATATAACTACCTCTGCCGGGGGTCTTTTGCATTTGTTATGTTTACATATGCACTTTCCTACCCCAACCCCCATTGGCCTCACACTCTGACTGTTGGATTTTCAGTCCTTCACTCAGTGTTCGGGGTGTAGCGTCAGACTACCTCCTGCTGACAAACACGACAAGTGTCTCAAGTGTCTAGCGGAGGATGGGCACGACGACAGCAGATGTAATGTCTGCCTTGACTTCACCCCCAAGACCAGGAAGTCCAGACACCAGGACTTCCAGTACTTTTTCAAGTTGATTAAGGAGGGTGCCGACGTTGCAGCAGTCGATCCCCCCTCTAAAGTTAAGAGGAAGTCGGGCAAGGGTAAGGGCTCTGGTAAGGCCCGTCCCTCAGATAAAGCTCTCTCTTCTCCTCCTCCTACACTCATTAGAGAATCAGAGGAGGAGATTGAGTTGCAGCCCCCTGTCTTAGAAAGACAGGTTCCCTTCCCAACTGCACCTTTTGATATCAATCAATTTTCACAATTATTGCATGAGCAAATGAAGGGAATGCTGGCTGAGGCGGTCTCGGGGCTCCGTAAGGAGTTCCAGGCCCCGAGGTTGGCAGACCCGGATGCACCAGCGCAGCCCGGAGTCCCTAGTGGCTCCGGTGGCGCCGGGGGTGGCGGCAACCAAGGCTCCGACCTTGCTATGCCGTCCATCCCCAAGCTCGCTCGGAGCCTTCGGAGCCAATCCAGGGTGCAAAGCGCCAGGGTGCCGTCGGCTACGCCGAGCAACCCTGAAGCCTCTCGGCGCCAGACTGTGCTGACGCCCATCGTTCGCATCAGGTCTTCCTCTCCCATCGATTCAGTCGTCGATTCCTCTTTGGAGGTCTCCGACGTCTTGGATCGGGGGGATGGGGAAGACATCGACGACCTCATGGAGGTCGATGTCGATGCGGATGATGTGGTGGACGCTAGGGATATCCCCCTAACACCGACTTTCGCACTGAGGCAGATGCGCGATAGAATCGCTGTGGCTCTGCCTCAGGTGGTGATACCGCCCCCGGCCCTGATCTCTAGTGGATTTCGCCTTCCGGGGGATACTTTCTCCGCCCCGAAGGCACCACAGGTGCAGCTTAGCCTGCTCCCTTCCCTCGAGGCTGAGAGCATTACTCGGACCCGGACCTGGTGAAGAGGTACCAGATCGGTGAGGAGGGTTTGTTTGATGTCCCGGGGGTCGGTGAGTACGTGCTTGCCCTCACCTCCCTTGCTGGGTCTGGGACCCAATCCCTTCTGGGGAAGCAAGGCCGCCTTGTACCTCCCTTCACCCAGCAGGCCTCACACTTGCGCTCGGCGTTTAGGTCCTTCGAGGACTCTTTCCGCAACGCGGCGCAGCAAGTGCGAGTGTCCGTGCATGGGGCCTATCTCTCGGCGCTTCAGTCGGAGATAGTAGGGAGGTTGGGAGACCCCGAGTCCGACTCGGTGGTTCTCCTTTCACAATCAGTGGGGGTCGGGACCCATCTGGCTCGTGACGCTCTGCGTAGCGCATCTAGCCAGATGATGGTCGCCGTGATGGGTATGAGGCGTCTCTGGCTGTCGACTGTGTCGGCGGGTCAGGACACTCATGCGCGGCTCCTGGCTCTGCCTTTCCGGTTGGGGGACTCCCTCTTCCCGGGGGCACAGCAGGTGCTCAAGGACGCGGTGGAGGTGGCGACGGTTTGCAAGGACACTGAGCTCCTTACAAAACCGCCACCTACCAAAAAGAGCAAGCGTCCTTTCCCCAAGGTTTCGCAGACTCCGTCGGCGGGAGAGGCTCCGGAGTGGATCAAACCGCTCCACTACCAGGGCCAGAAACCAAGGGGCGGCAAGCAGGCACGTGGGGGAAAGCTTTCCAACAAGCCTTTTCGGGGGGGGGGCGGAAACCCAATCAGGGTTCCTAGCCCCTCCGGTGCCCGAGGTGTCTCCCAAAATTCCGGCAGCCCGAGAGCTGCCGGAGACGGGGGTTCACTGCCTGCAGCCAAACATCCCAGTAGGTGGGCGTCTGTCGAGGTTCCTTCCGGCTTGGTCCAAGGTAACCGACAACCCCTGGGTCCTGTCCACGCTCAGGGACGGACACCTGCCTCGGTGGAAGGTCGAGCCACCGGTTTTCTCCGGGATACGGTACACACCGGTCCCCTCTGTGCCGGAGAAAGCCGAAATCCTCAGGTCTGAGCTGCGAGCTTTGCTCCAGAAGTCGGCCATAGAGGTGGTCACCCCAGGTCAGGAGCAAAGTGGATATTATTCCACCTACTTCATTGTTACCAAGAAAGACGGGGGGTTCAGACCGATCCTCAACCTCAAGTATCTCAACCTGAAGATAGAGGTTCCATCGTTCAAGATGGAGACTTTGAGGTCGGTCATAGCGTCCGTAGAGGCAAACGAGTGGCTTTCCTCGATAGACCTCAAGGACGCATATCTCCACGTCCCAATGCACCCAGAGTTCAAGAAATATCTGAGGTTTGCTTTCGACGGGACATGCTATCAGTTCACGGTTCTACCCTTCGGCATCTCTACGGCGCCGAGGGTGTTCACGAAACTTATGTTGATTCCCGCTCAGGTCGCCAGGGCACGAGGTCGATTTTGTCACCCGTACCTGGACGATTGGTTGGTCAGGGCGCTGTCTCAGGCTTTGAACCAGGCGGCCACCATGGAGATTATCAACTTGTTGGTATCCCTGGGCTGGATAATCAACCTGAAGAAATCGGACCTGAAGCCCTCTCAGGATCAGATCTTCCTCGGGGCCAGGTTCCAGACGGATCTGAAGACGGTATCTCTCGCTCCAGACCGAGTTCTGAAGGTTCAGAGGGCCACGCTTTTGTTCCTAGAGTCCCACAGTCACACTGCTCGCAGATGGCTCCAGCTACTGGGGTTCATGGCGGCAACAGTGGACGTGGTTTACAGAGCTCGACTTCGGATGAGACCAGTTCAGCAGGCTCTAGCCAGTCTGTGGTCTCATTCCGAGAGTTACGAGAAGCAGCTCGAGACTCCGGGGTGGCTCTTGCCGCATCTTTTATGGTGGACCAGGTCAGAGAACCTCGCGAGGGGTATCTCTCTGGTGACGCCAGTGCCCTCGTGCACAGTCCAAACAGACGCTTCGCTCTCGGGCTGGGGAGGGGTCTTAGGGCCCCACTCGGCGTCGGGGCTTTGGTCCCAGGCCGAGGCCAGCCTGCACATCAACGTGTTAGAGCTGAAGGCAGTCAGGCTGGTGTTCGAACGCTTTCAACAGAGGCTTCGTCATCAAGTGGTTCGTCTAGAAATGGACAACCAGACAGCCATGTCGTACATCCTGAAGCAAGGCGGGACAGTGTCCCCAGTACTTCTTCAGGAGTCATGGGAGTTCCTCCTGTGGTGCGACAAGTTCGACATCACAGTCCTACCGGTTTATCTTCCGGGGGTGGACAATGTGAGGGCGGACGCGCTATCGCGCAGAATCCTTGCCCCACACAAATGGATGCTCGACCCGGAGATATTCGCAGCTATCTCCAAGTTGTTCGGGTCATTCCAGGTGGATCTGTTTGCGTCAGAGATGAACAATCAGACCCCAGTGTATTGCTCCCGGCTGCCAGACCCAAGGGCGGTGGCTGCGGACACATTCGCGCTAGAATGGACCGGCAGAGTACTGTGGGCCTTCCCACCAGTGCCTCTGATTTCCAAGGTCCTGTCACAGCTAGCGGTTCAGCCAGCTCGTCTGCTGGTGCTGCTCACGCCACTGTGGATAGCGCAGTCCTGGTTTCCACTGGTACTCAGGTTTCTGGTTTCGCCACCTGTGCTGTTACCGTGTCGACCAGGACTGCTGGCTCAGGAGGGCAAGCCACACCCCAAACCAGAGGTTCAATGGGTGGCTTGGCCTCTATCCGGAATCGCCTCCAAGAGGACGGTATTCCTGCACGAGTTGCAGACACAATACTGGCTTCGAGGAGGGATTCGACAAACGTTCAGTACGAGGATAGATGGGCCTGTTATGCGCGTTGGTGTAGAGGTAGAGGGCTGCCAGATCCCTTGTCTACGTCTCTAGTGGCGGTTCTGGAATTCCTTCAATCCAGACTAGATGCTGGCTTAGCCGCATCGACAGTCAGGGGATATTCCACAGCCATCTCTGCTTTTCACATACCGGTGGATGGTGCCCTCCTAGGTGCCCATCCCCTGGTCCAGCGCTTCTTAGCAGGTGTGGACAGAATCCGACCTCCTGTGAGGCGGATCAGCCCTTCATGGGACCTATCCATAGTACTAGATTGGCTGTCAGGACCCAAGTTTGGGGACCTGGCAAGCCTTTCTCTGCAGTTACTTACTTGGAAGACGGCCTTCCTTGTGGCGGTCACGTCCGGCAGGCGGGTAGGAGACATCCATGCGATGTCCTCCGATCCCGAGTTGACTGTCTTTCACAGAGACAGAGTCAGCATTAGACTACCGGAAGGTCGATCATTCGTTTCACATTACTGCTCCTATTGAGCTGCCCGCGCTACACCAGCCGGCAGCCTCGGGTTCTTTAAGTTCTCTCCCCTATATTCTGGACGTGCGCAGAACTCTTAAGAAATATCTTTCCCGTACTGCCACAGTCAGACGGGATAAGCAACTTTTCTGTTGTTATGGGGGAGCCAGCCCAGGGGCTCCCGCCTCCAAACAGACGATATCGAGGTGGATTGTGTCGGCCATTGTACTGGCTTACATCCATAAGGGCATGAGCCCGCCTGAAGGTCTGAAGGCTCATTCGGTTAGGGCAGTAGCGACGTCAAAAGCGTTCGCTGCGGCCCTGCCCATCGAAGAGATCTGCTCCGCAGCTATCTGGAGCCGTCCGAGCACGTTCATTCGGCATTATCAGCTGTATAAGCACTCCAGAGAGCGTGCTCGGTTCGGTCAGACAGTTCTCTCCAGTGGGCAGAGTCATAACTCCTCTAGCTGAATGAGCTTTCCGAGGTTGTTTTTAACTTTGTCACTGTTGTTGGTACTAACATCACGAAGTGCACTCCCGAAAAGAGAGTCAAAACCCTGCATAAGAGACAGGGGGCTGCTTCTCAGGGGTTTTAGTAGGGGTGTTTATGCCATTTTTGTACTCCTCCCATAGTCCTTTTCCAAAAAAAGGGGGGGGGGGGGGGGTGCATTTGACTCAATGCTAAATTATGCCTGTTTTGAAGGCATTTTTGGTTAGTTTTTCCCTGATCCACTGGCACGTCCCATCCCTTGGAGTCGGCCTTAGGATGTTCAGGTTAGTTGCTCCTTTTCCATTCTTTAATTTTAAGAAATTATCTGCGAGCATCTTTATTTTTTACAGTCTAGCAGACAGAATTCCACTCCCAGGACTCTGCTTTGGGAGTCTGTTTTATGCTATATGTACCCCAAGGAGGATCCCTTCTGAAAAAGAATCGAACCAACCTGCAGAGGTTGCAGATTCTTTGAAGAGGATCCTCCTTGGGGTAGGGCCACCCGCCTCCCCTTATTCTGTCTGCCTGTCAGATTTATAAGTGGTGAGTTAGAGTTATCTGCCCTTGGCGTCACTAGCAACCGCCAGGGTGGGGGCCCACTTAGGGTGGTCCAAATGTTTATTTTTTAGTAATTTATTATTTTTACGGTTATTTTATTAAAAATATTAAATTCTAACTGTCATAACTCAAAAAATAGGATTTTTATGCTATATGTACCCCAAGGAGGATCCTCTTCAAAGAATATGCAACCTCTGCAGGTTGGTTCGAATTTTATTTGCTATTAAAAGATCATGAAACATTAAATTCAGATAGCCAGGTTTTCTTTTACAGATGAAGAGCTACAGTTACACAATTCCCAGTTTTCTGTTAGTAAGTTCAAGACGACAGTTTGTACACTTCTGACCTCCTGTGTATCTGAACCTACTTACTGCAAGTCTCAGCTTACAGACTGTGAACATTACATGTATCTAAATCTGACCAGTCTATAGTCACCTGGGGGATGTTTTAAATAGTTGATGGAGAGATAATCAAGGGATAGGCTTTGTATTTTAGCTTCGTACAGAAGGGTAAATATATATCCAAAAATATCTTACCGGTAATTTAATTCAACCTATAAAGCCACAAAAACACCCATGTTATCCGCAGTTAACTACATAAATTCTGCTCCTGCTTCTGTGGTAATGACTCTGCATCCCTTGTGTCTTCCTGCTTCTGTGGTAATGACTCTGCATCCCTTGTGTCTTCCTGAAGTTCTTCCTGCGTTCTGTGTGCAAACAAAGGCTTTCATTATCACGAGAACTGCGACTCAATGTAACCATGGTAATCTTTGTGCAGCCATGACCATTATTGTGCCTTCTTTTTGCATTCATTCAGCCTTCTTTCAGCTTCCTCGTAAGTTGATGATCAATTCTCACACGTTTCATTGTTTCTGTTGACATGTTCGCCGATTCCTGAATTAACGGCTGAATCGATTTTGATGTAACTTTCAGGGATTGTAGAATTCAATGGGATCTTAGTTCTACACACAGTAACTTTTGGGTGCAATGCTACACTGAAATTCAGCGTAGTACCACCAATCGTTCACTAGTTCCAGTCGATGCTTGCAGGTTTCACATTTTCCCCCTCCCTAAGGGTTTGCATTTACTTTAACATTGTCGGAGGCGGATGTTCTCCTACACTTCAAATATACAGACTTTTTTGTCTTCCACATGACTTGGGCGAAATGAGGCACGACATGATTCAACATGGTTTAAACTAATGGTTATGTCCTTGATTAAGGATAATAATACACGCCTATATACTTTGATTATTACAAATTAGAACATAAAGGATAATAATACACATATGATATGTCTATATACTTTGATTATTACACATTAGAACATACACATGGAAAAGTGAATTTCTAACCAGTTTCATGATACAAATATTCATGGTGAAGTTATTGAAGTTCACCTGTTACAATTGTTGCTGCCTCTAATTTCGGCTCTTCTAATTTATTTGCCTAATATTGAGCACATCCATCCCTTGCAATATATTCAAAATTAGGTCTGATGATTATTACATAATCATAACGATCATAAAATTAAAAAACACAAGTACAATACAACACATGTATGATCTGTTTGTCATGAAGACTAGAAGTCAAACTTGCATTGAGAAATTATAAATATTCTCCCTGAAGAGTAAATCGAACATGTTAGAGAAAACTGCTGTTCTTTTATCAACCTTTTTACTTTGAAGACTATACACCTGCTTGAACTTTCAACCTGAATATGTAATATGTCCTAACCCTTACAATTCACAAATAGCCTTTTATTGTAGCTCAACAGGATTTAAGTAATACATGAAGTTTACAGCGGACAAGATTTCCAATCATTAACCCAGGCTAGATGTTTAAATGGTTACCCTCCAAAACACAGAAAGCTAAAACGCAGAATTGCCATAATGCAGAATTAATTGGTCAATGTACAATGTACCCTCTTGTCTTCGCCCTTCCCGAGAGCAACCTTCACCAGACTGTTCAGCTTACTGAAGACTCACATACAGCAGACCCCCAACAGACCACTAGCCCCTTCAGTGATCCAGACGGACTTTGAGCAAGCTGCCATTGCTGCTGCCAAGACTAAGTTCTCTCAAACCACACTGAAGGGATGGTTCTTCCATTTCTATCTGGCCATAGGGCGCAAGACCCAGGAACTAGGACTTGCTGTTACATACAAGGAAGATGAGGATGTGAGGAAGTGGATTCGCCGAGCTGCAGGTCTGACGATGCTTCCCTTTCTTCAGGTCCAGGATGCGTGGCTGGATGCCATGAACCACTGCCCAGATATTCATCAAGCTAATGCCCTCAATGACTACATCGTCGCGATATGGGTAGAGGACAACGTCAGGTTCCCCAACTTGGGAACCACCACTAAGGACCCCGCACAAACGACAACCTTGAAGGATGACAGTCAGCAAGACACTGCAACACAGACAACCCAATGTCTACAGGTTCATCGAATTTATCAAGTCCATCGAAAACGGAGAAAAGGCCAAGGTCATCCAGATTAACTTTGGAGCTGCACCCCCAAAGAAGGAGAACCACCTGACTCGACTAAAGGAGCAACTTCACCGTGGTGAGAAGTCACCGATGCAGTTCCTCGACACTGTCGGACCTCTTATGATGATGAAGATGTGAATGCAAAGACTCTAGTGACAAATGAACAATGAAAATGTGCACTCTTGATAGAGAATACAAATGTGTATAAATTGTTTAAAAAAAAACCCATTGGCTCTGAAGCTCATTAGGAATTATGTTATTCATTATCTCTGAGGAAAAGATTAAGATATCACATAATAAGCCATTGCCCAGTCATCAAACGTATTATCAAAATTGGTTACACATTAATCCACATCCATATAGATATTATAGACTTTTGCATTTTATTGTTTTAGTTCTTATTTTATCCTGGAAATATCAACACTTATTATATAATGAAAAGGTCTTCTGTTTCTGAAAATCCCGTTTCTCATTGGCTCTTTTTCAATATTTAATAAAATGTTGATATTTTATGAATAAATTCTCTTGAGCATCGAGTCCAAGACTAAACCATTCTCACAGAAGTGTGAAATAACCTGAAACCTCTGTGTATTAGCAGTGACAGCTGCTGTTTGAATCTCTCTACCACTGCCCAGGTCAACACAATGCAATTACACAACATGCAGACCCTGGACTCACAGTAAATGAATTACCAGTATATACTTTATTGTTGTTTACCCCACACTTAAATATTTGTCTGTACTTGAGAAGATGTGGTGTCACGATCTCATGTAGCTTCTTTTAATAGTCTTTATCACAGTCATATTCAGTTCACATATCTCATGTAATATACAAAATTTCTTCAATTTATTCCTTGCTGCCTGTCACAATATTCAGTTCATAGGCTATTTGTCAGTTCTTATTTCACATTGATTTTATCAAACATGTCTATAATGTAGATATTAGTCGACATATATTTCACATTCCTTCTGAATAAGTTCTGCAAAGTTATTCTTTTCTCAATTTCGGCATTTCTCAAACCACATGTTAGGACTCTCACATGAAAATGATGAGATGACTCCCTCTCCGGTCTTTTATATTACAAGGGATAACAATTCAATGAAGCACACATAAAATCTCAAAGAGTTAAAACAGGTTTTTTAGGCTGTGGCCCATCTTGGAGAAGCAGATGAAAATAGTTTTTTAGGTCATGGCCCACGAGGTCCTTATTTGTAGTCACATGTTACCAAAATCTACAATTTGAAATCCCCATTGGCTAATTAGTCTGCGCATAATATCACAGCCTTCTGGGTATTTGGGTGAGGCCTTCATTTGGGGTCCCGAGGTCACCAAATCTACAATTTAATATCTCCATTGGCTAATGAGTGCACACAATATTACAGCCTTCTAGGTCTTTTTGTTCTTGAGAAGATGAAAATAGGTTTTTAGGTCATGGCCTACAATTTAGAATCCCCATTGGCTTATGAGTCTGCACACAATATTACAGCCTTCGAGGTATACAGTCAAGCCGCGATAGTCCGGCCACCGATAATCCGAATCCCGCAGTGTCTGAATGGTAGCAAGCTGTAACCAAACTAATCTCTGTATAAACTCATTAAATTTTTATTCATTAATCCGTTGATTCTGTTTCTGAATCCGAACGCCAATTCGGTAGTTTGTGATTTTGATAAATTCTAATGTCTTACTGTGTTTGTCAGTAGTGTAATAAATAGAAATTTCTCATGTTGTGTGATAGTTATAGATATCCAGCGTGTCATAACAAAGGGGATTGACTACATTTTATTTCATTCATTTCAGTAGTCCGAACATTTCACTATCCGTTCAACAACATTCTTGATGAAAAACGGAAGCGTTCGGATTATCGAGGCCTGACTGTATTTGTTCTAGAGAAGATGACAATAGGTTTTTAGGTTAAGGCCTGTGAGGCCCTTATTTGGGGCCCCAGGGTCACCAAATCTACAATTTAGAATCCCAATTGGCCAAATTTCACCTCTCTAAGAGTTATTGGTTCTGGAGAAAAAGCAAATAGTTTACCCAGGCCGGACGCCATGCCATAAGCTATCGGGCCTTTCAGGCCTGATGAGCTAAAAAAAATGTATCTTGAGAACATTGTATTTCAAAGTCCTCAAAATTGCCATTACATGAGAAAAATTCCTTTCCTCCCCTCTCCTCCCATTAGCCGATCTTGGCTTTCAGGCCTGATGAGGTACAAAATACAAAATGCGACAAATTGTTTATTTACAAACATGTTTAATAACCCTGAAAGCATTTTCAATACAGAAAGCACTGAGTGGAGTTCAAGGTTTATTTCTTCAAGAATATCTCGCACAGATCATTATTGCACAAATGTAGCATACATTGAACTTGTATGTGACAGATCATTGGCTTGGTATTGTACACCAGTAAAGTGTTTGATGGACAGGAAGGACACGCACGGCCCTCTTCACTTCACTCCTAACATTCATTCATTCACTCCATCTACTCAACTAGCACCCTCCTAAATATGTCTGTGCTTGCTCATTCAACAATATTCATGCACACTTAATAAAAGCAGCTCTGAATATACAATATTCTAGTAATATGAGAACATTCACAATACCTTAACTTATGCCAAAGGGCCATGTGTATATATATATACAATGTTAAACATTGTATCTGAAATTAGCAGGATAATCATTATGGCTTTGGCTGATGTGAACTTGAGATATTCTTGTGACCAGCTGTAAATTGTATCTCTTGTCAACTTTAATCACATTCTGTGAATAGAATGTACCAGGTAGTCATCAATTAAAGACTTTATAAACGTATATTGCATATAATGTATCACAAGTCTTGAATAAATGCATGGCAATTATCAATTTCAAACACGGACTTGAGCAGAAGCTTAATCAATTTTAAATAAAAGAGCCATTTGCATGATATATCCTGTACAGTTGAAGACTTGCATATTTATAAGATGCAATGAACCGTTACCAAACATGCAGTTATAATAGGCTGTTCAAGGTATATCGACACAAGACTTCAGCAGTCTAGTGCTTTGCCTTCATTAAATTTGATTTGAAAATATTTATTCAATTGTAGGGATTGGGTAAGTTATCAAACTTTGTGAAACCCTCTCCTAATACCAAGTTCATTAAAAGAAGTAAATAAATTGCTTTTAGGGAGTGATCTCTGACTTGCACATTGTGGCTCAATGCCACTTACCCCCATATATTTGAACTCAAATCTTGTGAACAAGCTTTGCGTATTAAAAACATCTGAAAATATGTCATAAATATGATTGTAACGTTATCCTTCTGGCCTCCTAAGTATAATAGTTGCCAACTGGTTGTTTGGGATGACCTTACTTCATACACTGCTGAAAGATTTAAGGGTGGACCCAAGTCCAAATGAACAAACTTGAATCTACATGTCTTTGAAGGGCATTTAGAAGTGGTATACATAAATATCTTCTTTGAATCTACATGTAAACAAGATGTTATCCTGAAAATATCAGCTTCCTTAAGTTTCGGGGAAGTCCGAAGATGTCTTTTATACATTTCTTTTTAAATGACACATTTTACAGTACATAAACTGTATAACCACTAAATTGAAATAAAAAGATGTTACGAACGGATATCCATGCAAATTCTCAATAATACATGCTAGCATAATCATGAAATGCCAAATACAGGGGAAATAACTCTTTACTGCCAACTCATTTCTTTTTACCTTTTCATTTTTAAGAGCTTATAGAACAAATGATTTTTGTTATCATAAAGCAAACAATAATCTGCAGTATTAAATTACAACTGCATTCCCATGGGTAACAAAACAATCATTTAAATTTCAAATACACCTGCAAAACAGTGTTAATGAAAATGGCTAAGCTACAAGTTAATGCAAATCTAAATATGACAAGTCAGGGTGTGCACAGACAATTTGACAAAACAATGTCTCCTACTTCCAGCAAACCAAATGTAAATTGGCCAAGTGAGACTTGCTTGGCAAGAGATATTTGCACTATTGTAAGATATATATATATGATAGATAAGACTATGTTTACTAGTTTACTATATGGATTATCAATGGATATACTAAACAAACTATTATTACCCTTAAGCTGTTAAATTCTCTTGTTATATTCTGCAATATTGTTAACATAACATACCGAGTAAGGGTAATGAGTTCACCACAGTGGTTTGAAAAGGGTAAACTAGACTGTCAGGCCCTTGCTTCAGGGTTCCAAGTATAGTATATGACCATTGAAACCATAGTCAAAACAGGTAAAAAAGAAAAAAGCTGCCACTACCCACCATAACTTAAAATATTACAGTGTGATTTATTTTATAAATATTATTTAAAGCGATTTATTTATTTTTTTAATTTGGAATCAGAAGCATGAATTAATATAAATGATTCCACAATATTGATACTTTCATATCTTTGAAATATTTCATAAACTAGAGGATGAGAGGAAAAATCTGGGCGAAGAGAGAGACAACACTGATCTATTAGATAGGGGAAGCCCATCCATATCAATTTAGATAGTATCACATAACATATATTTCCCCAAGTTCAAAACATAACTTTATAACACAATATATACACATGACTAAACATAATGATAAATAAGAAAGAGTGAAATGTGACATTGAATTAAATAAATTACATAACATTACAAGAATTAGTCATGATTCTGCACTTCAAAACGTACTACATAATAGTTTCTACATGTAACAAATAAACAACAAAGCTCAAGTTTCTGGTGTAATAAAATAAGCAAATAAACAAGCAAACTTCCATTGAAACGATACCTTCACTACTTTCATATCATTTTTCAGAAAAGATTCAGTCATTTAAACTTTTAAAGATACAAACAAGAAGACAAAACAAGATAAACAAATTTCAAATGAACCATTCCTAAAGTATTTAAAAAAAATTACATTTCAGTAACAATAAATATTAGATATTAGAAGTTGGCAGAATGGACGGACACACAGACATACAAGTTATATCCCTTTCAATGATCTGTCAACATATTCATAATGAAACAAGGACAGAGAAAATACAAGCACTTATAATTATATGGTAATGTCTTCTATATACATGCACTTATAGGCGGCCCATACACCACTATACACAGACACGGTCAAGTTGACCTGAACAAGGTACACTTTGAAGAAGGAAAAAATAGGGCTATTGGCTCTGTAGCTCATCGGGTATAGCATCATTCATTAAAGGTCTAGACAAACATGTCAAATAATAAGGCATTACCCATGTGGTCTCTATTAAGGGTTTAGACAGTCCCCGAATGTACATTTATAATCTACATTCCTCAAGTTACATCTACGAAGAATTTTAGTATATTTTATCTTTGCATTCTTATTCTCTCTATCAATACAAACACCTAAGAGCCCTGATACTGGACGCCAGACTGACGTCGCTCAATGCCAAAAGCCCATCTGGCCTTGTAGACCTGATGAGCTAAAAACAGAAGAATAATTCAAAATTCTCTTAAGTTATCCTCAAAGTTAGCGTCATCAAAATCTATTCACATCTGCGTCCTCCCTTGGACAAGCTTTGTGTAAGATATGAAAACATTTCAGTGAATGGTTCTTCAGATATCGGCTGATGAGGGTAACATGGCAAAGTCACTGTATCCAAGGAGAGGAAATATTCTGTAAATATATTTCTTGGAACAGGGTTGATTTTAATAAGGTTTTGAGTGTAACACAATTCAGAGCAATTAAGGGTTGCCCTCAAAATGATTTCCCAAGTAGCAAATAATTGAAATACATCACAATTTCAATTCATGATTCTTTTTGTTATGTTATCAAACTTGAATTTTTTCTGAAATATGAAAGTCAAATGTGAATGAAGGATGGACAAATAAATCAGACAACCCAAGTATCTCATATTAAATGTTTACGTAAATCATACCGTAAAAGAGAGGGCTGAGAAGGGTTGAGTTATGTAACTAGAAGAAAGCAGGCCGAGGAGTAGGATTACCTCAATATCACATGAAAGACTGCACATAAGAAGCAGCACATTAGTTGGGTTTCCGGTTTCTCATGTTAACATTTGCTGTGTTGCTCGGTCAGGTAGTCCTGACACTGACATGTCAAACACGCTTCCTTTGATTTGATTGACTGTTTGTCCACATGGAGGAACATACAGAATAACTGGTGTAAGTGACACATGTGCATTCCAGGATCCTTCCTGACACAGCAGCTTGCACAAGTTCAATCATCCATCAATGCATGCACTCCCGCACCCACCCACTCATTCGTGCAATGACTCTTTCACTCTGCAGACTGGCCGACTGACCGACTGACCAGCAGGTGTGTGACATGGATCAGCTGGTCTGGTAGGTGGTGAGGAGGGCAGCGTCCACAGGCTCCATACAGGAGGGGCAGGTGAAGGAACGCATCAACCAGTCGTCTATACACTCTTTGTGGTATGCGTGCATACATGGCAAGAAGCGCAACAAGTCACCCAGAAGGAAGTCTCCCATACATATCACGCATCTGAAACACACGTCATGATGTCAGCTGGCATATACAATGCAATTAACAAATATAGAGCCATTGGCTCTGCAGCTCCTCATTCTCTTACATGATTTATAATCTAAGGTAATTTAGCACTTAAACCCACAGTTAAAAAAGAATTACAACTAGTTCAATGCAGTTAAAAAGTTTTGAAAGGAAGATTCACACATTGTAATATAATATAGGCACACTCATGCACACCTTTGATTTCAAAACAGAAACAAACAAGAGAATTAGTGAGCAAAGCTCACTCATGATACCCCCGCTTTTACATTAACATTGGTCAAAGAGAAATGTTTGAAAATAGCAAAAGGGTATCAATGTTTAAACATTTGTATGAAAAGACCATAACATATATTATTAAAGCAGAGTAAGTATTACACCTCTAAGCATGTTTTAGAAGTAAAAGTCAAAGTGGTTTCGTAACATTTGAACAACTAGAAGAGCATTTGCGGGACACCGCAAAAGCAGAGCAGCTCCGAAACTTTGGGTCTCGCCTTTCCCTGTTCCGCCTTCTCCTCAGCATAAATAAAATGGGATTTTTTTTGGACCAAAATTTGATCATTATTCAAGTTATTCTAACAAGTTGAATCATCACTGGGGTCACTTTTCACAAGTTCGTTCTTAAAACCTATTTCTGATTTCAAAATTGGATCAAAGGATTAACATGGCCTGAACCAATATCTCATGACCTTGACCTTGACCTTAGACCTTCAAGGTCACACCATCACTGATTACTTTTCATTGTGTATAACAATCATGCAATGACTCAAAGTGTTCATTGTTAACATAAGGCATATTCACAATAGCATGCTTAAGTTGTGACCTTGCTGTGACCTTGACCTTTGACAGATTTTAGCGAAAACTTTTTCAAATATTGGTCTATCTCCATAGTTGATATATACCAAATAAGAGCCTGACAGCACAAAAACGTTTGAAGTTATCATGTTTACAAGGATTATTGTAGTAATTAAAGCACTCATTACCTTGACCTTTGACCTTGAATGTGAACATGTCAAAATCATTTACCAGATTTATAAGAAAGAAGCTATGTATATGAGGTGTTAATACCTTCTTGGAAACAAGTAGTATTTGAGTAATGAGCGGAACCAAAAGTGTGACCATAGACGCGCACACAAAGACGCTTAAAAGTGGAAAATATGAAAAAATAATCATGGAATCTGAGTGAAACATGGAAAAGGCACATCTAGGGACCATAAAGTGTACATGTATAAAGTTTCATAACAATTGAACAAGTAGTATTTGAGTTATGAGCGGAACCAAAAGTGTAAGCATAGACGCGCACACAAAGACGCTTAAAAGTGGAAAATCTGAAAAAATAATCATGGAATCTGAGTGAAACATAGAAAAGGCACATCTAGGGACCATAAAGTGTACATGTATAAAGTTTCATAACAATTGAACAAGTAGTATTTGAGTTATGAGCGGAACCAAAAGTGTGACCATAGACGCGCACACAAAGACGCTTAAAAGTGGAAAATCTGAAAAAATAATCATGGAATCTGAGGGAAACATAGAAAAGACACATCTAGGGACCATAAAGTGAACATGTATAAAGTTTCATAACAATTGAACAAGTAGTATTTAAGTTATGAGCGGAACCAAAAGTGTAAGCATAGACGCGCACACAAAGACGCTTAAAAGTGGAAAATCTGAAAAAATAATCATGGAATCTGAGGGAAACATAGAAAAGGCACATCTAGGGACCATAAAGTGTACATGTATAAAGTTTCATAACAATTGAACAAGTAGTATTTGAGTTATGAGCGGAACCAAAAGTGTTCCGGACGGACGGACGGAAGGACGGACAGACGGACGGACGCGCTGAGCTCTATATACCCCCGACTACTTCGTAGCGGGGGTATAATAAGCAACAAGTGGTTGCGACCAACATGGCAATGTCCCCCGCAGAAATTTTTTAAAATAAGACTTATTAACGAGTTACCATTTTGTCACATTAAATTTGACCTGCAGTGTGCACTTCGACTAGTGTCTGCATAGTCACAAACTTTAGGCTGGCACCAAAATTGAAGATACTGGGTGACATGGTTCATGAGATATTGCATTTGAAAACTGGTCAAAGTGCACTGGTGGACCTTGAAAATAAGGTCAAGGTCACCCAACTCGACACCAATTTTAGGCTGGTACCAAAATTGAAGATACTGGGTGCAATGGTTCATGAGATATCTGAAAGCCGGTCAAAGTGCTGTGGTGACCTTAAAAATAAGGTCAAGGTTACCCAATTCGACTGGTGTCTGCATAGTCACCCATTGTAGGATGGTACCAAAATTGAAGACACTGGGTGCAACGCAACTTCACAATGCAAGGCATAACTCTTGCAACTCTCCATTACTGGCTGATTTAGGCCTTGCAGCATTTCCTTAAGATCTCGGTTGCTAGGAAATCGGGGCCCACTATGCATTTCTGGCGCAGCGACCCACTATCTTGGCACGGCAAAGCGAGGGGAATACTGCAAGGCTTAAATCAGCCAGTATTGGAGACTGGCAATAGTTATGCCTTGCGTTTGGAAGTTGGGTGCAACGGTTCATGAGATATCACGTTAACAAGAAATGTGACGAACGGACGTACATACAGACGCCGCTGAATAAATTGTCCCCCTTTCTACGTTACGGCGGGGGGAAAAAAATCAGTAGCAAAAAAAACGTCACATCCAGAACAAACTCAGCTTCCTATGCCAACTGGTTTTGGAGAAGAAGTTGTTTAAAGGTTTCAGGTAAAATGCCTGCCACGTTCCTATTTGAGAGGAATCTCGAGAGAGAGAGACAGAGAGACAGAGACTTCGAGGGAGAAGTAGTGCTCACTCTTTAGTCTTCTTATTGCTGCCATCATACACCCCGGTTGGCAAGTGGTGTATGAGACCCAACCGCTGCGCGATCTTTATCTGTTCCTCTTCCGTCAGCTGGTTGGCAGGAAGACTCACGTTTGGAGACGGATGATACACGGGAACACTCTCCTGAAACATAAAGTGTGAAACTATGTAGACCATTATGAAGGACTGTCACAACTGTACCACATTTGTACTGGAGTAGAAGATTAACATTGATTATTTAGGTTTAGATGTAAAATTTAAAATCCCTTTGGCCAAGGAGTCTGTACATAAGATTTCATCTCTCTAGAGTCACTGGTTCTTGAGGTTGAAATATAGAGCCACAGGCTCTGTGGCTCAGCAGAATTTGATTTGATTGATGTTCATAAGTCCATAACCCTTGTGATCTATTTTTGGGGTCACAGGATCACCAAATTCTACAATTTACAATCCTCATTCAAGGAGTCAGTACAAAACATTCCCGCTTTCTAGGGCTTTTTGTACTGGAGAAGAAGATGAGAATAGGTTTTTAGGTCATGGCCTATGAGGTCCTTATTTGGGGCCACAAGGTCACCATATCTTCACTTTAGAATCCCCATTGGCTAAAGTCTGTTCACAACATTTAAGTTTTCTATGCCTTTTACTTTTACCAGTAGTCCTAGAGAAGAAGATAAAAATAGGTTGTTAGGTATGGCCTGTGCGGTCATTATTTGGGACCACAATGTCACCATATCTACAATTTAGAAATCCCAGTGGCTCAATAGTCTGTTCACAACCTTTCATTTTGCTAGATCTTTTTGGCCGAGAGAAGAAGATGAAATAAGGTTTTTAGGTGATGTCCTGTGAGGTCTCTCTCCTTTTGTTGGTATGGACAAACAACTACCGGTATATCGTCCACATTTTAAGAGCATTTACGTTATCTTGACTCTGTACTCTTAAATCTAAAATGGCTGCAGTTTCTTTTCAGGATGAAGTAGTATTGTAATCATCTCCACTATGTCTATTTAGATGTTTTAGTTTGACCTGTGTTTGTAAGTATAGGGTTATATAACCTTATAGCTAAAATGGATGGAATTATCATGAAACCGCCCTCTTGTTATCAGTAATGAGCGGGCCACTTCAAATAATAACGGCCCTCTCAACGCTGACGACGGGCCATTATCACTTCGTTTCTAAGTGACGTCACTTTAGAATCTCCTCTTGAAATTTCAACAAATATGGCGACCAAATGAGCGTATCGACTCGAACATTTAAAAACGTTTTACATGTCTTTCTTTCAAACGAGGACACGTAATTTTGCCAAATAATATCATAAACCCGATGTGACAATACAACCGCACTGATTATTAAGTGTTTTAAACAAAATAGAGAAGAATGTCGTTCTCAGTCACCACCGGTAGACCGTCAATGTTAGATTTAGGTAGCCTAAGTACGCATGCATTCTAAACTTGCTAAATATGTAATGATTTGTTGATTTTCATTATTTCACTGATTGGTTATATAATAAAACACGTCTATGCATCAGTATGATGATCATTACATATAGACTGCTTTCGTTTTCCCGATCAACGGCTGACATTCCGTTCATCAGCCGTAAAACGCAAGCGACTATGACGTCATTCTTCACTTGTGACGTCACAGTGGTTCTCGGCGGCAACACGATGCAGTGTTTGCTGTTTTGGTCATATACAACTGTAATTAAAACTTGTAGAAGAATTCGGGTACAAAGATCAAATCCCATCCATTTGAGCTATAATAGGGGTAACGTTGTTTTTCAGGGCATTATCATTTGCAGAAGCCCTCAGTCTTCTTCAACTGCCCTCCCTTGTCGGGCAGTTAATTGAAGACCTCGGGCTTCTGCAAATGATAATGCCCTGAAAAACAACGTTACCCCTATAATATACTTCACTTTATAGCCACTATTATACAACCAAAATTATCTTTCCTTTCATTCAAGCATTATATAACTTTAAGCAATACTTTTGAATTATAATATTTTAATAACACAATACATTTCATAAATCAAAATGTTAACATAGATTTTTATTTCTACTTTCATTTAAAAGAGGGTTCTATTGCAATATTTTTTGTGGAAATGATATTTGAGGAGACATTCCTATTTATACAATGTTGTTAATACTATTACATCATTACATTATACTTATACCGGGTAACACAATTCAGTTGAAATTTAATATTGAGGATAATATTTTGACGACCTTTTGACAATAGTGGATATTGTTTAAAAACTAGATTAGCGTTTGTGGGACACCGCAAAAGCAGAGCAGCTCCGAAACTTAGGGTCTCGCCTTTCCCTGTTCCGCCTTCTCGTCAGCATCAATAAAATGGCAATTCTTTTGAACAAAAGTTTGTTCATTATTCGAGTTATTACTAATCATCACTTGGGTCACTTTTCACAAGTTTGTTCTTAAAACCAATTTCTTCTTTCAAAATTTGATCAAAGGATTAACGTGGCCTTAACCAATATCTCATGACCTTGACCTTTGACCTTCAAGGTCACACCATCAATGATCACTTTTCATCGCGTATAATAATCATGCAATGACTCAAAGTGTTCATATTTAAAATACGGCATATTCACAAAAGCATGCTTAAGTTTTGATCTCACTGCGACCTTGACCTTTGACAGATTTTAGCATAACGTTTTCAAATCTTGGTCTTTCTCCATAGTTCATATATATCAAATAAGAGCCTAATAGCACAAAAAAGTTTGAAGTTATCATGTTTACAAGGATTGTTGTAGTGATTTCAGAACTCATGACCTTGAACTTTGACCTTGAATGTGAACATGTCAAAATCATTCACCAGGTGTATAAGAAAGAAATTAAGCTATCTATATGAGGTGTTAATATCTTCATGGAAAAAAGTTACTTAGTGATTTCAGAACTGGTCAGGATGACCATATCTCGTGACCTTGACCTTTAAAATTCAAGGTCACACAATCAGTGATCACTTTTCATTGTGTATCACAATAATGTAATGATTTAAAGTGTTAATAGTTGAAATAAGACATTTTCGCAAAAGCATGCTTAGGTTGTGACCTCGCTATGACCTTGACCTTTGACGGATGTTAGCGAAAACCTTTTCAAATCTTGGCCTTTCTCCATAGTTGATATACACCAAAGAAGAGCCTGATAGCACAAATATTTTTCAAGTTATCGTGTTTACAAGGATTTTTTTAGCGATTTCAGAACTCGTGACCTTGACCTTTGACCTTGAATGTGAACATGTCAAAAAAATTCCCCAGGGGTATAAGTAAAAAGTTATGTATATGAGTTCTCAAGACCTAATAGGAAAAAAGTAATAGCGAATACAAAACGCGCCGGCGGCGGCGGCGATGGAAACTGCACAAAAACTGATAGCAGCTCCGACTTAGTCGGAGCTGCTAAATATCAAATAGAGCCATTGGTGCTGTAGCTCATTAGGATTTCATTTGCATGATTTATTATCTAAGTTTAAATATCTATAACAAAATTTTCTGAAGTAACACAATGGTGACAGTCCAAACAATTGTCAAATTAACAAAATGTCATAAATGAAATAGCTAAGAATGTGCCTCATAGAAGCATACTAGCATTTTGTAAATAAAAGGACTCTAATTTAATTTTGTATTTATTTATGGTGCTACAGACATTGTTTACATTTCCATTATGACCACTGACAATTTAACTAAGGGAGATATATTAGTCATAAAAGAGGTGTGCCACTAAATTGCACACCTACTATACCCTTAGTTTTGCGTGTTTGGCAATGAAACTCACAAATCATAGTCTCCATCAAACAAAGTTAAAGGTGCATCCATTCTGTTTCATAAAATTTGATTTGGCTTTAATACGTTCCAACTCACCACATGTGCTGTTTACAATACCAAAAAATAGAGCCATGGCCTCTGTAGCTCATCAGGAGATAATAAGTGGGGTATGTTATGGAGTGGACTTTATAGCAATGGTCAGATAATGGAATGTAGTAATAAGAATCTAGGTAGTGAAACGATTAAAGCAGTTTAAAAATATTTTGTTACCATAACTTTGCCAATCTGCTATATATATGTGTTGAAAGAGCAACGCAAAGCTTGGAAATAAATTGCTGGTATCAAACATATAATAATGTGGTGGAGAGATCATACTATTTTCTAAGATCGTACACACATTATATAATAATGAATACCCCGGGTACAATTCTTTGCATACAATTCACCACTGTCAGCTATTGCAATAATGGCCTGGGGCTGTAGAAGAAAATGAAAAAAACCTTTTTAGGTCATGACCCCTGCTAATTATTATCAAAATTGGTTACACATAAATCAACATTCGTTATGAATATCATACACCTTTGCATTATATTGTTTTAATTCTTAATTGCATTATGGCAATACCAACATTTATTACATAATGAATAGGAGCCTCAGTTTTTGAAAATCCCATTTCTCATAGGCTCCATTTCAATACTTAATAAATTGGTGAATTTTTTTTTAGTAAATTCTTTTTCACCATTTCTTATAGGCTCCCTTTCAATATTTGATAAAATGGTGATATTCTATGAATAAATTCTTTTTTAGAGTCAGTGGAAGACTAAAGCAGTCTCACGCACAGTCTATGATAACACAGTGCTGCACAGTAGTTTGAAGTAACCTGAAACCTCTGTGTAACTATCAGTTTTCATCCTTCTGCCAGGAAGAGGTCAACACAATGCAATTACATAACATGCAGACACTGGACTCACAGCCAGTAAAATTTATATGTTAGATGCAGTTTTTCCTACAATTAATTATTTTTCTGTACTGGAGAAGATGATGAAAATAGGTGTGATGTCACAATCTCATATAGCTACTTCTTTTATAGTCCTATGTTATCACCAGTCATCACTAGTCATATTCAGTTCACATATCTCATGTAAAATGAAAAAATTTAATTCCTCTTCAAGTTATTCCTTCAAAGGGTATTCATTATTCAATAGTTCTCATTTCAAATAGATTCACATTAAACATGTCCATGATGTAGACATCTATCTCATTTCTTGTTCCTATTGAATAAAATTAACTGCAAAGTTAATAGAAAACTAAATCAGTTATAAAGTATAAAATATGATATAAATAAGGTATACCAAATTGACTCGTACTGGAAATTCTCATTAATTAATTAATTAATTCTCCAAATAATTACACAATATCATGAGATATTAAAAAACTCCATTATTTACTCTTAAATTACAAAGAACATTATATTAGATTTAATAAAAGATTCTGTATTAAGTCTTTAGAATACTTTTAGACTTGTGTACCTTTATCAGCAAATTCACTTGCAAAATACAAATAATTACTCATATGTGAAATGTGAGACAAAGATAAAATATGACTTATAATTTTTGTTTGACCTCCAATTCTAAGTTTTTAATTCTCAATATCTCTTTTTCATCAGACATATTATATTCTCAAAGCACATGTTAGAACTCTCACATCAGAAAGATGAAATGCCTTTAACTCAGCTGTTTTCTTTAAAATTACCTCCCTTACCTACTTTACTGATTGAAGTGCACATATAATCTCAGAAAGATGCTGTAAACTGAAATAGGCTTTTAGGTTATGATCCCTGTGACCCATATTTGGGGTCACAGACTCACCAAATTTACAATTTAGAATCCCTTACAGCCAAGGAGTCTGTACATAAAATTTCAGCTCGCTAGAGCCATTGGGACTGGAGATGAAGATGAAAATAGCATTTTAGGTCATTGCCTCTGTGACCCAATATTTGGGGTCTCACTGTCACCAAATTTACAATTTAGAATCCCCTTCAGTCAAGGAGTATGTACATAAAATTTCAGCTCTCTACGTTCATTGGGACTGGAGAAGAAGATGAAAATAGTTTTTTTTAGGTAATGACCCCTGTGAGCCACACTTGGGGTCACAGGGTCACCAAATCTACAATTTAGAATCCCTTTCAGCCAAGGAGTCTGTACATAAAATTTCAGCTCTCTGGAGTCATTGGTTCTGGAGAAGAAGATGAAAATAGCTTTTAAGGTTATGACCCCTGTGACCCACATTTGGGGTCAAAGGGTCACCAAATTTACAATTTAGTATCCCCTTCAGCCAAAGAGTCTGTACATTAAATTTCAGCTCTCTGGAGTCATTGGTTCTGGAGAAGAAGTCGAAAAAGCGAAAAGTTTACGGACGGACGGACGGACGGACGGACGGACGGACGGACGGACGCCATCCCATGCCATAAGCCCATCGGGCCTTTCAGGCCAGATGAGCTAAAAATTCACCCAGCTTGCATATTTATCCCCAATCGCCAAATATATCATAATTAATAGTTTCCGATCAAAATTTAGTAACATCATTATGCATGTGCAGAAACCGAAAGTGCATGTCCTATTTACGTGCACAGTAGTTATATGACCTATTAAACATCATCAACTCAAATTTGTCTTTTTGTCTGTTATAAATAAGATTCCAAAATTACGTTTGACTCATTGACGCGCCACACGCTGTGCATTGTCCGGTTTTCGATCAGAAATCACTACTTTTACCTTCATTTCGTCAATATGCTAAGTCTAGTATCATCAAAATGGTAGTTTTCGGTAACAGTCGGTACTTCTCGATAAAGTAACACCATTTATAACATTTGGAATATGTGACCCCAACAACACAATGGATGTACCTTTAATATATTTTAAAAAATTTAGTTTCTTAACTTTACTAGTTCCTGATGAAAAGTTGCAAGAAGGTTTGAGGGTGGAATTGTTATTCTGCCAAACAATAAACCTGTTAATTTTATTTTGTTGTCAATATTATTGAAATTAACTGTACAGGAAATAGATAGTTGCTCGATGACACAATATCACCAATAGTGAAACAGGTAAGAAGGAAGCAGTTACAGTGTCATGCCAGTTATATTCATACCGGGACATTATTTACATACACTTAAATTTTAATTTAGTATAGCATAAATACATTTTATGAAATGATTCATTGGTCATTTTAAAACTCTGCAGATTGATCTGAAATGACCGAAATCATTGCAGCTTGGAAGTCATAATATGTGCATTACTTTTTTAGTAGCAGCTAGAGGCTTACCCGTACACTAACGAAGAGCGCTTAAATTTATCGTAACGCCTTTTAACTCTCATTTTACAACATGCCGCATGACAATACCGTCACCTATATTCACGGTAATGTGTTATTTGAACTATGTATATGTTGAACTAGGTAAATCAAAAGGTCCATTCACTCGAGGTTGAATCCATCCTGATTTCTAACGAGTGTGAAAAATGTTAATTAGGATCTGACTAAAGTTTATCTATGCAATATTTAAGTTATGCTATCCTAAATTAACTTGCAAGTCAATAAATATGTTAAATTTTAACAGGCACGACACTCTACTGAAGTGCTTTGTTAACTTCCGTGTCGCCAGTCAACAAACGTGATTGCTTTCCCCAGAACAGCTGATCAACTAACGTAAACAACGACGACTGGTTCTTTTTTCATTGCGTTATTACATATATATTTCGGAGGCAATAAGAATAAGCTGCTGGTTATTTTTTGTTTTTTTGTTTACAAATATAACTGTCGATAAAAACTGAAAACAAAGAAAAGTTAAATATAAACCTGATACGGAGGTGGTGGACCTAGAGCTGGAACTGAATCAGAGCCATCTTGGCTATCACTTCCTCGTAACAGCGATATGTCGTCATTGTTTGGTGATTTCAGACAGTTCCCCATTATCAACAAATGCCTTTGGAATATTCAAAACTGTAGAGTCTTATTTCGTTAATTATTTTTCTTTGTAAACAAATGACTTCACTTGTCCATTTCGCAGACTTGACAGATCAAAACATTCGCCCCATCACTGCTCATAACCCTACGCCAAATATCATGACGTCAGTTTGTGAAGTGTGAATATAGTTCACAAGCAAAACACAACTCGAACTTTTTCAAAGGCTTTTAAATATTGATTAAAAATAATCTTCAATTTGTGTAGTTCTTGGAAATCATCCAGAATTATCCCGTCCTAAATGGTAGATTTATGTCAAAATTGACTGTGGATCGATTCAGGACACGGGGAGTTTCGAACTTTTTCAGATGAAAACATACTGATTTGTTTTGGAAACAAAAATTTTCTCAGGAATTGTTTGATAGTGACAGAAGACGTCGACTATTAATGATACGAAACTTTCATTCACCACTTCATCGTGTGGTGCGCACATGATTAGATAATATATTTATTTGTGCCAGTCACATGGTCGGCGTACTAAACTGTTGTCATAGATTGTGATACAATTTATGCACTAGATGGATCTGTATGATGGCCGAGAGGGGACATCGCTCTTTCGCCCTCTTATATCAAAGCGATATTACCACACGACAAAGGGATATGGTTACATGACAAAGCGATTTAGTCATACGACAAAGTGAAATGGGGGTCACACGACAAAGCGATAGCACGACAAAGCGATAAGGCTACACAACAAAGCGATAAGGTAACACGTCAACGCGATAATGCCACACGACAAAGCGATATATAGTGTCATGATAAGGCGAAAGAGCGATAATGCTGAAGAGCGATAAAGAGATAAAGCGACAAAGCGATAAAGTGAAAGAGCGATAAAGCGAAAGAGCGATAAAGCGAAAGAGCGATAAAGCGAAAGAGCGATAATCTTATACATTTAGTGCACATATGCTGACCGAAAACGAAAATCGGCACATGTCGACCTATATCTTTTTCATAAGAGTAGAATGCTGATTTCATTCAATTTCTTTTCATTTGACTTGGTATTTGGATTCACATAACGTAAGAATAATTTTGATTAATGATACAACTTTAAATCCCCAAAGGTCGTTATTATATAAATATAACTAATACAAGTTTATTGTTATTTAGAATTCGAATAAACTTATAATGAGATTTCTCTATAAAACATCTTACTATGAATAATTGAGAAATCCATGCCAACTATAATATATTAATTCAAAACGTTGACATGGTGTGTCTTAACTTGTACATACATACATACATCCTTAGACATATACTTTATGTGAATGAGTATAATAGATTTGATTGAGCAAAGCAAAGTTTATTTAAATCGGCGCACTCTAATTACTTCTGATATATATTCATCAACATAATTTAAGATATAGGGAAGACCGGGGCAAAGTGCGCCCCCGGGGCAAAGTGACCCAATGGTTTATTTTTAGAATGAACAACCGATGACACTATCAGTTTCTATCTATAGCTACCTATCACAGATGACGTAAAGCAACGTACAAGTTGATGATGTCATGAGCAGTCAGCTGCAAATCGACAGGAGGGCGAACAATTTGATATTGAACGTTTTCATGTAAAAATCGGGAGAAAATATCATAACTGATAGACACATTTTCTATCACCGGAGCTAAGTAATCACTTTCTAGGTGAAAACAGATTATCTAAGCTTAAAATTTGCATGTTTGTATCCACTTGGTGTCCGGTCTAATTTCTTCTATTTCCATTTTAAAAAGGTATATGCTTTGGGGCAAAGCGCGCCGCCCCCGGCGCACTTATAAACGTTATAAATGATGTTACTTTATCGAGAAGTACCGACTGTTACCAAAAACCACCGTTTTGATGATAGTCGACTTAGTATATTGACGATATCAAGGTAAAAGTAGTGATTTCTGATCGAAAACCGGACAATACACTGCGAGTGGCGCGCGCCAATGAGCAAACGTAATTTTGGAATCTTATTTATAACAGACAAGATGATAAATTTGGGTTGATTATGTTTAATATGTCATATAACTACTATGCATGTAAATGGGGCGTGCAGTTTCGGTTTCTGCACATGCATAATGATGTAACTCGATTTTAATTGGAAACTATTAATTATGATATATTTGGCGATAAGAGATGAATATGCAAGCTGAGTGAATTTATTTGCAATGTAAACACCACATATGGTGAGTCGGAACGTATTAAGGCCTAATAAAATGTTATGAAACACAATGGATGCACCTTTAACACTTGAATGGTTCATTCGGCTTACATATATTTATGGAACTAACTCTGTATTTTGTTAAAATAATTCGTAGATGAACAACAACTTCAGCACTAGCCAGGGGATAGGGGTGCGTCCTCAGTGCCCATACAACACCCCCGGATATTTTTTTAAAATTTGAAAATATGAAACGCGTTTTCAAAAACAGTGAAAACGCTTTAATTTTTATTACGAATTTTAAGATATTGAGGTTAGTTCGTTTCATAATAATGTTACAATCGGATAAACTCATTACAGGCACTGTAGCACACTTTTTGACAGTAATTTGGACAGCCCAGGACTTATTTTGCCTTGTGTACCCTATAGGCTTTTTATTGATGCAATACAATAGGCCTAATTACAATTAATTCGCTGTCATTAACCTGTAATCGATAATTAAAACGTCGAAGCGGACAGCTTCAAAAGTGATGAAGTTATCGCAGATGGAGTGTAAACACGCCTATCCGTACAGCGAAAACTGTAGCACGCACTGGTATGATGACTGCCAAACTGGATACATTCATAAGTTGCGCATGTACCGTTTGGTTGTCGTAGTTGGAAGTAGTCATAAGCTGGAAAACCATTTATGATTCACAATAGTTGTTTTTATTAAATGCTAAAAAAAACGCGTTTGGCATCATATTTCGATTAAACATTCTCAAATATTTAATACTGATCAACATATCGATATAAGCTGTATATAGCGTTTTTGTTTTTTAAATGTGGTCATTGTGATTTGATTTCTTGTTTGGCAAATTGTGCCTTAAAGAGCCATCAAGGATGTTAGTGTTTCAAATACAAAATTATTTGTGGAAAATATACTTATAACGTCAATCGCTAGAGAAATCTTTTATCTACGACATGATATGTGATAAATAATTTTCATATCACAACATTGTAATGCAATTTGGTTTAAAAGAGAAGCCACCCTTCGAGTAGTGCGCGCTAAGGGTATCTGACGTCATATAAACAGAATCCCCTTTATAGCATAAAACGTACTACACATCAACAATCGTTTCCGAAGTGTGAAGGCTCATCTTTAGCGCAAGTCGCTATAGCAACCCATGTGATGCACTTCCTGCACGTGCTTCTCTTGCAAGTTTGGCTACGCTTGTCATACATTACTGAATGTGACGATTGCTTTGTAAACAATGTTTCTAAATGTCCTGAGAATATACAAATTATTGCATGTTTAATGTACTTTTTATTGAGTTAAGACCAGCAAATTATGACGAACATATTCTCATTGATTATAAAATTCAAGCAAAATACCTACTTGATAAACATTTATTCCAATATATTTTAGAAAATACATAATTAAATTAAATGGTAACTAAATATCCGGCAACTATTTAAAATTTCGATTTCTTTCATTGCTCATAAAATTTATTTTTCTTTCGTGTCAACCATGTGTGAGCTTGACCAAAATGCTTTGCGCTTGAAAATAATAGACTTGATCTATATTTAGACTGGAAAACACCTCTACTAATTAGTGCAATTTCTCGGCTTATTTTGGGTCGAAAATTCTAGGAAAACTAAGTGTATATATTTCACGGAGTGATTTTTGGCAATTTTACCAGTACCCGGTAATTTGAATAGTCTTATTCAAATCGACGATTTGTATTCAAATCTTTTAACTTTGTTTGAACGAGGGTATTTCTCATTTGCATATGTACTATTAATCTCTCTGTTATAAATTCAACAATCAACAAATATCGCTTCCTGGATTACATTTGGTCTTCTTTCTGAGTTAGCATGTTTATGATAACAACTGTAAGTACATCCACTGGCGCTCCACAAGGTTGCGTTATTTCACCGATTTTGTTTATACTGTATACCAATGATTGCGTATCCAATGCAAAAACATGTATGACAATCAAATTTGCTGATGATGCAGCATTGGTTGGTCTGATTAGAGAATCTGAATTGAGTTACAGAACTGAAATTTCAAAATTTGTAGAATGGTGTAAATCAAACTTTTTGTTTTTGAATGTGCAGAAAACCAAAGAAATGGTTATAGATTTTAGGAAAAAGAAATCTACATTAAATGCTGTGACTATAGATGATGGTGAAATAGAAAGAGTAACAGAATACAAATATCTGGGTACTGTCTTGGATTCAAAACTTTCTTGGAATGAAAACACTGATAACATTTATAAGAAAGGGCAGCAACGTTTGCATTTTTTGTGGAGATTGAGACATTTTAAAATAGATCAGACCATACTGAGATTATTTTACAGAACGTTTATCCAAAGTGTCTTGACCTTTAATTTCTTGAGCTGGTACGGAAACCTGTCTGTTCGGAATAAAAACAAACTCTCAAAAATTGTTAAAACAGCTTAAAAAATTATTGGACTTCCAATTGAAAGTATCGGCGAATATTATGAGCAGCAAATTTCCAAAAAAACAAACAAAATTTTAAGTGACCAATCACATATCCTTTTTTCGGAATATTCTTGGCTACCTTCAGGACGCAGACTGCGCATGCCGACTGGGAGAACAAACAGGTTTCGCTACTCTTTTATAGAAAACAGTGTTCGTTCGTACAATGACCTATTTATTGAATAATGTCATATTTTTATTTGATCAAGTGAATTGTGAGTGTGACTAACTCGGATGTGTTCATGTTAATTAGTCAAATTCTATTATGCAAAATAATATTATCATGTATATTTTGTTTGCGATGTGTGTTTGAAACTGGAGAACTGTATATATGATGTAAAACAAATTTCCCTTGGGACAATAAAGACATTATCTTATCTTATCTTATCTTATCTTATCTTATATACTTTCATGGATTTAAAGACTATACGACGAGTATTGCAAGGTACAAGAAGGAAGTTTACCAGTGATGAGATGTACCAGTTTGGTTATGTATTTGTAATTAATTTCGCATACGGATATATAACTTGATTATTAGTTAGGCATTATTAATTACATAAATGATTTGAGTCCTGTAAGGAATATTTTGTGAATACTGGTGATAAATGTCCAAATGTAAATGAAAAGTGGGCATTTCGATCTATATTCTCTAAAATGGGAAAATACGTTTTTTTTGCGGTAGAGATGCTGAAAACATGTAAAATTACACAGCATAGTTTATACCAAGGAGTTTAAAGCTATATGTAGTTAGCAAATGACGAGTAATGTGCATTTTGTAAAACAGAGAAGGAAAACCTCTCATGTTTCCCCCCAAAATTTGATCATATATAAAGCAGTTCTGCTTGACTGGAACTGTTTTTCAATACTAGTAGCTCTATAAATCTTGGTATTCTATTACAAAACATTGGTATTGTCTTCAGTTCTTCTGCTCAATTCCAGGCTCAAACCAATTAAATCTTACTGAGCAAAATGCACATCTTTTTAAGTAGACTTAAAGGTCAAGTATTATCATTTGGTTAGAACATTAATAATTTCAGACAAGTGCATGCCATTAATTAAAGTTTAACTGTGAGAACAATACATAAAATCATTACATTTGAAGAAATGTTCTCCGCTCTCAAATATTCTGATTATTCTCCTTTACAAAATAGGTACAGTGGCGCGTCATTTGAAGCGGAAGAGCGATAGAGCGATAAAGCGAAAGAACGCTAGAGCGATAAAGCGAAAGAGCGATAGAGTGATAAAGGGTTTTTTTTAAATTCAATTTTATTCCCTTAATTTTGGAATATACATTGTATTTAACGGAAAATACTGTATACATGTTCTACAACTTATGCATAGTTCGTAAATGACGTTAATTCTATGAGTGGAGTATCAAAGATCACTCTGCTTTATCACGGTCATCTATTCCGCCATCCTGTTCTCACAATGATTGTGATTGAAAGTGTCATTTCACTCCGTAGAAGTAGAGATTTTATTTTAACAGATTACCATATTTCACTTTTTACGAACCTCTGTTATTGGACAAATAATATAGATAATATCCCAAGTGTAGCATAATCAATATTCAAGATCGTGATGGTAAACGAAATCTTATAAAACTTAGCATGATTTTAATCTAACATCTATTCTTGAGATTACGTTTATAATTTTCAAATTCATTAAGTTTAGTATGATTTCAAAGCAGTTCATGGGGAAGAAGGGTGGTAATAGATCCGTTCTACAGAGGTAATATTGGTTGTAATTACAACATAACTGTGGTTGTTTATAATTTTGGGGTAAATGTTCCTTCTGAATATTGTGTCTGTATCACAAGTAAGGACGTTGAGCACCATAAACTATAGAGAGGAAGCTAACATACAACGCACAACCTGTTTCGATGACTTGGGAACCTCTAACTTCCTGGCAAATAACCAAGTAAGCCCGATTCTTACGGGATTTTAACGGAATTTTTCTGCCAGAAATAACTGAAAATGCAACTTTCCACGATACCAGAGTTACACCCCTTATACAGATTAAATATTGTCCACAG
Organism: Gibbula magus; assembly: GCA_936450465.1. Taxonomy (NCBI): domain Eukaryota; kingdom Metazoa; phylum Mollusca; class Gastropoda; order Trochida; family Trochidae; genus Gibbula; species Gibbula magus. Next base: position 69,205,273 of record OW388292.1, read on the forward strand.
ATGCGCTCAGAGTATCTTTACGCAGATATCTACGCAGATCAGAACTCATTTCATATGGGTTCGTGAGATCGTTGAGGTTAAAAAAAACATGGCATCCAATTATTACCTGATTGAACTTTTTACTTTACATTTTGCAGAGATGTAATCCTAATGTCAAGCACTGATGTTGACCTTTCATGTTACTTACTTAGATAACTTGTGTTAAAATCTCTGTTCCTAACTACATTATGCCAACTTTTGCATACAAATCAGATACCGTCATGATGTGTATGGTGTGTATGATGTGTATACTGTGTATGATGACATGATGCGCTTTGAAACCAAACGTATAACACTGAAAAGGTTAGAGTTCGCTAGATGATAAAACTGATTGAATTTTTAAACAAATTGAAGGCAATTTCACACCAAAAGGCAGCTTTTCACATGCACGATAATGCATGCGCTTCATCAACGATTTGATGTTGGATGCTCGCGGCGTGGCGGTTATGAGTTATCATTGGAAAAGCTTCAATATATTGATTTTTTAAAATTGGAACATGGTTTATCTCTTTGATATAACATTAGGTCTTGATCTTGTGTGAGGGACACAGTTTACCTATTTGATATATCAATAGGAGAAGCTTGAATGTCTTGATCGTTTGTGAGGAACATAGTTAATCTCTTTGATATATCATTAGGAAAAGCTTCAGTCTCTTTATTCCGAGGAACAACCTTACCGTTTTATTTGGAAACATTTGACTTCTGTTTACACGATATCTCATGAACCGGAGCACTAAATGCCTCAAATTTGTTGAAGACTTATACTGGCGGATAATGCAAACAACATATGACTTTGGTGACCTTCACCTTGTCAATAAGGTTACCACGAAACTTCGGCCACTTCTCATACTTATGTTAAAGATGCATCCATTGTGTTTCATAAAATATTTTTTCGGTTTAATAGGTGCCAACATTATGTGCTGATTTCAGTTGAAACAATTTCACTCAACTTACATATTCATCCCAAATCGTCAAATATATCATATTTAATAACTACTTTTCAATTAAAATTGAACAACATAATGTTACATGTGCAGAAACCGAAACTACACGCCCCATGCACAGTAGTTATAAGAACTATTCAATATCATCAACCAAAATTTGTCTTTTTGTGTGATGTAATTAAGTTTCGAAAATTACGTTTGACTAATTGACGCGCGATACACGCTGTGCATTGTCCGGTTTTCGATCAGAAATTGATACTTTTACCTTTATATCGCCGGTATACTGAGTCGACTATCATCAAAACAACAATTTTCGGCAACAGTCAGTACTTCTCGATAAAATAACACAATTTATAACGTTGAGCACATGCAACCCCAAACAACACAATGGATGTACCTGATAACATGATATCTAATGCAACTGATATCTTCAAATTTGATGACAGCCTACATCAGCAAATTATGCTGACACAAGAAGACATTTTCTAAAGGTCACCACGACACTTGGATCACTTTTTAAACCCTTGTAACAACTTTAGTTATTTTAGTTTTGTTAAAAGAAAACTTTACTGCCTTCTATCTTTCACGAGGAACAACTTTACCTACTTTGGTATTTCTTAGGAACAGTTTTACCGTCTCATCTCGAGTTGGGAGACTCCATTGTAGTGAGTAATCACATGATACAAAGGCTGAGGAGCTTCAAAACCCATAGCTGTATATTTTACTTTCACCATTTGGAAAATATTTTCTTTCTCTGGATTGTTCCTTCCTATTTGAATAAGTTTTTTATTGTATATTTTCAAATTTATCAGAAAGGACAGATGGGCTTATGGCATGGGCCAATCTAAACAAGTAGTTGTCACTAAGGTGACATGATCCCCCACCGCAAATTAATACTTCAAAATTGAAAAATAATGTCAAGGTCACCAAAAATCTAATCAGCCCTTTGTCTTCCTTAGCAGGTGCTTTGTGTAAGATATGATGAAATTCCAGTGAATGGTTCTTGAGATAGTCTGCTGAAAAGCTTTACATGTACATTATCATGTAAAACAATTCAAAGTTCCACTGTGACCTTGTGAATAATGTCAAGGTCACCAACATCTAATTAGCTCGTCTCCCTAGGAGGTGCTATGTGTAAGATATGAAGAGAATCCAGGGAATGGTTCTTGAGATATTCCGCTGAAATGAAGGTCAAGGTCACAAACCTCTGTAGGAACATTACTCTCACTATGATGAACTCATATGCAAAATATGAAAAGAATCCAGTGAATAGTATCTGAGTTACTCCATTTCGTACAGACATACGCAGCCGAATACTATATCCCCCGCTTTGCGTAAAACGCGCGGCGGGGGATAATAAATTCAGATCAACAGTTTTTATATTGGTTAACTGTTGTACCCTCAAAGCTGATATTCTGTGGGGAGGTGCCTAGACGATCAAAGTTTTTTTCATTTGGCCTTTCAATCCCCCACTCCCCAAATCGGGCATGGTAGGCATTATCTGTGAAACCTTTAAACGACTTCTTCCCTGAAACCATTTCAACTGGAACAGTTGTACTTCCTGTAGTTTTTCAACAGAAACAGTTGAACATCATTTTGTCTTTCAACAGGAACAGTTGAACTTCATTTTGTCTTTTAACAGGAACAGATGAACTTCATTTTGTCTTTTAACAGGAACAGTTGAACTTCATTTTGTCAGTTGAACTTCATTTTGTCTTTTAACAGGAACAGATGAACTTCATTTTGTCTTTTAACAGGAACAGTTGAACTTCATTTTGTCAGTTGAACTTCATTTTGTCTTTTAACAGGAACAGATGAACTTCATTTTGTCTTTTAACAGGAACAGATGAACTTCATTTTGTCTTTCAACAGGAACAGTTGAACTTCATTTTGTCTTTTAACAGGAACAGTTGAACTTCACTTTGTCTTTTTTGTCCAAATAAAGAAAACAAAATATAAAATTGCAAAGTATGCCTTTTTATAAATAAATGTATTAACAATGTCAATACTGACACAATATCAATCAAATCATTTACATTAACATAAGTCTGCAGGTGTGATAATGATTTTGCATACCAAAGTTTGGTCGTGCTGCTGCTGCATTCTGTACATGTGCATGGTAATGATTGACAGACACAGACAGTCTAGGCTTATACTCTTCACAAACACTTAAGTTGCAACCCATTTACAAACACCACTCGAGAAAGAAATATTCATTTATTCAAAGTCACACATGTAAAAGACAGATACAAAAGTCTATGAAAGAGTAAATCTTAAGGGAGCCACCAGTTTGATTGTGCTAAAACAAGTTTGATTTTGCTGAAAGTACTGAAGTTCTTGGAGCCCAGGTGACACGTTTGTACACACGAGTTGTCAAGAAAATGATTTAAGTAAATAACATTCAATTATCTTTTCCACGCAGGATGTTGGGATGTTTACTAATTTGAAAAATTAAATTATATGGCTGTTGATGAAAAAGTTTTAACAGTCATACATAACAATGGGACAATGGGGGAATTATCAGTTGTAATATAAGAAATGCCATTCTTTAGAGTGTTTAGAAGATATGAGGATATATTTTGCAAATATTGTTTAGAAAAGGTCACTTGTTAAAGCAGTATGAATTCACCAAATTGTTAAAATGTCAATTCATTAAAAGTTGCCAAATGAAGTGCAACTTCCCTGCACAAGCCATAACTTGTCCGGACTCCATCACTGGCTGATTGCAGTATTTGCCTCACTTTACCTTGCTAAGAGAGCACAAGAACACCCGGGTTTTGTCCTATTGTTGCACAAACTATTCCCCAAATAAGCAGTTAAAATGTAAGGGTAATATACGCAAGATTATATCTGATCATCTAGTTCAGCATTTAACATGAGACGATCTTTGATCAGAGTGAAAATTATGATTTCGCCTGAATGATCCAGTGAAAATAAATCAGCATGTCAGATATCGAAGGCCCATAACTGTCTATCAAAAACTTTGGCCATGGTTAAGTTTTTCAGAATAAACATCCTACATCAAGATCAAGATCAAGGTGACAAATTCAAAGGTTATGACCTCAGTATGTGAAATTGGAAACATAACATCTTCAACACATTTATCAAGTTTCAGCCAAGCTTAGTTAAATTTGAACACACAGTGTGAAATCAGAACACCAAGTGCTCTAAGTCCAGGGTAAACTCTGAAAATATCAATCTGATCTGTCCCTATAGCACATGCGTATCACTGATGTGTAGAGTTTCATAAAGATTGATCCAAAATTGTGGTAGGAGTCAATTGAATGAAGGTCAAATTGCTAACAAAATTGTTAACAACACATTTGCTGGCAAATCATCATGTTTATTTTTTAACACAACATTTTGTGACTTTCCTTGTCCGTTCATCAGGTCTACTCAGGACTTCACAATGATGTTTCAAATTTGTTTTTGGACACCTGAAATCCAAAGTTCATTCGGTAGTTTCATCACACGGTCAATAGTTACTATATTTAGGAGATAAATGCCTTCCGTTTTTGATTTTGGGGTTGTATGTTGTGAATTTGTTACCCCTAAATTTAATTTCAAACCGAGCTTGCGAGGTTTGAAATGTTTAATTTAGGGGTAACAAATTCACAACATACAACCCCAAAATCAAAAACGGAAGGCATTTATCTCCATTCTAACATGACTAATTAGAAAAATAACGAGGAACTATGTTATTTGCCTTGCGCCACAGCGACGTGATAAGGTCAAACCAGTGCAGACCTGTTCCACTCGAGTGAGAAGCTGCTTGTTAATTTTTCAAAGAACACACTTCAGTCAAAATTTAATGAACAAAATTATATATACACTAAAATATTTTCAAATATAACTCATACTGTTTCATTGAGAACAATATCAACAGAAAACTTTGACACAATTTCAATGTCCATCCAGTCAACGACCACCTCGATTGCTTGGTTTTATCGCTTGGTACGGCTTCAAGGGACGTTACTCTAAACGTAGTCGTCCTCTACAATCACGGGAAGCTACTCTGAAAGCAAGACGAAAGAGCTTTATTTTGTGTCATAGTTGAGGACACGATGCTTGGAATTTAGGAAATGTGATCACTTGAACATTTTGTCGCTTCTGTTCGGTCAACGATATGCTGCTGTATGAAGCATGCGACGCGGAGGAATGTGAATCGGTCGCAAATATTTTGAGGTGATTATCGGTAAAATAATTACTCCAAAATTGTTACGAGGAACCAATCAGAAAGCAGTATTTTCATTCTAAATATAGTGTCATGTTAGAATAGTAAATATTCATTACAATCACAATTTTATTTATTTAGATAAACAAGTTTTATTTCAAGAGTAATTCATTCTCACAGCATCACATTCACTTTTAAAAATAAGGTTTGTGATGCTTTTTCAACCTGTCAACAATTGTGACCATCACAAAGATTCTAACAATTGTCTCTCAAGAATATATATACCCAGCAACATATTGAAGAGAACTGTATATCAGAATTCCTTGGGACATGTCAGCCCACAACAGTACAGATATAGCACTAATATTCTAATTGTTTGAATGTGTGACAAGAGAGAAACAAACCTCTGTTACAGTAACGCTGCCATCAGACTCACATCACAGAAGAACCAAGTACCAACTGTCAGAACAACCAATCATAAGGAAAATCCATTCTACAAATGTATCCAATAATTTACACATTCATGACATCACTACTCTCGATCTGAAATATTGCGGCTAATTATACAAAATACAGAATAAATCTATATTTCACATCCATATATAATGGTATCACTAATTCAGCTATGCACAACACAACCAGATCAATGTCCTGCCTAGTGTGCACAATCCCTGGAGAGAAGAAGAGGCAACATGGAGACTACCGGTAAGTGGGTGTGGCTAGAGAAAGATGTCGTGAGACTGTGAGAGACGCTCCTTGTCCTGGTGCTGGAGCCGTCCCGACTCAATGCTGGCATATGTGGGCAGGCCATGGGGCAGCTCAAGCATCACCCCCTCCGTGTCCAGGATCCGGTCTGCCTCACCTGTGTCAAGCACAACATCCATTGGCTTTTATAATATTTTATTTGGCTTGATACGTGACAACATATTATATGTGCTGATTTCAGATCAAGTAATTTCACTCCCCCAATCACAAAATATATAATTACTAGTTTCACTTGAGACTGAGATACATCATCATAAATATGAGGAACTGCAACTACTGGTCCCATGTACATGCACAGTAGTTGTATGACCTACCGGTATTACACATTACAACTCAAATTAGTCTGCTTGTCTTTATAAAAGTTTCCTAAATTACATTTGACAAATTGGCGTTTGTCAATCATGGTGCATTGTCTGATTTTCCATTATAAATCAATACATTGAATCGGCTATCATCAAAATGGTAGTTTTTGGCAACAGTCAGAACTTCTCGATAAAATAACGCCATTTATAACATTTGGAATAATTGATCCCCAACAACACAATGGATACACTTTCAGTGAGCAGACCACGGGGCAGTTCATGTATTACCACCGCTGTGTCCAGGATCAAGTCAGTCGCCCGGTCAGCCGGATATATAATATTATTTCAGAACTAAAACTGATTAGTTTTGTGACTTGAGAACATGTCCAAGGTGGAGCGAATGCAAGACATCACGTGTCCAAATACTCAAAACCTACGCATATACTCAATACTCAATTTGCGACACTCCACAATTTTTGTCTAGAACTGTTCACTGAAATTTTTGTCATTAAAAATAAAAAATAGAGCCATGAGCTCTGTAGCTCATCAGGGTTTATAATGTTTAATGATGAAGACTGAAATAGATTTTTAGGTCATGGCCCGTGAGGCCCTTATTTAGTGCCACAGGTCACCAAATATACAATTTAGAATCTCCATGGCTGAAGAGTTTGTACCCCATATAACAGCCTTGTAGGTCTTTTCTTTAAATTAACAGAGAAGAAGACCACAGGGGCCACAGGGTCACCATACACAATATTACAGCCTTCTAGGTCTTTTTGTTCTTGAGAAGATAAAAATAGATTTTTAGGTCACGGCCTGTGAGACCCTTATTCAGGCCAGAGGGTCACCAAATCTACATTTTAGAATCCTCATTAGCTAATGAGTACACACAACATTTCAGCCTTCTGGGTCAATTTGTTCTGAGGAGGAGATGAAAATAGGTTTTTTAGGTTATGGTCTGTGAGATCCTTGTTTTGGGCCACAGGGTCACCAAATCTACAATTTAGAATCAATTTTGGCTAAAGAGTCTATACACAATAATTCAGCCTTCTAGGTCTTTTTGTTCTGAAGAAGAAGATGAAAATAGGTTTTTAGGTCATGGCCTGTGAGGTCCTTATTTGGGGCCGAAGGGTCACGAAATCTACAATTTAGAATCCCCATTGGCTAATGAGTATGTTTACATTATTTCAGCCTTCTAGGTCTTTTTTGTTCTTGAGAAGAAGATGAACATAGGTTTTTAGGTCAAGGCCTGTGAGGCTCTTATTTGGGGTGACAGGGTCACCAATTCTACAATTTAGAATCTCCATCTCCATCTTGGCTAAAGATGAACTAAAAATGTAAATTACTAAACGACAAAGTCACATTGACATGATCAGTCACTAATTTGACTTTGTTCTTGTTCGATATTGAACTTTTGATCTATCTCCATATCAAACTTGTACTATACAAATACACTATCCTCATTGTCACACCTACCTCTCATCCTCTCCATCTTGCTCCCATAGGCCAAGTCATATTGGTAACCCAGGATGAATGTCAATGGTAACAATGGAGCCACAATTGCAGGACTGCGCCGCTTTGACATCCTGAAAGTTTGTTACTGATTTTGAGAAATAGCTTTTTACATGAGCATAAATAACACCCTTTTAGTTGGAGAAACCATGTGTTCAATATGAAGATGATTTAGCGAACTCTTTATGGATATTGAGCTGACAAGCCAAACATGCAGTTTCACATGCTGAAGATTTCATAATTTATACTCTGACCTTGAATAACATGTCAAGGTCACCAACATCTTGTAAGCCCTATTCCTTACCCAGGTGAAGCATAATGTAAAATATGAATAAAGTCCAGCGAAAGGTTCTTGAGATATCTTGCTGGATCAAATCAAACGTTGATCCCCTAACTTTGATGCCATAAGCCCATCTGGACTTTCAGGTCTGATGAGTTTAGAAAACCAACATGCAAAACATGTTGAATCTTCACGAAATTTACCCATTGATGGCGATTTATGGGATTCAAGGTCAATATATAGTGTGAGGGGCAATAAGAGCAGCTGCTATCATTGTCTATTGCTTTTGGTTACCACTAAGTGAGGATCTTATCAGAGGATCTTGAGTTCTTGGCCTCCAAGACCGACATTTAGCGCTTAGTGGGGTAATATTTTCTTTATATAACAAGCATTTGCACTCAAGAGTAGAAATACTTTCTGATAGGTAGGGGTGTTGTTCTGAACTCTGAACTCAGTAGCCATGTCTTAGTAGCAGTTAGGTTGACAGAATGAGGTTAGTAGGTTAATGGGGTATGTACAGTGACGTGCCAAAAGTCTTGCAACAAACATGTCTGATGTCACCAGTGTTCAATCAAAAGCACTCCATAAAATAACGTTAAAGAGGGTGAATAAATCGACTTGTCAATATTTGGTAATATAACCCTTCTGGATGACACTTTGAATTCTTTTTGGAATTGATTGGTATAAACTTTGAATATATACTTGTGGGAAAGTGGACCAGATCCGCTGTACTGGGGCTATCAAACCTTTCCGTGAGTTATTGTTTTCACAATCTCTCTGAAGTTTAAATTTGATACACCTCCACACATTTTCAACGATATTGATTTCCGGGGATCACGCAGGACATTCAATTCTATTCCAGGAATTTCATTGTTTGTTTTCTAGGAAGTGGTCTTCCTGTAATATCCAGGGATCGTTTCGGAATTCTTTCGCTACACCTGGCCACAAATTTGTATCAAGAACATCAAAATGCTTTGTTGAGTTGATATTTCCATCAACTGGTACCAATACACCTACACAGTTGCAGCTAACACATCCCCAAAACATGACACTCACCCGACAGGACGTTTCAGTATGTTCAGGCATTCTGTTCTCCACTCTTGTCGGCCTTTCTCCAAACAGAAATGTTTTTTCCCAATACAACTTGTGTTTCATCAGTGAATAACAACTTTTTCCACCTATTAAGTCCCCACGTTATTTTTCCTCTACTCCACCTGATACGCTTCTGAAGTTGTCCTGAGAATTGGTGATACCCTTCCTTATCGTTCGCTTTTTAATACTAACACTATGTAAATGTTGCTGAATTGTCCTGCTGGAAACTTGAACATAATGTTGATAATTAAAATTTTCAGGTATATCAGAAAGAGAATGTCGCCTGTTGTTACGAACCACACGGAAAAGTCGCCTTTCTCCCCTCAACTAGGGGTGCAACGATACAGGAGAGCCACGATACGATACATATCTCGATACTTTGGTTATGATACGATACGTATCCCGAGACAGCCTTAAAAACTACTAAACTAGTAAACTTGGACATATAAGCAATTAAAGCAAATAAAACTAACATCTACGCCCAATGTTCTTCTGAATAAATGAAAACAAAGCTTTTCTTAATGTCTTAAGACTCAACAAATAGAAATCTCAATTCAAAGTCACTAAGTGAATCAAAAGTGAGTACAAATGTCAATTTAGTGACAGTCAGACAGAGTCAGACAGAGTCAGACTCCTTAAAATCTGCCTCATTTAAAGTCTTTTCATAACTGCAATTAGGTTGAAATAACTTCTGTTTTCTGCTCAAGAAAACATTGACAAATTTATGAAACTTGAAAATTGATTGAATTGAAATATGAAAAAATAGAGCCATGGGCTCTGTAGCTCATCAAGATTTCATTGATTATTATCTAAGGTTGACTATCTAAGTTATATCAAGTAATACATTGTTATCAAGAAAAAAATAGGTTTTTTAGACCATGACTCCTGTGACCCAACTTTGGAGTCACGGGGTCACCAATCCTACAATTACAATTTCACCTTTCTACAGCTTTACGTACTTAAGATAAAGATGAAAATATTTGGGTCATGACCAGTGACCTAGATTGGGGTCACAGGGTCACAAAAACTACAATTTTGAATCCCCATTGGTCAAGGAGTCTGCACACAACTTTTCAGCTCTCTAGACTTTTTGGAACTGGAGAAGAAGATAAAAATAGGTTTTTAAGGATGTGACCCCTGTGACCCCATTTGGGGTCATGGGGTCACGGAATCTACAAGTTAGTATCCCCATTGGCCAAGGAGTCTGTACACAACTTTTCAGCTCTCTAGACCTTTTGGAACTGGAAAAGAAGATGAAAATAGGTTTTTAAGGATGTGACCCCTGTGACCCCATTTCGGGTCACAGGGTCACAAAATCTACAATTTAGAATCCCCATTGGCCAAGAGTCTGCACACAACTATTCAACTCTCTTGACTTTTTGGAACTGGAGAAGAAGATGAAAAAAGGTTTTTAAGGATATGACCCCTGTGACCCCATTTGGGGTCAAGGGGTCACGAAATCTACAATTTAGGATCCCCATTGGCCAAGGAGTCTGCACACAACTTTTCAAGTCTCTTGACTTTTTGGAACTGGAGAAGAAGATGAAAAAAGGTTTTTAAGGATGTGACCCCTGTGACCCCATTTGGGGGTCAAGGGGTCACGAAATCTACAATTTAGAATCCCCATTGGCCAAGGAGTCTGCACACAACTTTTCAGCTCTCTAGACCTTTTGGAACCGGAGAAGAAGATGAAAATAGGTTTTTAAGGATGTGACCCCTGTGACCCCATTTGGGGTCATGGGGTCACGAAATGTACAATTTAGTATCCCCATTGGCCAAGGAGTCTGCACACAACTTTTCAGCTCTCTTGACCTTTTGGAACCGGAGAAGAAGATGAAAATAGGTTTTTAAGGATGTGACCCCTGTGACCCCATTTGGGGTCATGGGGTCACAGAATGTACAATTTAGTATCCCCATTCGCCAAAGAGTCTGTACACAACTTTTCAGCTCTCTAGACCTTTTGGAACTGGAGAAGAAGATGAAAATAGGTTTTTAAGGATGTGACCCCTGTGACCCCATTTGGGGTCATGGGGTCACGAAATGTACAATTTAGAAACCCCATTGGCCAAGGAGTCTGTACACAACTTTTCAGCTCTCTAGACCTTTTTGAACTGGAGAAGAAGATGAAAATAGGTTTTTAAGGATGTGACCCCGGTGACCCCATTTGGGGTCATGGGGTCACAAAATCTACAATTTAGAATCCCCATTGGCCAAGGAGTCTGTACACAACTTTTCAGCTCTCTTGACCTTTTGGAACTGGAGAAGAAGATGAAAATAGGTTTTTAAGGATGTGACCCCTGTGACCCCATTTGGGGTCACGGGGTCACGAAATCTACAATTTAGAATCCCCATTGGCCAAGGAGTCTGCACATACAATTTTAGCTCTGTGGAGTCTTTGGTTCTGGAGAAGAAGTCAAAAATATGCAAAGTTTACGGACGGATGGACGGACGGACGGATGGACGGACGCCGGACGCCATGCCATGCCATAAGCCCATCGGGCCTTTCAGGCCTGATGAGCTAAAAAGTTTCAAAAACTGGAAAAATCTAAACTAGTGCAACGGCGATTCTGATTGGTTGAAGTTACTAAACACGGTGTGCTGTAATTTCTTTTGATAATTTTGACTTATTAAATTCAACGTTTAATTGATATTATTTAGAAACTTTGAATGTAGCCATTTGTCAATTGTTGATAGTGTGTTTTAATTTTCTAACATAATTCCCAAACACGATGTTGAGATTGTTGACATTTCCATCCGAAACAGTGTTAGCATTTCATAGCCGCCTGTGAAAATCGATCTAATATTTCTTTATTTTTCGGGGTTTGTTTTCAAGAGTTCGTATTTTTTATGAATATTGCTTTAATATCTACGATCTATGTATCTTTGAAATACTGTTGTGTTAACTTTTTATTGCAAATAACCTTTGAATTTCTAAATCAACCTCCACTAAACTGATCCTAAATTCATCAGTAACTACTTCATTAAACACCGGTACAATAAACAACGTGGTCGACAGAATGCACTACTAAGCTTTCGCTGTAATCAATTCTGATATGTGAATAGGGTGAACAGGGGAAATCTTGCTAAAATCAGGTAATAAGATTTCTTTTTGATTGATTTGTGACTATGTGTGATGAAACGAATCGTTACGAATCGATTTTCAACTTTTTTGTATCGTGTATCGTATCGTTTTGGAAGTACCGAGATGCATCGGAACATCGGTAAATCGTTTCACCCTTACCCTCAACCCGAACAAAGGCATACATGGCATCACCCTGGGATTGCAAAGGGGTTTTTTAGGGTCTGAAAAGAGTTTTTTTCCTTCCCAATGAGGGTTTTGAACACTGCTGTTATTTGTTTCTAATCAATATAAATCATATATTTAACATAATTATCTTCTTTCATTGTTCATCATACACACAATTACACCTTTTCAATATATAAAACTTTAATTCAATTATTATCATTTGAAAACTAGTATCATAAGTTTATGGAAAAGGTACTTACTACACCTGTTACACTATGGAAATATTGAAGATGTTGAAAACTTTCTTAGATATATTTTGTTTGAAAAATAACTTCATGTTGTGATAATAAACTGAGATTGAGGTACATTTTTTTTACACATGTTGTTAAATATTAAGAAACAATGATTATAATCCATTTAGTACTGACGTCATTTAGAAAATGTCATATCTGTAACAGTTTATTAAATACACAGTTCCATCTGAAATAAATAAAGATCATTTTAAACTGTTCATGAATCCATTAGAGGACATGTCAATTATCTTCGATAAGAATGTCCATGTTGACGAACTGCGATCTTTCGACATTGCCATTTTGAGTGAATTTGCAACGAGAAAGACAAGGAATTTGTGATATTTTAATCATATATTATTCATTGAACTTTCAAAGTATATAACATTTCTAAACATGCATTTTAAAATGAGAAATTAAATCTATTTTTAATAACAAATATTTACGTAAACACAAACAGGAAGTTCGTAAGAACATGTGGTCCAACTAGTTACCTTACAACCTATTCCCTAGCAATATGTATTTTGTATTTAAATGAAATTGTTTTCATATTTTACTTGGAGGAATATTTAGTGATTTTAAATAAACACTTTTCGAAATTAGAGGGCAATAGCCTAAAACCGAAAGGAATTAGGGGTTCTTTTTACTGTCTGTCGTCAAGAAAATGCGATCACGTATCGGTCTAGCGCTGTTTGGATCTAGCAAACAGTGTTTGCTTATAGCGCCCTATGAGATAATGTTATAGATTTCAAAGCCAATTATTCGTCTTTGATACGGTTTTACATTTTACAACTTGTATTTTAGCTTTGCTTTTGATTTATGTTGGTCTGTCATATTATCAATATTATTTGTTTTGACTGATATAATTTAATTTTTTGGGATTCAACTATTTAATGGAGCAATAATTAAACTGTAACTAATTCGTGAATCACTATTAGACTGAAGCCACACACATGCTCGAATGATTGCATCTTTGACAAAATTTGTTTCAAATGCAATGTCGATGGACAAGTTTATGTAAATAAAATTGAAAATGTATAATAAACTTTCTCAAGTGGGTATTTTTGGAGATTATATGACAATCGTTATTTTTCAAACACGGGTGAAGCCTCCTGAAATCGGGTAAGATGTCATGTATGCAAACGAGGCTGACCACTTTGATGTTTGTTTTCTGTACTTTTACTCTCAGAAAATCTCTTCAAAATTCATCCAACAGTAGATCTATGTACTTCTAAATATCCTGCACTTTTTTTTTTTCAAACCTTTAAGATGCAAGTCTATGATCAGTTTCGTTTTCTCTTCTGCCAATTCTTTCTTCTGCGAGCCATGTCGTCTGCCAGGCACGCGACAGACGTAAACATAAGCGATGATGCTATAAACAGTGTTATATGAAAAAGCATACTCTAAAATACAATCCTACCAAATTTGACACATAAATATAAGCTGGTTTTTAAAAACGAAAGTTTTGTTATCAGTGAATTCTTCAAGCAACTAGACCACAAACAAGTCTGTTGCAATACTTTTGGCATGTCACTGTAGGTCACCTAAGAGTTAATCAGTTAATTTACTAATTTAGGGGAACAAAACTTAAGGAATGGTTTCTGGTTTGTGAAGATTTCACTTCTGTTTCCTATTTTTGTAAATAAACAGTATTTGTCTTGTACTTCTTGTTCTTTGTTATAATTTCTACAACATTTCCTGTAATATGGAACGCTAGAACACTTGAAACTGGCTTAATATTAACATCTTTCTAAAACTACACAACGCACAAAGTCCTTAGACTCCTTACCATATGCCAGCTAGTTTTAGCTGTCACTGGGCAGGGTAAAAGCCTATTACACCTGTCTTCTTTTATACTGACTAATTACCGACACATGCAACACAACCCTTGATAACCCTTAATATTGTATTTGTGTGCAGCTAACTGGCTTGGATATCTGATGATATTGATTGATTTGATTGATTGATGATTATTTTCTGAAGATTTGTATTTTTATTACAAAGCTGAACTAGAATCACATCACATTGTTTGCCAACTGAATAAGAGAAGTTTAAGATTTACCCTGCCAGCATGGCAACAGAGGCAACTCCATAGAAGGACGAGAACCACCAAAACATGTCTCTTGCCCTGGCAATCTGCATGGCCATCATCCTCTCCCGCATCTGATTCTGCATCTGCAGCTGCCGCTCCATCTGGAGAAACATCACACACTCATCACCACCTGTACACCCTTACTTCAACAAAAACAATAGAGCCATTGGCTCTGTAGCTCAGCATTTTTTCATTAACCACTAGAAAACTAGTCTCCCCTTTCACCAATTCAATTCCAGTTATGCTGTGGAAACAGATTACAGAAGAAAATCCAAATTTTAAAAGTTCTTATCCCTGAAAGGCTCTGACATCTAAATGATATGGGGAAGCAGTATACCAAATATGGTGAGGATTGGTCAAGCAGTTTTAGAAAGCTGCTCTGCAAATAATCCATAGCCTTCAAATAGATATACTTAGTCTACATTGTTACCATGGAAACAGAAAAAAAGTTTTAAAAAGTTTTAAAATCCTGAAACCCCCAAAAGGCACATGTACATGATATGGGGATGCTGTATACCACATTTGGGAAGATTGGTCAAGTAGTATATATTTAGAGTAATTCTGGAAGAAATGGGAATGCGGACAAAGACAGAAATTCAACCAAAAACAACATTTTTCCCAAACCTTCACGTAATTTTCCATAGGTATCTGTGAGTGAGTTAACAAATCTACAATTTACAAGGCAAAACTGAGCACAACTCATTCACTTCAATTTAAAATCATATGCAGTCATGTTAAGTAATAGATAGAGTACATTATCGTGATATAAAAATAAAGGTTTGAGAGGGTTGGGCCAGACGACAGCCGAGTCTAACCCTCTCAAACCTGTGCATTTTTTTAAGAAATAAAGTTCCCTGTACCCCAATGTGTTTTGTAATAAAGTATAGTTTTGCCCTGAACTATTATAGTTAAAGTACGAGGACGATACTCCGAGTACTTTGACGTTATAATAGTTCAGGGCAAAACTATACTTTATTACAAAACACATTGGGGTACAGCGAACTTTATTACTTTTCTAAGATAACCCATAACACAACATTCTGCTTTGAGTAATTTTGCAAGAAAAATAGAGTTTACTTCCTTAATATTAATAATCCATGATCAGGGCCAACTGACGAGTCGTGCGACAACAGCGACTATGACGTCATTGTTCTGTTGTGATGTCATAGTGGTTCCTGGGGTTGCCTAATGCGGATTTCGTCGTTTTGGTTCAAGTACAAATGTAGCTTAAGATTTAAAGGTGCATCCATTGTGTTTCATAAAATTTTATTTGGCTTTAATACGTTCCAACACACCATATGTGATGTTTTCAATACAAACAAATTCACCTAGCTTGCATATTCAGTCCCAATCGCAAAACATATCATAATTACTAGTTTTCAATTAAAATCGAGTAACATCATTATGCATGTGCAGAACCGAAAGTACACGTCCTATTTACATGCACAGTAGTTATATGACCTATTGAACATTATGAAACCAAATCTGTTATTTTGTCTGGTGTAGATAAGATTCCAAAATTACGTTTGACTCATTGGCGCGCGCCACACGCGGTGCATTGTCCGGTTTTCGATCAGAAATCACTACTTTTACCTTCATATCGTCAATGTACTAAGTCGAGTATCATTAAAATGATTGTTTTCGGTAACAGTTGGTACTTCTCGATAAAATAAGACCATTTATAACGTTTGTCATATTTGACCCCCAACAACACAATGGATGTACCTTTAAGACTAATTCGGATACAAAAGAACACATTCCTTCAATAATTGCTATAAAAACGCTACCGCTGTTTTAGGACATTATCATTTGCAGAAAAACACGGTCTTTTCAACTGCCCTCTTTCGTTAGGTTGCCATGGGCACCCGTGACTAGGGGAAACGTCATTCAATTGTTACGTCATCACAAAAACTATACCTTTATCGTCTGATAAAGTACTTTTATTTCGATTGTTCTAGCCGCTAGGCATCTTAGAACTCCCGATAATGTACTGCTACGAGTTCTCTATCTATCTTAGAGCACAGTCAAATGCTTGAGTCGAGGAAAAAATGTCAAAAAATGAATATATTTCAAATGAATTGTCAACAAATTTGGGAAATATTCTCTCGAACACACAATGACATGGACATTTTTGATTTTCAAATGCAAATGACGACATTGACGACGATCAACTTTTAGGATTCGAGGAGTCAAAAATGTAAAATGTCGTGAATGTGGACGGATGACAACCTATGCTACAAGTCCCTCTGGCATTTCACGCCTCTTGGACTAAAACAGCATTATCAAATCTACCAAACTATAATAATTTCCACTGTTAAAAGGTTATATATATATATATATATATATATATGTCCTTACATATTACACTATACGTTGCTATGTATTCCTATGTAAAGTGTTACGCTTATACTTACTGTTAGACGCTGTGTCTGTAACATGAATTCCTGCTGTTTCTTCAGATTGTCATCCATCGTTTTCCCTAAGAGCATTCCCATCTTGGTTTTTCACTTTTCTTCCTGAAAATATTTTAGACAAATGTTTTCCTAAAAGAATTATACTGTCAGACTCAACACAGTTGGTGATGGATAATAAGCAGAAGCCTTGATACCAGCCCTTATGAGTAAACAAGCTGTCCATCAAACTCTCTCAGGCACTGGTCATTCTCCTAATCCACATTAAATGTGAAGAAGTTGACAATACCAAAAATCACATTAAATCCAAATAAACAAATAATTATTAAGCAGTAAAACATGATTTACACATTCATGTTAATTGTTTTTAGCAAGTTTTCACTTCAAGAAAACTTGAATACCAATGGTGGACAAACTATAAGGATGTGCTGTTTGCAGTGGTGCTTTAAAAAGCCATCAAGTATGTTAGGGTTTCAAATACAAAATTATTTTTGGAAATCAAACATCAATGGCTAGAGAAATCTTTCATCTACAACATGGTATATGATAAATAATTTTCATATCACGGCAATGCAATGAAATTTGGTTTCAAAGACAAGTATCCCTTCGATTAACACAGAATCTGATGTTAAATAAGAAGACATAGTCATCAACATCCCCTGCCAGAGCCAAGAAATTGGAAAAAGGGCAATAATTCGAAATAATTGTGCATTACTCATTTTCATTCCATCAAGGTATGTGTGCCCTCAAGCAACACACCAATTTTGGTTCTCCTATCTTAAATAGTTTCTGAGAAAAACTGTCGACTTTAAAGATACGATGAAAAAATGCCAGAAATAACTCTGGAAAAAATAATTGCACACTTCTCATTTTCGAACTCCATCAAGGTATTTATGCCTTCAAACATCACACGGAACAAGGGCAATAACTCCGGAAAAAATAATTGCACGCTTCTCATTTTCGAACTCCATCAAGGAAAAGCTGTCCCCTTTATCTCGGACAGACGGACACACGCACGGACGGACGGACGGAGCCCAAACCTATATCCCCCTTCCACTTCGTGGCGGTGGGGGGGGGATAATAAACAGAATTCCCTGTAACATGTACTTAAGAAATAGATTTCATAATGTGTTTGTTCACTGGCTTATAAACGGTTTGAAAGGTTCAAGTTAAACTGGTATAAATGCCGGAGCTTGTCGACGGCATTTATACTACAGTTTAACTTGAACTTTCAAACCGTTTATAAGCCAGTGAACAAACACATTATGAAATCTATTTCTTATAAATTCAAACTTTGAAATTTAAGTGATTTCTAATCAGTAAATAAACTTTTGAATATAAGGGTCATTCTCAGAAAATGGAGCAAAAATGGTAACAAGGATTTTTTTTCATAATGTGACAAATTTTAACCCAAATTGCAATTTTTCCAGTTGTGTTATACATGATTTTAAGGATTAGACTTACAAATTATTTCATATATGCAACAATTTGCGTTTTTTTAAATCTTTGTAAATTAATTTTTGTCCGTTTCTGAACTAACAATGGTCAGAGGTCACTGTTTGCATCTATAGTTATGAAACTCCCCATGACAAAAAAGAAATTCCCTGAGTTAAGTCTAACAACAGTTGTTTATTTTTTTTAAATTAGAGCCCTACATTCATGTTAGGTCTATTGATTATGAAAATATTTCAGTTAGAACATGGTAACACAGATTTGCGTCAGTGATGTTACCTTGTACAATTTTAACTGATCCAAGGCTTAGCTCCCCTTGATTAAGTGAAAATAATGATTTCTCCATTTAAAGCACCCCTTGTTCTAACTGATACATGTTGAATTAGTGGTGTCAAAGTGAAATAAAGTCAAGCAGACATTTATGAAGTGACTGCACTTGACGAGTATGACTTTTCAGTGTCAGTGATGTTACCAAATTATCTGAAATGTATAATACTCTTTGAACATGTTTGTCAAAAGGGAACTTGCCTTCATGAGCCTCTAGCTCATGTTACTTTCACTTTTTGCTTAGGGAGTAATCATTGTTCATACTTAGTCCTTTACTAAAAAGTTGTCAGTGATGTTACCGTCAGTGATGTTATCATTAAATTAGTAACATCACTGACAGAGAATGGTTACATCACTGACAAAGCAGAAGTTATATTGTGATATGTCTAACGACAGTAAATTTTCATCCTTAGTAAAATGCCATAAGATAGCGATATGTCATACAGTTTATAAAAAATATCACATAAAAGAAATGTCACTTTAACTAAATGGTACAAAGTGTTATATCAATTATGGTAACATCAATGATATAAAAAGTAACATCACTGACAAATCAGTTATATTAATTGTTGAAAATGAAAAAAAATTACTTCAGATATAAACAACTATTTATATTTTCGAACAAGTTTCACTTCCTCTGAGTGTGATTGATAGTACTAATAATAGTAATAAATATTTATTCAATAAAATTTCCAAAATCTTACTCAACTATAGGTAGGGATGTGGAACACTGTAATAACTGTAATACTGTAATAACACCTGAGACTGGATAGAGAAGATGAAGGTAAAACAGGAAACACCCCCAACCACCCCAATATTTATTCAAGCTGGATATTAGTTTTTGGGGACCAAAATTGAGATTAAAAAACTAATTCGAAAACATAATGATTTATCCAACATTTTTCTTCGAAAGAAAATTTTATTTGTTAGAACCCAAAATATGAAAATATGAAAATATGACTCGGGTTCTTTATATCTACAGATATCCAATATCAAATTTAGCAAACCTACACTTGTGTAGTATGATTATGCTGCAGCCAAGGGCTGGGACATTCTTTGTGAGGAAATAACATTGTTCAGGACACAAAAATATGAACTTGATTTAAAGTCATTTGCCAAACTACAGCAATATTAAGTGATAAAATGTTAAAATATGCCCTCTTTAATATACATGGGTCGATTTCTACACACCTCACCAAACTGCTGGACTGTAACTGCCATTATGTGTAAACATTAGCATGGACAAAAAACAAAAGGTTGAAAAGGTCATTGTAAATATGTCCAGTTTACAAACACTTTCATTTTATTTTAAACATTTTGCACTTCAGGTGAAGATTAAAATTGATAACTTGTACATAAACTAATGACAGTTTTCATCCAAGCAAATCAAAGAACACTATAAATTAGGTAATGAAAAAGCCTTTCTTAACTCATCTTGTTTTCATTGTGTAATGGTGAGATCACTTGACCAGAAACCATTGGGTTGCAGGTTTGATCTCACATTTTGTCAAAAGTATTTGCGTTTTGCTTATGTTGAAAAATGCTATTCTACGAATTATCATCACATGGATTTGAAAGATAGAAATTTAAACAAAAGTAGATTTACAAATAAAAAGTTTACTCATATCAGGTGTCCATGGCTATACCAGGTGTTTATGATGAACATCTGATTTGCGCGATAGACACCTCTGTGCGTGCATTACAATGAACAACTTCAGTTGGTATGAAATATGAACACCCAAATAAAACACAGGAGCGAGTATGTAAGAGCAATGATACTTCATCACTAGTGGATCAGTGCGTTGTGTGGAAAGGCAGGAAGTGTGTATCTTTAACATCAGATAATATGTCCTTTATACTAATAAATAGAAAGTAAACAAAGACATCATCCGTGCTGGGATGATGTGTTCTATTATTTATTATTATTAATGTCAGTGATGTTACCTTTCAAATCTTTGATATCTTTTGTGATGAAGTTATAATTTCAAGTCTTTGAGCACCTGACCATCCACCTTTTATATGAATGGTTTCAACACTGCCTTATCGTATAACATATGTAAAAGAATTTAAATGAATTTGTATCAGTGTTCACTGTTACCAATCCTGTCAGTGATGTTACCATTTATTAATGATGATGGAATTATTATCCGTAACCCATTAAAGTTCTTCAATTAACATTTGACAATCTAAACATTACATTAACATACACAAAATTTGCAATACCCAGTCTTTCACAGTATCATTTTTATTTCAAAAACATTTATTGCAATGAAATGTCAGTGATGTTACTTAATTGTCAGTGATGTTACCTTATTTTTTGCAAAATTATGATTTCTAGCATATTTGACAGTGTTGGGACTTCAGACAGCCTGGCTTTTAACATTAGATAATGAACTGTTTCAGCAATGCTTCATGGTTACAGTACATTTAATGATAATCAGTTTTAATGGTTATGATGTCAGTAATGTTACCTTTCCTGTCAGTGATGTTACCAATTATCAATGATGTCACCTACATCGAAATCCTTTATTTTGAAAGAAACAATAGGGAGAAACACAAGTCATCTGTTATTGTATTACAAGTGGACTTTGTCCATCCCCTACAGTGTAGATAGTATTTATTGAACTTAATTTGCGATCTGTACAAATATTGTTGTACCCTGTTAAATTTTGAGTTCCACAATTCATAAGTACTTTCTTGAAATTAGAAATTAAAAAATTACTTTATTATTGAATTTCTTCTGTAAACTCCCAATACACCATACATGTTTTGTTCAAGCATAATTATGTACTAAAATAATTGATCAGTTATTAAGGAAAACTTAAAAATGCATTGGTAACATCACTGACATCAATTCTTGACTCAGTATGTTTAAAAGTAAAATTTTTTTTGTCAAAAGAGTTTAAGATTGCATAATCTGTATTTATTTTCCTATGGTTGTCTTGTTCAAACTGTAAAAAATTTAATTGAAACGGAGAATGATTTTATTTTTGTCATCACATCCACCAAATTGCTCCATTTTCTGAGAATGACCCATAAATGTTAAGTATTGTCTTTGATCATGCGCTAAGCTCCGCCCACAATAATACAGCATCACTTATGTGTAACCACGCTCAAAACTTAGTACACAGGAAATATGATTTAAGTATTTAATTTTTGGTTCTTATATGCTGGTTTAATCAAACTTTCAAATCAAACTAAAAATAGAATTCACGTTGTAAGGTTTTTAAAAAGTTTTATCAAGAAAAGAGCATGAAATAGCAGTGTAATAATTGCGCAATGATACAGTGATAAAGTAGTACCGCAGGTTATTTTTTGTAAACGTCAGGTTATGAAGGTTATCCTTTTCAGCTGTCAGTCTTGTGTTTATGAGAATGTATACCGGTCACATGACCTTGTTTAATCCAATCAGCAGAGAGCATATCGCTTAAATGTCAAAGTCTGAATTTATACAGCAACAAGCGTTTCCAAAGCATGAAAACTCAGCTATATATAATAAGTCAAAATAGCAACCCAGATGCTGCTCGATCTTCTCTTTCAAATAACCCATATCACACATTACTGAATGTGACAGTTGTTATATCAACATGTTTCTAAATGTCCTGTGAATATGCAAATTATTGTCATTTTACCTGTTTTAATAAGATAAGATAAGATAATGCTTTATTTTCCCAAAGGAAATTTGTTCTACACAGTTTGGTGAAATAGTTTAAAACACACACAGAACAACAGGTATACAATATAATACATCAATAATAATGATATTTTTATTGTGACAATATCAGCAAAGTATTATTATATTCTCACTGATTATACAATTCAAGCAAAATACGTAGTTGGGTAAAACATTTATTTCAATAGGGAATTCTCAACATTTATGCATGCATACGACCCATGACCTCCTCGAATAGAAAACAAAGCTTCCCATTTCCTGGTTAGCGTAATGGCTGCATATCGGCAGTATGGGCTGCTGTGTGTTTCAAAATTATATATTTCAATTCATTTCATTAGTCATAAACTTTTTTCCTCTTCTATATATTTGTTTACAGTATTAGTTAGACCACACTATGCTTTACGCTTGAAAATAATAGACTTGATCTATTTTTAGACTGGAAAACACCTTTACTAATTTATTTTGGTTAAAAAAAATCTGTAAAAAATTAAGTGTATATGTTTCAATCAGATAAGGTTTTTGGCAGTTTTTTCCGACATGTCTATCAACATACTTGATGGCTCTTTTAATATTGAAATTCTGTTCCATATCTTAAAGGAATACTGGGCTCTTGAATAAAACACTGGAAACCAAAAATTCAATATGGTAACAGCGAGTAGGAAATCGCAACTAGCGTTACTCCTACACAGCGAGGTTTCCATTGTGCAGTGGCTTACTCACCCCCTGGAACCCTGTACTGCAGGGCTCAAGTGATAGGGATTTTGTACAGCGAGAGATGCAGTGATAGTGATCGGAGATTACGGACATTAGTGCATCGGTTGATGAAAATATCTAAATCCATCGACACAAACAAATCATTTCTTCCATGTAAGTATAGTTCATGCATGTGGAGGTATCAGTGTATCCCTATATTTTTTCTGATGTTGGTAAAATAAATATTGAGAAAGTTATCGGCAAATTACTTTGGTAGAATTATGTTAAACAGAGAAATATAGCCAGTATGTAAACAATAATTGATTAAAAAAGCAATTGAAATTTAAGTCGTAATTGTTTAAGTTAGGTGATCATTTGGGCAAAGTCTTTAGTTGTTTACTTCAATACTTTTAGTGAATTTGTGAAAAATAGTTGATGAAGTGATCGTGATCGTCTGACTGTACATGCTCTGTACATGTCTTCAGTGATCATAATTTTTGGTTGCTGTGATCGGAATTAGGGTCACAATTATATGCTTTCAAGGGCTTCAAAATAATGAAAATAATTAACATTAAACTCTTGAATATGAGCTTCGTTATCAAAGGCAGTGAAAAAGTAGTTGATTCTTTTGAAAAGAACAATCATGAAGAACAATCTGTAACCATATATCACAAACATGTAACATGAAAGTGCATTTGAGAAGTCACACCATAACAAGCTGCCATTTGTACTAAAACCATCCTAGTGCTGTCACCATTTTGCCATCCTGTAACCAATTTATTACTATTGAATATCAATACCGCTTCTATTTGAGATTTGTCTATTTGACGTTGTGTGGCACAATATTCAACTCCAAGCTGCTTATGATTAGGATACTGTCAAACACTTACCAACAGCACAACACAACAATTTATTCAAAAATCATTATTTTAAACGCTTAAATTGTGTATTACCCAATTTCAGTTGCAATTATCAAACCTTTATAATGCGTTTAAGCGTAGCACATTTCATTTTGGTAAATGTGGGAATTATAATGCAATGTTTATTCTGGGCATGCTGAGAAGAAGGGACATTTATTATGATTTTGACAACATAACCAGTTGACATGATTGTTGCTGAAAGAAACATTATTAACAGTTCTACCCATAAATCTTTCTTACTCGTGAAGAAAGATATCGTCAATTTGACATGATACAGTTTTTTTTATTGATCATTTTGAAAACTTAATGTCATCTTAGATTTTTCAGGGTTTCATGGTACATTGTCTGTGAAGGAAGAGTGAAGTATCTGCCTCTACTTTCATAATAGTTTACAGTCAGTATTTTAAAATTTGGTCTCTCTGTGGAATTGTATACTAGTTTATTTGAAAGTACCCATTACAGAACAATATCCAGACCCTACAGTAGTTTCCACGACGCCAAAATTCCTCTTTTGAAATTCAATTAATCATCGATTCTGATGCTCAAGTTGAAGTATTTACTAATTTCGTACAGAAAATCAAGATCACTGCAGATTTATCCAAACCACGATCACTGATCTGTACTGATCACGATCACTGCGAGATATGTACAGTATAAAATTTTAACAATAAGTTTTCACTGAATAAGCACATATCTCCCAAAATTATGCAATGTGGTTTCTGAAGGCTAAAATTCGTGTTAATTCTATGATTTGGTTGATATGGTGCGTAGTATTTGCATACATATTCAAACAAGTTTTTATTGTGATGGCCACGACTAATAAACCACATGACCAGAAACATATGCATCATTAAAAGGTTAAAGTAAATACACTTATGAATGGGCCAAAGATTCAGCGTGGCATCAGTCATAATCATGTACTGTGTATTACCCATATGTTGCTTTACAGCTGCATTTTGTCCTCACATACAGCAAATATCCTCGCTAATCCGATCACTATCACTGCATCTCTCGCTGTACAAAATCACTATCACTGGAACCCTGCAGTACAGGGTTCCAGGGGGTGTACTCGCCACTATACTTGCCGTGCAAGCGCGAATATGAATGTATTTTAATCGAAACAAATACAACTAACTGCCTGTTTTGTTTTACATGGTAATCTTTTGTTATCATAATAAAACAAGATGTGTTTGTTAAACACGGATGTCCCCGGATATACCAAAGTTATGGCCAAGGTTAAAGTTTTCTGAATATTGTCCACAGCGGCAAGGTCAAATATGATGACCTCATCTGAAAGGTCCCATCACAAGGTATGCACATGCCAAGTATGAAAGCCCTAGCCTTGAGCAATCCAAAGTTACGGCCAAGGGTAAAGTTTTGTGGACAAACACACAGGCGGACAGACGGATGAACGGACGGACAGACAGACAGACAGGTGAAAAATAATATATCCCCGGAATCTCCGATTCTGGGGCATAAAAAAAAGAAGGGAATCGGCAAAACAGCTAAAGGACTTTTGTCCTTTTTGTCATTTTGTAAATAACCAAAGTACAATTGTGATGATTTTGCAAGTATTTCGCATGCGAATAGCAATCTACAATGCGACCAAAGATTAGAATAACGAACCTGTTATCATCACATCGTCCTATATCCTAAGTAACCTTACAACATACGTTTTTCTTCAAATGAGCACCATCGCCAAAACTTCTTGTTGGAGATTTTTCGCCAAAGAACACAGAATACAAAGATCATCCTACTACTAAATTCCATTGGTCGAATATAATTTATGTTCCTACCTTTCATTGGCTGACAATATCTAGACTGACAGTTGGATTAAAGAGCCATCAAGGATGTTGATGAAAATATCAAAAATTTTCAAAAAATCTATCTCAATGAAATAAATACACTTAATTTTTCCCTAATTTTTCCAACTTAAAATAAGCCGAGAAATTGCATTAATTAGTAAAGGTGTTTTCCAGTCTAAATATAGATCCAGTCTATTATTTTCAAGCGCAAAGCATTATGGTCTAGCTCACACAAAGTAAACAAAGACACGAAAGAATAAAAAAAAAAAAGAGCAATGAAAGAAATCGAAATATATTAATTTTTGCCGGTTATTTATTTACCATTTCATTTAATTATACATGTATTTGCTACAGATATTGGAATAATTGTTTTACCCAACTAGGTATTTTTCTTGAATTTTATAATTAATGAGAGTAAAAATTTGTCATAATTTGCTAGTCTTATCTCAATAAAAAGAACATTAAACAGGAAATAATTTTTATATTCTCAGGACATTTAGAAACATAGTTTGTAAAGCAATCGTCACATTCAGTAATGTGTGACGAGGGTAACTTGCAAGAGAGACACGTGCACCACGTGCAGCACATGGGTTGTTATGGTGACTTGCGCTAGAGACGAGCCTTCACGCTTCGGAAGCGCTTGCTGTTTGTGTAGTACGTATTACGCAAAAAAGGGGATTCTGTTTATATGATGTCAGATACCCTTAGCGTGCGCAAGTCGAAGTGGTACTTCTCTTTGAAACCAAATTGCAATATATTGTCGTGATATGAAAATTATTTAAAATATGCCATGTTGTATATAAAAGATTTCTCTGGGGAATGACGTTATAAGTATATTTTCCAAAAATTTGAAACACTAACATCCTTGATGGCTCTTTAATGTTATTTCATGAAAGGTTTTGTGTCACCAAGACCGGACTTTTGACAATTAACATGACAATTGACATGCCAGTCACCGACATGGCATTTGTTATATAATTGAACCGGTCCAGTAAACTTGTTATCTGTAAACACATAATTACACTTCACACTAATTGTCCGAGTCATGCTCTCTAGTTTGAAGTTTCCTAGCATGTCATTAGAAGATATTTTGTATCTTCTGGATAACAACTTTCACAGTGTATCTACAAGGTAAAGAAGTTGTTATCAGAACATTCGGTTTTCTTATTAATATTCCACTTCTAAATGCCCTCAGTAAAGACTTGAACCTTTAATATGTAACAATGTATCAATTAGTGTTACATTCTACAATGGGTTGATATTACTGGACATATCACACGAGCATTAGTAACACATGTTATTCCCCAGAAGCAGTTTTGTTTTTGCAGTGAGCGTTGTGATATAAATGACATTTTTGTTTAGATTTAACTCAACTGCACTGGTGATACTACTGGTTTTCCATATATTTAGTATCTTCTATTTTCTGTAAAATTATTGAAGCAATTAACTGTGTGCACTTGAAGCACTGGCGATGTGATTTTAAGAAATTAAGCCAAAATAAAAGATTTGGGGATAATTATGCTTTGTAGCTTATAATAGTACTACTTTTTATATAAAATTATTTCATGAAAAAGCATAAATGTCAGTCAGGACATATCTGAGCAGTTCAATTCTATAGACCTACCATATAAATAGACAGACCCACCAGTTGAAAAAATGATTACAAAATCATGCATAGACGCATTAGAGGCAGTGGTGTCTAGGCATATTTTATTTACCTGTAGTCTACCTTTTGTAAGCCACCAAACTCTCGAGAATGAGAGAACCTGTTGACAATGCCGTGTCGAAGACCATGATGTCCGGATAATAGATATGGTCCAGTCATATTCTTACCCCAATTAGAATAGGTCCGGGTATTAAATATTACTATCCAGGAGGTCAGGGCACAATGCCATTTATAGATTGTGACTGTTAAATACAATATAAAAAGAACAGGTCTACTGAACGATCGAAATCGGACTGTCACAGTCCGCCCCTCAGTCCGAGGAATTTTTTGGCCGACCGATTTCCAAATAGTCAATAATCTCACCCCTATACACTCAATCAATTAGTTCATCTAATATAAACTCGTATACGGCCAAGGCCTTCATATATATATGTAGCACTTTGCGAAATTATAGTCTAGTTATATGCTGGACTATAAATCAATCAAAATTTTCTATGTCCAATGTTTTCTGAGGCTAACAAATTATAGTTATCTGTCCCTTACTTTTGTTAAAACCTAGAAAAAAACAAGAACTGAGTCGTGGGTTTGAAACTGATGCGGAAACCATAAGTTTGAAGTCTCTAATTACACATGGATACTTCATTTCTTTATTGCAGAGAGTTTCCCATTGCAACAATAATGGCTAAAAGTTCTATACCGAGTGTGTTAATTCTTTGCCCGTTGCTTAATTTATATGATTGTGTATTTGGGTTAAGATTTTATGAGAATAAACCATGGCAATGACTTCATTATAGTTGGCTGTAAGTAAGATGTTTATAAATAAAGGATGTGTTAGATGTTTAAATGATTGCATCCGTTTTGATTAGAAAATCCCCCAGTTCATATTGGTGTTGTTGGTCAAACGATATTTGATATTATGGGGCATACCTTGATATTTTAACTTTTTAAAGGATAGATGCAATGACATATGGTCAAAATCGGATTCATTAAAATAGGATGACAATTTGACAATTGCTCGATTTTAAATTTCTGAAATCGGTCCATAAATTACTTTATAAATATAGCCCCGGCGACAAGAATGAAAGTCTGCGGGGGTGTGGCCCCTGAAGACATGACTTCTGTGACGTCACTGGAGTAATGTCATTATCGCCGATAGTCATAATTCAACGTAATTTCGCAACATTTTGATTGTTAATTTCACTAACAAATCATTAATCAAACAACTTCAAGTTTCAATATATCGAATGTTTAGATATCCAACTAGGTAATTCCGCAGATGACAATTATTATTGCATAAACACGTGTTTTTGACGATTTAACACACCTCATATATTCATCTAGCGACAGTGATAATCATCATTAATTAATTAATTAATTAGGCTCCACGGAGGGGTCTCAAACGACCCGTCGTCTGTGGTTAATCAGTCAGGCTTCAATGATTCATTTGAAAACGTGCGTGGCGGTAATCGCGGTATTGTTGAAATGGGTAAATTAAAATCGTTTTAATAATCAATTGCAAGTGTATACTGTCTCGATTTTATGCTCAATTGATTCCATTATACAATATACGTAGAAATAATCATCTGTCATTCTTGAGAAACATGCATTTCACCAGATCTTTATTTTAGTTTGTTTTTGACTCTCATTACACATTCGAGTGTTCTAAGTTCCCGTATATGATATAGGGGTAATTCTCCACTTTCAACAACAAGTAATTAAAGTAGTGTTTGCCGGAGGGTGCGAGAGTCATTGCAGAATGTTAGCCAGTATTTCCTTTTTGTTGATTTGGTACTTTATTTCTGGCTTCAATATCTGCATTTGTTTTCGCTCATCAGGCCTGAACATTTGCTTGAAAAACTTTCAGAAAAACATTTCTATTACATGAAGATTCAAGTTTGTTCATTTGAACCTGACCGCACATTAAATGTGAGCGTGGCAGTGGGATCAACCCTAAAATCTTTAAATGACTTCTTCTCAAAAAAAAATTCTTACAGAAAGCTTAAATTTTCAGAATAATCTTTATAACATATAGACTAAAGTTTGTTCATTTGGTTGAAATCCCTTCTCAAATAAGGGCGTGACTGGGTGTTAAACTGAAAACTTAAATTCCACTCCAGGAACTAGTAATGCTATGAAGCTAATTTTTGGGGATATGAATGCCTCATAATATTATATTTGTACATTAGAATGTAACATCTGCCCATATCTAACACTTGTCACATACTCACGGTACATCTCGTGCGTACAGGGTTACGTCCCTTGAGTGACTGGTTGACAGTCTCCGTAGCGGTCGCGCATATTTTGTTCTTTATTGACAGTCACTTGCATTACCAACGAGCAGATTAAAATTTATAAGACGTCGCAGAGGCAATTATGTCTGAATCTCTTTCAATTATGGTAAGTATATTTGTAATTGTAGAATATATTATATCACCCTAAACAGGAGATAACGCTTTTGAAATTGTATGAGAACAAGCGATATCTCTTTGGTGAAAAATTGAGATAGGCCTATTGTTTTGACAGTAGATTTTGCACAATGGCTGACAACACAATGCTTTTACATCATCAAATAATGACTCAGTATGCTATGACGTCAAAACAAATGTCGTGAAGTTTGCTGTATTATGTAGTTTGGGAAATGCAGTAAAAAAAAACCCCAAAACATTTTTATTTTATTTATCAAAAGTGGTCTATAGTTGAACAGTTTCAAGTAAGGTTTTGCAAGTTTGTATTGGGTGTGAGTTATAAGAGTACTAATGTTGCTGTTTTAGCTGAATGTGGCCGACACTATATTTATGCATGTTGATTCTTTGTTTAGAGAAATTAAATTCTGGATTAGATTGCTTGAAATGTCAGTTGACAGGTATCAAAAACAGGCATATCTAATATTGTGTATTTGAGATAAATTTGAACGTAAAATATTTTGAAAGCGTTACATCAGTAAAAAGTTAAGATGATTCCTACTATTAGAATTTTGTTAAATTTTGACAATATATCTTTGTACATCAGTGAAGAGATAATGATCCATAACCATCAAGATTATAACGTACCGCTTGTATAGCTATCTCACATACGAAATTCATTTGTTTGACCTCAAGCAACTCTGTCATGTATGTTTCATTTGTTGATTTTGTACGTGTACCATAGGCCTGTCTATTGAAATAAAAGATTGATTGATTACAAAGTGAGAAAGACGCAACAACAGCAACAGTGTATTATATAAACACAATCTAACTTTTTATTTTAAAATAAAAATCAACTGTGAAAACAATTTTGAGAGTAGACGACAGATTATTATGTGATCCTCTGATCACAACAAAATCCTATAGATATTTTGGCTTTACTGTTAGTTAACGAAGCTTACTCTATGTTGCTTTAATCTGATCTGTTTTGTTCTGACTTTGGGCTGTTCCATAGTCTCTGTAGGGGATGACCTACCGGTAATTAATCTTCCACTAAGTGTCTGCATGATTGGTATCCGGTAAACTGCCTGTCTGCCATCCTCGGTTACCCATGGTTTTATATATGTTCCGTTACTCTCCACTATATCACCGATGGGAAACTCTGTCAGACAAATGTGTACTAAAATTACCCACCCTTGGTCGGCGTGACGAAGTCAGTAACCAAAGAAAATACTCAATACCTTAAGACGGAAATGGTCAAGGGAGATAACCGGTGACGGATGGCTAACAAAATGACCACGCATGCTTTACAACGAAGTGATGTGAATTGTCATTGGCTCGCAGATCCAAGCTGCGCAGAGGTTTGATTGGCTCACGCCGGCCAAGGACGGGTAATTTGAGTACAGATTTCTCTTATGAAATTTCCCATGGGTGATATAGTGGAGAGAAACGGAGCATATATAAAACCCTGGGTAACCGAGGATGCCTGTCTGCCAGATAGCAGATAATCTTCTTAGCACTAAGATAGCTTCGAAAATATGGGCCCAGATCACTAACGACAGGGGAGAGACCACTCACTACATGTGCTTATGCAAAGGCAGTTTATGAAAATCTAAGGACAATTTTTTCATAAGAAATATTTCATCTTATTCATATTTAAATGATCAAAATGAGAAATCCAAGTGTTAAAGATTAAGTAATGAAAACTAGGGCTGGATATTGCACTAAATTTTATATTGCGATATATATTATACAATACACGGCCTCTGTATTGCGATAATATCTCAATACCGTAAATCCTTTAGTAATCGCCTGCCTTGTCGAACAATCCCCTACCTTGAATAATCGCTGGGTCTAAGCCCTCTTGGAAATAAATAATAGCCTGCCTTGAATTGAATCGCCGGGTTAAATTAAGCAAACGTATACTAATGGCTATATCCTTTTCAAAAATAATTCTAGAGTAAACATATTTACTTAATGAAAATAAGAGCAAATAGTATATCATATTCTTCATTTCGTAAAAAAGATAGATCAAGGAAAACATTGCAAGTAGAAGAAAACATTGCTAAATTAGAAGACAAAATTAATGACGATTTTCAAAGTGTCGATGAAAATCTTTTATCAGAATTATCAAAAGCCAAAACAGAACTAGAAAACATTAAAGAAGAAGAACGAAAGGGTCACAAAATAAGAAGCAGAATTAGATGGTATGAAGAAGGCGAAAAACCAACAAGTTTCTTTTGTCATTTGGAAAATCGGAACTATACAAGCAGGGATGCAGAAATCGGTCTATTTGCCGGACATGTCCGATTGCGAATCCAGTTTGACCGAATTGATATACAAATAGTAATACTTTCTCATTCTTTATTAAAAAACAAATTCACTTCCGGGTTCGTCTTTTGGGTCAAAAATGAAATGTCCGAGTGGCATAAAATTGAATCTGCAACCTTGTATACAAGTAAACTTATTACCAAAATACAAAACGATAATGGTGATACTATTACAGAGGGAAGTGAGATATTGCAAGAACAAATGAAGTTTTATAAAAAGCTGTATGCTTTACCCGATAAAGAAACAATAGATACTGAAACCCTCGATTTCATCGCAACCCCTATATTAGATGATGCTTTGCAAAAATTTATAGACAAACCTATTGAAAAGAAGGAAGTTGCGGCAACAATAAAGGCCATGAAAAATAATAAAAGTCCGGGGATAGATGGTTTTAGTGTAGAATTTTTAAAGTTTTTCTGGAAAGAATTAGGAACATGGGTATACAGATATATTATAGAATCATTGAACAATGATGTATTAAGTTCAACAATTAATCAAGGAATAATTACTTGTATACCCAAGCCTGGCAAAGACAGGACAATGTTAAAAAATTGGAGACCTATCACACTCTTAAATATATTATATAAGATATTAAGCTCATGTATTGCTAATAGATTAAAATCAGTTCTACCATCCCTTATACATAGTAATCAAACGGGCTTCATATCCGGTAGATGTATAAGTGATAATATTCGTTTGTTGTATGATATTATATTTGAAACTAAATTAAGAAAACAACGCGGGCTTCTCGTATTAATTGACTTTGAAAAAGCATTTGATACTGTCTCAAAGACGTTTATAATAGATGTCTTAAAAAAATTTAAGTTTGGAACAAACATGATAAAATAAATCCAAATATTAATTAATAATAATCAATCTTGCGTTTCACAAAATGGTCATCTTTCCACATTGTTTGATAACGAAAGAGGATGTAGACAGGGCGACCCGATATCTCCATACCTTTTTTTATTAGTAGCAGAAATATTAGGGATAATGATTAGGCAAAACAAAGATATCAAAGGTATTGTTTTACATGATACCGAACATAAGATAGGACAATATGCTGACGATACAGAATTATTTCTAAATGCTGCGGAAAAGAGTCTACAGGCAGCAATGAATACTTTAGACACATTTTATAAAATGTCTGGATTAAAACTAAATAAGCAAAAAACAAAGGTTGTATGGCTAGGCTCTATGGCAGGGAGTAGTATAAAACTATGCAGCAATCTTCAGTTAGACTGGGAAGAGGGTAACTTTGATGTTTTGGGAATCACACTAAATGCAATGTTAGAAGACCTATGGGTAATCAATACACGTAAAAAGCTAGACAATATTAAAAAAATACTGGGAAATTGGCGAAAACGCAACTTAACTTTAATTGGCAAAATAATAGTTATAAAATCTCTAGCGGTATCAACATTAGTTCATATATTCACAGCTTTACCCAACCCGCCAACTACTGTTATTAAAGACCTAAATAAATTATTTTTTGAATTCCTATGGAATGGCAAAAAAGATAAAATAAAACGGGAAAATATAATGCGAAACTATGACGAAGGAGGCCTAAGAATGGTAGATATCACTTCATTTATTACATCCTTGAAATTATCATATTTACAGAGATAAAAAAAGATATCAAATATCAACAACATTTCCCAGATGGAGAATTATTTAAACTCGGGGCTAACATTAATACCTTTTTTTCTTTAGAAAACCCCTTTTGGCAAGATGTATTAGAAGCTTGGAACTCCTATTATAGGCTCCATAAATGTGATGGAAACAAAATAGAGGATATTTTAGCTGAACCTCTATGGCTTAACCATCAATATATTCATCCAAACTTTATCATCAAGTCGTGGTTTTCGAAAGGAATTTATATGATTAGAGATATATGTGATTCTTTCGCACAATTAAAAAAAAAGTATGATTTAAATGGCACCATACTGCATTACAATAAAATGATATTAAATATTCCTCTGCAATGGAGAAAATCTATTGCGGACGAATACTTCATTAATGAAAATATGAATATTTCAGAACCTTTAAGAAACGTGTTGAAAAGTTCTAAGGGTTGTAGATACTTCTATGACATTTTGATAAAGAAAGATAATCTACCCCAGGTCTGTACTAA
Organism: Gibbula magus; assembly: GCA_936450465.1. Classification (NCBI taxonomy): domain Eukaryota; kingdom Metazoa; phylum Mollusca; class Gastropoda; order Trochida; family Trochidae; genus Gibbula; species Gibbula magus. The sequence continues at coordinate 69,239,824 of OW388292.1, forward strand.
ATGGAAAAAACAATTTCCAGAAGATATGAACTGGAAAACTGTTTTCACCAAATTTAGAAAATGTACAAAAGATGTTAAACTGATAGACTTCCAATACAGATTTATTCATAAGAAAATTTACACCAAACATGAGTTATTATACATGAAAATTGTTGATGATGATATATGTTCTTTCTGTATGGAAGAAAAAGAAAATGTGGAACATGTATATTACTATTGTAAGCATATCAAAAACTTTTGGTCTCGCTTAGAAAGTTATTTAAAAGAAAAAATACCGGATTTTGCCTTAACTAAATCTTTTTTGGTTCCCAAAATTCAGATCATCTTACTAATCATATCATTCTCCTAGCCAAGAAACATATACATAATATGAGCATAAAAAGTAAAGTCCCAACATTTAAACACTTTATCAAATCTTTGACGGAGATAATGAAAATAGAGAAATATATTGCAACAAAGAACAACAAAAGTTTTATATTTGAACAAAAATGGAGACCAATGGTGAACGATATGCATCAGTTGTTGAAATTGCAACTATCCCAGTCTACATGTTCATATATGTAAAAATGATGAATGAGTGCAAGACTTAAATGTATGTAAAGAACTTGTAAACAAAGAACTTTGAACTGAATAAATTTAAAAAAAAAAAACAACAAAAAACAAAAAACAAAAAACATATTTATGAGACGTTCAACCTAATGACATGCATTTCGTTTACATTATTCATAATTTAAAACATACTGTGATGATGTTTTAGTGATGGTATTTTAAAATTTCACATATATATTATGGCTTTGAAAAAAATCATCGCCTGCCTCGAATAATTGCCTGCCTTGAAAAATCGGGTCAAATCGGCGTTTGAAATTAATTATTGCCGGGTGATTATTCAAGAATCTACAATATGTTGAATGAACATTATTAGCTCATTATGCCTGAAACGCCCAATGGGCTTAAGGCATGGCGTAGTGTCCGGCGTACGTCCATCAGTCTGTAAACATTTTAGTTTTTTTGTCTTCTTCTCCAGAACCAATGGGTCTTGCTAGCTGAAATTTTATGTGCATTCTCCTTGGCCAATGTGGATTATAAATTGTAGATTTGGTGACCCCATGACCCCAAATGAGTCACAAGGGTCACGACCTTAAAAACCTATTTTCATCTTCTTCTCCAGTATGAAAAGCTCTAGAAAGCTGAAATTTTGTGACTCCTTGGCCAAAGTGGATTCTAAATTGTAAATTTGCTGACCCTGTGACTCCATATATGGATCACTGGGTCACAACCTAAAAAAACTATTGTAGCAAGCTTTGAACAGTACTCTTGAGATTTTATGTGCTCTTCACTTCAGTCAGCATAGAGACTACGGAGTTATCTTTTTTACTTATATATTACTTATATTATTTTTACTTACTTAGGATTCATTAATAAGGTATACTAACTTGAGAAGGGATGTGTATTGTTTCTCTCCAAATTTTATACCAGTTTGTTTGATGATGGGGAATATGTTAATACCATTTTAATTGGGAGGATCACCTTTTCTTCAATACCTTTGCAGGAATTGTGATGCTTGGACAATCAATTTTATCAAAATTTATTGTCAAGTTATGTTTCCATTCCATTATGCACTGACAATTTTGAAGACTGAGATTTTTCAGGGCAAGGGATTGTGCAATATATTGAACAGTTTTCAATGAAAACAATTTATTTTGGTATTCTACATCACACAATACAATTCCTGATGAGCTACAGAGCCCATCAAGAGTATGAACTTGCTTCTAGACCCTGCACTTTTACATTAGAACAAGATATTCTTATGATAAATATGCATTTATTTCACTTAATTGTTTAGTAGGATATATTGCTAAAATGAAATACATATTGTAATTATTGTATTGCACAATCTAAAACTGGTATATACTGATAATATTGCATAGCCTTAGTGAACACAGGTCACATTTGGCTTTTATGCCGGTGACATGGGGGATGTATGACCAGAAACACAAAGTTAAATTGCACCAATTCGTGATAAAAAATTAATTACGATAAGCAGGGACTCTCTTATCAGAGGGGCCCCGGAACTCCAAGATACAGTTATAATTGCAATTATAAATCAACAGTTGACAGTTGACAGTCCAACAACATTACGAGAGACAAATTTTATATGAGGAGAAAAATTTAAAATATGATAACCATATGACGTAATTGTTACAATTTTACAAATCTGACCTACTCTGTACTCTGAAATCTAAATATAACTTGAAGAGAAGCAAGTGGACATGGTGATGTTAGTTTAATACTGACTGTGTTGCAGATGTGAGGTGTATGGAGAGCAGTGGATGAACCAGCATGTCGGGGAGAAGATCAGCACCGCCTCTCACACGTCTCTGTCCACTCATCGTTCTAGCTCTCGGTAAGCTCTCCACACTGTTTCCATTCATTAATTACCATCTTCCTCACTCTCAGTAAGCTCTCCACACTGTTTCCATTCATTAATTACCATCTTCCTCACTCTCAGTAAGCTCTCCACACTGTTTCCATTCATTAATTACCATCTTCCTCACTCTCAGTAAGCTCTCCATGCTGATTCCATTCATTAATTACCATCTTCCTCACTCTCAGTAAGCTCTCAATACTGCTTCCATTCATTAATTACAATCTTCCTCACCCCTCACCTCGATGGGCTTATGGCATGGCATCCGTCCATCCATCTGTAAACTTTTTTTCGCATTTTTGTCTTCTTAAGAGCCACTTGGTCTAGGGAGCTGAAAAGTTGTTTACAGATAGGGTCAAAGGGGTCACAACCTTAAAAACCTATTTTCATCTTCTTCGTCAGTTCCAATACGTCTAGAGAGCTGAGAAGTTGTGTGCAGACTTCTTGCATGGCCAATGGGGAGTCTAAATTGTAGATTTCGTGACTGACACTGTGACCCACAAATGTGAGTCACAGGGGTCATGACCTGAAAACCTTTCATCTTCCTCTCAAGTATGAAAAGCTCTAGAAAGATGGAATGTTGGAACTCGGTGGAACTATTTTTTTTTTATTTCGAGAAAATAAAGTTTATTATCAGGTAATCTTGATTAAATAGGTGACAAATCACTATAAGCATTTCAGAAACTATGGATCAATACTTTTTCACTTTTTTCATATCTGGATCGATACTCGTATCGTGCTGTTAAAGGTATACACTTCGGGCGAATTTAGCTGTGGAAGGCATTAATTAATTAGCTCACAGCGAGGCGGAAATCTCAATCAGCGCTCCCTCTACTCAGCGATGTTTTCATTGCGCAGAGGCCTACTCGCCACTACTTGCCGTACAAGCGCGATACTCAACCGGATGCGAGCGTCTTATATACAGTCAGTGGCCAAAAGTCTGTTCGCAGTGACGTAATTTCCGTAGACTTACATGTTAATTATCTTTTGCGAGAATTATTATTATTTTCATAACTTATTTGTTTGGCGACTGGTTCTGAAATCCTTTCCAAAATAATGCAAATTATCTGAGCTACAGACACATAATTACCATTAAATTAAAGTTTCCTATTATTATTAAGAAAAATACATCTTCTTAAACAACACATATATGCAACATTCCGTCGTTACAGATTACCGTCAATGGGACATTGGAATCACAAGTTGTACATATGATGTTTAAACAAGTGTCATTCAAAAAATAATTAACCGGTAAATGAAATGTAATTATGTGCGAATAGCTGAGTTGATTTCAAAGCTGCCTACAAATATGGCAGCAAAATTCACTTTTACTTAAATTAAGAAAATTATTCTCGCAATAACTGATTAACATGGAAATCTATGGATATTACGTCACAGCGAACAGACTTTTGGCCAATGACTGTATATGAAAGTGTAGAGAAAACATACACGCGACGTACAGGCCAATTATATCATTTTTGTAAATATAACCAAAGTACAATTGTGATGATTTTGCAAATATTTCGCATGCGAATAGCAATCTACAATGTGTGATTAGAATAACGAACCCGTGAGCTTGATAATCCATGCACATCGTCGTATAACACCCTAAGTTGCCTAATTGTTGTTGGACTGAAGTTTTTACGTATGCGTTCAGAGATAGTGACCGTTAGTAATCGTCCAATGATATGGTTTTATTCAAATGAGTGTCAAACAAACAAAATAAAAAACTATCATCCTATTCCTAAATTCCATTGGTCGAATATATATTCCTAACTTTGATTGGCTGACAATATCTAGACTGAATGTCGCATTAATGTGTATTTGTTGTCATGATCAGCATTGTGTCACCAAGACCGAACATTTGACAATTAACATGTCTATTGACATGCCGGTCACCGAGATGCCAGTTGTTGTGTAATAGAACCGGCCCAGTAAACTTGTTAACTGTAAAAACATAATAATTACACTCGAGGCTCCTCCCTTTTTCTCACCTATACTAAGCTTATTTGACTTTGTTCTGCTTAATTACGTAAACTAATTTGCTGTAACAACACTTCTCCCCTCTTTGATCTTGAAGAAGCGTCTATATGGTACGCTAAACTGATCATTTGTATTGGAGCGGCAAGTAAATTCTATCAGCGTATTTACCGATCCGTGTCGTTTTCATTTACAAGATGTACAGTAAGTTTGGTAACAAAAATGATTTCATTCGATCTTGTTCGTTGTCTATAAATGTGTATAATCACAATGTTGTTTAATTGTATTTTATTCAATGAGAAGAAATGAATTGGAAAACAAGTCTAGATGACTTTTGTAAATGCCAATCAACAACGCATGTATGGTTCACATTTATACATCATGTTTAAATGATGATAAATTTATGAACACAATAATCATAATGTATATGTGTGCATGTACAGTGCAACAATTTGCATGTAAAATTCAGTGAGCTTGTTCAGTTGTTGACCAATCCAGTTCATGCATTTATACATGAAATAAATTTCATAAAACTCATATAGCAAGTGAACATGGTTTGCATTGCATTGCATCATATAGATCTAGGGGTCTAAACAATATTTTGATCGACAAACTTGAATTAAAATAACCTTTTATGTTTATGTTCTTACACTTTTGGATATACTTTGTCACTGATATCAAACGTGACAGCAACAAAGAAACGTTGAATGAAATGAGTCGTAACCATGATATTTTCACCAAACACGCACACATCTTTCCAGGAAATCGATGTCGTAATATTACCCCTCTAATGCATGTTATTAAACCATTTAGTAGCATTTAAATTATATTAGTATTTATTGGTATTCAGAAACTTGGTAAACGACGACTTTCTCTATGAAATATTGTAACAAACTTGTTGAAATCACAATCCTGGACGAACATTACATGCAGTTTAGCAATGGTAAATGTGTGTGTGTACCTATAACCCTGTTTGTCATCTTTTAACGGCATCTTGAAATACATGCCGTTAAAGTAATATATATATATATGTTCTTACATTTACATTTAATCCCGTATGTGAAGTTTTAATGTAGAAGTAGATTCCGAAAGATTGTATCAACAACCTGTCAAATAATTTCGAGTTGAAAATATTTCTATTAATTTCTTTTCAAGATGTTAAATATTGTCATTACTAATAATATTTATAGAATGTATAAAAATTTACTCTTCAAATACGACATCAGAAGCGTGAACAACTCAGGACAAGGTGTACATCGGTGTGCAGTGAGATGAAACAGCCAATCAGCGATCGCGTGTCAAAAGGGGAAATCCCCCGCTTAGACATTGACGAGCTCGCTCGGCAGAAGCCCAGTTTGAGTCACGTGACCGTGTTGCCCATAAAATCAATTACGTAATGGGCTCGTTAGCGGCGGTCAGAATTCGCCCGAAGTGTCTCCCTTTAAAGATCGTGATCCACTGATCCATCGGTCTATCGTCCCTGCCCTATTTGCTACCCCCTCCTCTAAATATGGGCATGGCAGGCATATTCCCAAAGACCTTTAAACGACTTCTTCTCCGAAACCAGTGGACACAGGAAGCTGAAATTTTCAAAATAACATCTCTGTTTCTTGGTGACTGAAGTTTGTTCATTTGGTCCTGATCCCCAAAAACCATTAATGCTAGAAAGCTCAAATTTTAGGAATATGATATTTTATGGATGGAAACTAAGACTTATAACTTTCATTACCTTATTCCCTAAAAATGGCTGGGGTGCAAAATAAAATAGTTCCCTATTTTCAGTTTGGATAATATATTGAAGTTAAATCATGTTGTAACATTTAAAATATTTTCTTGTTTTGTACTGATAATTTGTTTTGGGGGATCAGGTCACCTCAGTAACAGTTGCTTGTTAACTAACTAGTATGTTATAAATGAAATGTTATATTTATAACACTGTTTGGCTCGATCCTGTAGTGAGTTGACTGATACAGGTGTTGTGATGTGTGCTCCTCCACCGCTGCCGATAGAGCTAAGTATGGAGGACGGTTGTGAGGACTGGGTGCTTTTGTCCTATGAGCCCAACCCCCCTCTGCCTGCTGCAGCACCCCCCCTGGACAGTGAGGACAGCCAGGCCAACAAGAGCACCTGGAGCAGCTGTGAAGTGAGGTACTGGACAGCTTCCCACCCCCAGGGGGTGAATACCGTCCCCTTGATGTACCAGTACCCAGTCACAGCTCGCTCCATCCGTGTAGGCAGTCTCTCCCCAAACAGCAACTATGTCTTCTATATGACATGCAATCAACATTTCCGCTCTAACAAGGTCACTTTCAAAACAGGTTAGTAACGACAGTAATCTTAACCCTTAACTTGCAAATCCCGGCATGGTACTACTACTATGTACTACAGTACTACTATGTATTCTGTCTTTGTCAATGTCCAGTCGAAATGTCTAGCAAAAATCACACCAAATTGCGTGTGCATTGTTGACCCGTAACGCATCGATAATTAGCTATACAAAAGGCCAATTTTGTCGGGCTTAGCCCTGAAGCTTAATCTCCCTGGGGGCTAATTATCACCCACGTGTTTGCATTGCCACCGGCTGTACAAGGCCCGTACATACTATCTGCCTCACATCTCGCCGGACGGAAACATAAATCGGTAACTTGCCTTACTCACGCGCTTCATATCATGTGAACCAATCGGTTGTTTTCGAATTTTTTTACGCCAAAATAAGGTTAAAAGAATAGACTACAATCCCATATAAAATTCGCAAATGTCAAAAAAATAATAAAGACACAGCAAGCGCCGCGAAAAAGGTCATGTTTACTCTTCATAAATTTTGAAACAATCAGCGATTTTCACAACTTCTTGCACAAATTATCACTGCTAAACTACTGAATGCATTTTCATAATTTTATATCATATATTTTATAAACCGAAAAGAATAATCTTTTATTCTATATAAAATGCGCATAATATATTTACTCACAGAAATAAAGAAACAATTTTACATTTCTGAGAGGCATGTGAAGCTAAACGACACACAAACTAATTAACATATTTTCATCAGGTTCGAGGTTAGCATTTATTGGAAAGGTCAAACAACATGACCATATTCGGGTTGCCTTGTGCATATTTGTCAACTGGTTCAAGATTATGATTTCTTGGAAAAGTGCGATGAACGACCGTTTGCAATGTGGCATATGTTGTAAGTTTACGATTTTATATGTGGAAATTAAGACAAACTTTACACGGCTATAGAATTATAACCAGAGGTCGCATTCTAATAATTTTTAGCTCATCAGGCCTGAAAGGCCCGATGGGCTTATGGCATGGCATGGTGTCCGGCGTCCGTCCATCCGTCCATCCGTCCGTCGTACCGTCCGTCCGTCCATCCGTCCATCCGTAAACTTTTCGCTTTTTCGACTTCTTCTCCAGAACCAATAATTCCACAGAGCTGAAATTTTATGTGCAGACTCCTTGGCCAATGGGGATTCTAAATTGTAGATTTCGTGACCCCATGACCCCAAATGGGGTCACAGGGGTCACATCCTTAAAAACCTATTTTCATCTTCTTCTTCAGTTCCAAAAGGTCTAGAGAGCTGAAAAGTTGTGTGCAGACTCCTTGGCCAATGGGGATTCTAAATTGTAGATTTTGTGACCCCATGACCCCAAATGGGGTCACAGGGGTCACATCTTTAAAAACCTATTTTCATCTTCTTCTTCAGTTCCAAAAGGTTTAGAGAGCTGAAAAGTTGTGTGCAGACTCCTTGGCCAATGGGGATTCTAAATTGTAGATTTCGTGACCCAATGACCCCAAATGGGGTCACATGGGTCACATCCTTAAAAACCTATTTTCATCTTCCTGTTCAGTTCCAAAAGGTCTAGAGCGCTGAAAAGTTGTATGCAGACTCCTTGGCCAATGGGGATTCTAAATTGTAGATTTCATGACCTCATGACCCCAAATGGGGTCACAGGGGTCACATCCTTAAAAACCTATTTTCATCTTCTTCTTCAGTTCCAAAAGGTTTAGAGAGCTGAAAAGTTGTATGCAGACAACTTGGCCAATGGGGATTCTAAATTGTAGATTTTGTGACCCCATGACCCCAAATGGGGTCACAGGGGTCACGTCCTTCAAAACTTATTTTCATCTTCTTCTCCAGTTCCAAAAGGTCTAGAGAGCTGAAAAGTTGTGTGCAGACTCCTTGGCCAATGGGGATTCTAAATTGTAGATTTCGTGACCCAATGACCCCAAATGGGGTCACATGGGTCACATCCTTAAAAACCTATTTTCATCTTCCTGTTCAGTTCCAAAAGATCTAGAGAGCTGAAAAGTTGTGTGCAGACTCCTTGGCCAATGGGGATTCTAAATTGTAGATTTCGTGACCCCGTGACCCCAAATGGGGTCACCTGAGTCACATCCTTTAAAACCTATTTTCATCTTCTTTTCCAGTTCCAAAAGGACTAGAGAACTGAAAAGTTGGGTGCAGACTCCTTGGCCAATGGGGATTCTAAATTGTAGATTTCGTGACCCCGTGACCCCAAATGGGGTCACCTGAGTCACATCCTTTAAAACCTATTTTCATCTTCTTTTCCAGTTCCAAAAGGTCTAGAGAACTGAAAAGTTGTGTGCAGACTCCTTGGCCAATGGGGATTCTAAATTGTAGATTTCGTGACCTCATGACCCCAAATGGGGTCACAGGGGTCACATCCTTAAAAACCTATTTTCATCTTCTTCTTCAGTTCCAAAAGGTTTAGAGAGCTGAAAAGTTGTGTGCAGACAACTTGGCCAATGGGGATTCTAAATTGTAGATTTTGTGACCCCATGACCCCAAATGGGGTCACAGGGGTCACGTCCTTCAAAACTTATTTTCATCTTCTTCTCCAGTTCCAAAAGGTCTAGAGAGCTGAAAAGTTGTGTGCAGACTCCTTGGCCAATGGGGATTCTAAATTGTAGATTTCGTGACCCAATGACCCCAAATGGGGTCACATGGGTCACATCCTTAAAAACCTATTTTCATCTTCCTGTTCAGTTCCAAAAGATCTAGAGTGCTGAAAAGTTGTGTGCAGACTCCTTGGCCAATGGGGATTCTAAATTGTAGATTTCGTGACCCTGTGACTCCATATGGGGTCACAGGGGTCATATCCTTAAAAACCTATTTTCATCTTCTTCTCCAGTTCCAAAAGGTCTAGAGAGCTGAAAAGTTGTGTGCTGACTCCTTGGCCAATGGGGATTCTAAATTGTAGATTATGTGACCCCGTGACCCCAAATGGGGTCACAGTGGTCATGATCTAAGAACCTATCTTTTGCTTGTAAACAATAACTTAAATAACTTAAATATTCAATTTTAGATAGTAAATCAATGAAATCCTGATGAGCTCCAGAGCCCATGGCTCTATTTTATTATATCATTGTGGAGCCAGACATCTTGTCTTATTATGAGGCCCGAATTAAAGACAATCTTTCGAAAGTAATAGAATAAAAACAAAAAATCATAGAAAATTCATACAAAGTCGCAGGTAGGAATTGGCCATTTGTGTACGGGTGCCGCAACTTGAATTTGTATTGAACGCCCGTATATAATCCGTTTTCGCGATGTAGATCCGATATATTTCGTAAAAACAGTACCGGAATCTCCGCCTGGAATATTCCACCAGCAGTGCTAATTAGTGCCTAAACCAAAATACTGCTGCCAGCTGGAGGGTCTGTAAATTCTGCCACAGGGGCTAAAATTGGTAAAATAGAAATACGCAACGTAAGGGTTAACACAACCTGTGATGATTAAATTGCCCTTTCTTAACTAAGTAGAGAAATACTCAAATTTTCAAAATTATATAATAATAATCCATGAATCAAAGTGAGCAAAATGAGTGAGCCTGGTTTACATAATGATACATGCAAAAATATCTCTGAGATGCTTTCTCTGAGTGAAGCATGTATGAAGATATACAGCTGGCATATAACTATAAATGTTTCTGCTATTGCAGGAAGGGGATGTGAGGAGGATGGTGAGGAACAGAAACAACAGGCTCATCGGTACAGCACCCCGGTCGTGCTGCTCAAGGAACATGCTCTCACACAGACGTCCTCCATCGACATCACTCTTGGAATCATCTTTGGCATCTTCGGGACTGTCATCCTCGCGTCTGCAGCTTTCTATTTATGGAAGAGTCATCAACGTAGGCAGAGAATATTACGACTATTTGGGTCAGTGTGTGTCTTTTTTGTTTCTTATATTAAAGATAATATTTCAAATGTGAAGGAGTGTATAACCTAGCTGGGGTTTAGCTGAGGTTATTGTCGTAGTGCAGCCCGTCTGTCTGTGTGGCCATCCGTCCCCAAAACCGTACTTGTGTTCTGAAATCAACTCCTTCCTCAGTTTTTAGCAGTCCCAACTTAAGGGGAATTTTTTTGACATGTTCATATTTAAGTTCAAAGGTCAAGGTCACGAGTTCTGAAATCGCTAAAATAATCCTTGTTAACACGATAACTTGAAAAATATTTGTGCTATCAGGCTCTTATTTGGTGTATATCAACTATCAACAAGTACAATGAAACCCCTAAGAACAAAACTTTAAAGCTTGCCCTAGACTATGGTGACAATGACGCTAACATTGTCATGTCAAAACGGTTAATCACTATGACGTCATGCCATGGCAACGGCATTCGCAATATCCAGCCACATAGAAGAAACCGGCAAACTTGGATAAATTTACCTACGGTAATAAAAAACATTTGAGTTACTTGAAACTAATTGATATTGAGAGTAATTTGTGACACAATTAAAAAAATGACAATGACATCTGCCAAATTTGTGTAAGGCACAAAAAAATTGGAGCGAATCCAGAAAACATGATCTATCAGTTCGATGTGATTCGCCACATTAATTTGCGGGTATTCATTGTCATTCAACATCAAGGATCAGAATCAAGGCTACACTGAAGTCATGTTACAATCTTTGTAAATTACCCTTACATTTAAACTGCTCACTGGGAGAATAGTTTGCAAAACCAGAGGACAAACCGGGGTTCTGGTGCTCTCAGAGCACTCTTGTTCAATGTGAGTTAGGTATATCACACTGAATTGATAAAGTATTGACCTTTAAGAATAGTAACTATAGAAGAAGAAAAAAATTATCAACAAATGTTTTATCATTTTGTGTCATGATATGGAGATTGTGTTTACACCATTTGAATTGGAAGTCTTGTACCCTTCTCTTCAAGATCCATACAGAAATTGTGTAGAAGTTATGCACTAACACTGGAAAATGTTGGTGACCATGGACATTACAAGGTCATGTCAAGTGATTGTGCTTTATCTGAAGAAAATTGTCAGTCTTCAACATCATGTACAATACAAACCCTGATAAGCCACAAAGCCCATGGCTCTATTTTTTCATTTTTAGCTCATCAGGCCTGAAACCAATATGGTGTACTTGATATTTTATAATAATGATTTCTATGGTTATGATGATGTACATGATATTTTATAATAATGATTTCTATGGTTATGATAATGCACATGATATTTTCAGGCAGGAGTACAGAGATCCATTCCAAGTGTTGGACAACCTGGAGGAGTCTTCAATCATCAGCCTCTAGCTCCTCCTCCTCCTCCTCCTCCTCACCTCCTGCTCCATGTCTGGCTGGACTCGACTCCACCTCTACCAATGGCCACAGTTCTTCATGTTGCTGGCACTCTCTGCATACCTGGAATTAAAACAATCCTTTTGCAAAACGCAGAACAAGTTTCACAGTGTTTAACATTTGAATCATTCTCATCTTTTATCATCAACTGCTTTAGAGGCTTCCTTGAAGTTTGTCATGTTTATCAACTCAAAGTGTTCTTGGAGATCCAGGTGTTTTTGGTTAAATGGATTTTAAACTGAATCTGTCCAATTTTGATATCCACACACACAGTTGCGCGTTTTGTATTCGCTATAACTTTTTTCCTAGAAGGTTTTGAGAACTCATATACATATAACTTCTTACTTATGCCCCTGGGGAATTTTTTTAACATGTTCACATTCAAGGTCAAAGGTCAAGGTCACGAGTTCTGAAATCGCTAAAAAAATCCTTGTAAACACGATAACTTGAAAAATATTTGTGCTATCAGGCTCTTATTTGATGTATATCAACTATGGAGAAAGGCCAAGATTTGGAAAGGTTTTCGCTAACATCCGTCAAAGGTCAAGGTCACAGCGAGGGCACGACTTAGCATGCTTTTGCGAAAATGTCTTATTTCAACTATTAACACTTTGAATCATTAAAAGATTGTTATACACAATGAAAAGTGATCACTGATTGTGTGACCTTGAATTTTAAAGGTCAAGGTCACGAGATAGCGTCAAGGTCACCAGTTCTGAAATCACTAAATAACTTTTTTCCATGAAGGTATCAACACCTCATATATATAGCTTCTTTCTTGTACACCTGGGGAAATATTTTGACATGCCCACATTCAAGGTCAAAGGTCAAGGTCATGAGTTCTGAAATCACTACAAAAATCCTTGTAAACACGATAACTTCAACAACTTCTGTGCTATCAGGCCCTAACTTGGTATATATCAACTATGGAGAAAGACCAAGATTTGAAAACGTTTTTGCTGAAATCTGTCAAAGGTCAAGGTCACAGCAAGGTCACAACTTAAGCGTGCTATTGTGAATATGCCTTATGTTAACAATGAACACTTTGAGTCACTGCATGATTGTTATACACAATGAATAGTAATCATTGATGGTGTGACCTTGAAGGTCAAAGTTCAAGGTCATGAGATATTGGTTAAGGCCATGTTAATCTTTTGATCCAATTTTGAAATCAGAAATAGGTTTTAAGAACAAAGTTGTGAAAAGTGACCCCAGTGATGATTCAACTTGTTAGAATAACTTGAATAATGAAAAATAATTTGTCAAAATAAATTCCCATTTTATTTATGCTGAGGAGAAGGCGGAACAGGGAAAGGCGAGACCCAAAGTTTCGGAGCTGCTCTGCTTTTGCGGTGTCCCGCAAACGCTCTTCTAGTTATATATATATACAAATTTTATGACTTTTGACTTTCAAAAATATAATTAGCGATTTTGCATAATACTCAATGCTGTGAATCAAGCCGTTCAAACCAATTAATTTCCCAAAGTACTGGACCAAATTTAGCCATTCAGCTAGCCAAATACATCTACAGGTTCATGATATCTTCAAATTCAAACTAGCCTTTTGGACTATCAGACCAGCAACTTTTGACTAGCCATGGGCTACCCTGAACTTGTATAACAATTCTAGTCCTTATATGAAGTGAAACCAATGATGAAGAAGTTGAGGTTAATGATTATCATGTGTAAGAAGAATTTGCTATAACAGCAGTGCTGACAATAGGAGGCTTTCCTATCCTACGTGGAGCCCAGATGAATCTTGGGGCCGTCCACTTGCCGTATGAGAAGACACTACTAATAACCTTCTTAGTGTTGGAGTGTCTTATTCAAAGTAAGGAAGCAGTGAAACTGTCAGTATAGTGCAATAAGTAGCCAGCAAAATAGGATTCTTAATCTAAGCATGTTTTAGCCATTTTGAAGTTCTACTTTAATTTCTTCATTCAAATTGATAAAAGAAAGTCTTCATGGCTTTGAAAATATGCCAGGTACAATAAACTTTCCATATCTGGCAAATAAACCACTCTTGTTGACTTGCTGTTGCCTAGTAGCTACTCATACTATAAATATTGGCATATAGATCAAGTTGAAAAAAAGGTTAACACAATAATTCTGGTCGTGTGTCCAGAATGGTCAAATGTTAAAAAAGGGCAAATGGAAATAATGTTATCACTTTCCGTGTGCATCCTATTTTTCAAAATAAGAACATCATCATCACTGATTCTCTACATTGTTGAGAACAGGAAGATTTCCTCGACAACAATTAACTTCCTTAATGTGGAAATACAGGTGATGAAACGTCGTGTATTTTCACATTAAAGAAGTTGTTATCTAGAAAATCTTCCTGTTCTTATGTATGCCACTTCTAAATGCCCTTCAAAGAGCTCCATAATTTGTTTATGCTCTGCAAGAATTATTAGCCAAATATAAAAAATTAGTGAATGTTTAGGAAATCTTTTAACGAATTAGATTTGTTAGACACTTTAATTCAGAACGTTGAGAAAAGAATGATCTATTCACATATTATAAGTGCCCTCAAATCTGAGATTCCTGGAGTATATTGTTTTTCACCTCTCTCTCTCTGTCCGAAAAACTTAAATCATGAAAAGAAATATTTTAAAGGGGCAGTAGCACATTTTTTCGCTCAAAAATGTTGATGAAATGTATTTGAAAAATAATGTCATTTAAAATAAAACACTCTTCTCTCTTTGGAAAATCAAGTTCAACAATGAGTCTACATGGTTCCGTAAAGTCATGGGAATCGTTTGTCATTCGAAATAATAAAATGTGCATGTTCACAATAAAATGGCCGCCATGCAATTTTTACTTTATTAGCAACACCGTTATTATTACTACAGGTAATTGGTTTGTGTAATAATATGTTTTACCCTCTTAAGTAAATATAAATGACATAAACTATCTTTATAAATGGGAAATTTGAAAAAATAAAATTTGCAAAAAACGTGCTACTGCCCCTTTAAGACTTATCTTTAGTTATTGGAATTGTTATTGAAGGACCTGGAAAAGTAAAGTAAATCCAGTGTAACACCAACTTCCCAATGCAAGGCATAACTCTTGCCAGTCTCCATTACTGGCTGATTTAGGCCTTGCAGTATTTCCTTGAGAAATCTGTGTTTAGAAATCCAGGTCCGCTGTGCATTTCCAGTGCAGCGATTCACTGCCTCGACAAAAGAAAGCGAGGGAAATACCGCAAGGGTTAAATCAGCCAGTAATGCAGACTGGCAAGAGTTATGCCTTGCGTTTGGAAGTTGGTGTAACACATATGACGTTAAATGTTGTTTCAATTAGCAGTCACAATGTAACAGGTGGGTACACGGGTACCATTTGGGTATTCAAGTTCTTTGATTTGAACAAAATGAAATGGGTTTTTAATATTATTTAACTATTGTCATGATCATTTTTGCAAAATGTACTCCCTATGATTATTGAAAATAGCCATTGAATATTATGTTAGTACGATTCTTTTCTATTGAACATAGTCATTTTCATGAAGAGTGTAAATTTCTGTCCGGAATAGAAAATGTTTATTTGTTGTTATCTTTTTCACTATTTTAAGTATTGATTATAAAAAACACTATTGAATGTACATATGAGAGTAAAGAAATTAAAATTTTCATTGATATTTTATTTTTTTGAGATGTTTTAAGGTGCCATTTTGATGAAAATTGCTTGTCCCAAGGTAAATTTTCATGTTTTGACATCGTTTTAAAATGATAAATTGACAGTAAATGTTTGAAAAAAGGTGTTCCAATTAGTGATTAAGAACCCATCAAGTGAAACCTATCTTGAAACAAAAATTATTTTTTTTACTTTTAAATATTTTACCCCATTTATGTGTGTCCCATGGAAAAATGTCCCTACTGTTACCAGAAGTAAAAATAGTTTAAAATGATACCTCCCTTGGTCAGAGAGATGAGTCACTTCCTGTCTTGAACCTCCTACTTTCTGTCTATAACTGAACTTTAAGTCATAACTTCATTTCAAGTAAGTGGAAAGTTGATTGTAGGAAATTTTGATGTCCCTACTGTTACCATGTTTAAGGGTATTTAAAATATTTTTTCTTTAAAAAGTAGATTTGCATGTAAATTGACTTGTTTATCTATGCCTGAAAACATGTGCTTTTTAAGAGTTGAAGGGAGCATTAAGTAAATATTGAATATTTTCATTAGATTCGTCCTTACTGTTACTGTCCTTACTGTTACCTTATAAAAAGTAACAGTAAAGACAATTCCAGTAACAGTATGGAATTATTTTTCTTCAAAACGGATCTTAAAGGCTTAGTTATCAATGTGTCTTAAAATCCTTCATTTATTTTCTGGAGAAAAACATATGAAAACATTTCAGAGATGACTAAGAAAAAATAAGTGTTTCACAAAAGATTGTTGTTGATTTTCTTCACCGCTTGGTAACAGTATGAAAAAATTTGGTAACAGTAGAGACAAGATTCTACAATAAATGTTAAAATGGATGCTATATGCTATTATTTACATTTCAGGCTAAATATAACCTTTAAAATATAAGTTTTGTTTGTCATAGGATAAATCTATTAAACATAAACAAACATAAAAAGGTCATCAATGTTTTCAGTTTTGGTAACAGTATGGACACAAAAAGTAACAGTATGGACAAACATATTTACAATCAATGAACATTTATATTTGTTATAATATTTTAAAAATATTTACTTTTTATTTACTTTTAATGATTACCATATTGAAAAGTTTATTCTTTGCTGAAAAATATCAACTAGAATCTTAAATGTCAATGAAACATGTGTTTATGGTAACAGTATGGACATTTAACGGTAACAGTACGGACAATTCTTTCAAAGCAGTTTTTTTTCATAATTGCGATTACCTATTGACCTACCTACCACTTTTGTTTCCTTAATGCATGTTGTGTATTGCTAAGCAATTTAGTCACCATTGGTAAAAATCAAGTTTAATCCTAATTTTCAATGAAACTTTAATCTTGGTAACAGTATGGACGTTACGAGGTAACAGTATGGACAAACTCTATTCAAAACCAATTAAGTATTGATAATGAAGTTATCTATTAATATAATGAATGTTTTTTCAAATTGCTTTTGTTTAAGGAAATTTAAATCTATTGTCAATGGTCGAAAATATCTGCTCTTAATTATTTTTTAAACATAAAACTGATTTCAGATAACAGTATGGACATCAATAGGTAACAGTATGGAAAATTATTTTCAAAACAAGTTTTTTCATAATTCGTTTATCTATTAATGCTTTTGTTTCCTTAATGGATGTTTAGTGTTGCTAAGTAAATTAAGATTTAAGTCACCATTGGTAATAATCAAGTTTAATCCTAATTTTCAATGAAACTTTAATTTTGGTAACAGTATGGACATTACGAAGTGACAGTATGGACAATTATATTTAAAACAAGTTAATTTCTATGTTCAAATTACTAAATATTTCTATACTCCTAATTTATTGGTAGTATCATACTAAAGTTTAGAAACTGTAATTATTGATGGAAAAAATAAAGTTTGATCCACATTATCAATGAAGCTTAATTTGTGGTAACAGTATAGACAATAGAAGGCAACAGTATGGTGAGATGGTGACAAAAAAACGTTTGTCAAGTTCTGTTCTTGCACTGGATCAATACATGCAAGCATTCAGGTAGCTTACTTTTTAGCTCATAAGGTAGGAAAGACCCTATGGCAACGGTGATCGGCCGTTCATTGTCTGTAAACTTTTCAATATTTCAACTTAATTCAAGAACCACTGGCTCCAGTGAATTAAATCTTGTGTACGGCCACCGTTATCAATTGTAGATTTGCTGATTCTGTGGCTAAAAATAAGGGCCTCACAGGTCATGACCTTAAATCTATTTTCATCTTCTCAAAAGACCTAGATAATCTGAAATGTTGTGTACAATCCTTTTAGCCAATGGGGATGATAAATTGTAGATTTGGTGACCTGGTCCCAAATAAGGGTCACAAGGACCACAACCTTAAAACCTATTTTCAACTTCTTCTCCGCAACAAAAAGCCCTAAAAAACTCAAATGCTGTGCAAAGACTCCTTAGCCATTATGGCCAATGGATCTTGTGACTCTTTGCCCGAAAAAAGGGCCTCACTAGTCGTGACCTGAAAACATATTTTAAACTTCTTCTCCAGAATAAAAAGACCTAGAAAATTTAAATGTCCTAGGGCAATGGGGATTATTAACTATAGATTTGGTGACCATTTGGCTTATTTGAGCCTCAAGGGACATGACCTAAAATATAATATGGTTTTGTCTTCTTCTCCAGAACAAAAAGGCCCTTTCGAATATTGAAATGTTATGTACAGACTCTTTAGCCCATGGGGGTTATAAATTGTAGATATGCTGCACCAAATAACAGGCCTCACAGGCCACAATCTAAAAAGCCATTTTCAACTTCTTCTCCAGAATGAAAAGGCCTAGATGAGTTGAAACGTTGTGTACAGACCTTTCAGCCAACAGGGCTTATAAGTAGTAGATTTAGTGAACTGGCTCACACCCTGAAAACCTATTTTGAACTTCTCACTTGCACAGATTCCTTGGTCAACAGAGATAATCAATTGTAGATTCGGTGACCCTGTGATCCCAAATAAGTGCCACAACCTAAAACTTCCTTTGTCTTCTTTATATAAGTGCATCAGGGACCATGACCTATAAACTTTCTTTGGTCTTCTTCTCGTAAACAAAAAATCTCTCAAAAGCTGAAATGTTGTTTAGCGTCCTTGTCCAATGGAGAGGATGAATTGAATTGTAATTGAACTAAAATCCTATAAACTGAAATCATGGATACGCTTTGACGCAAGTTGATAAAAGCTTATAAACTGAAATCTTGTATACACCTTGACCAAAGTTGATAAGAGCTTATAAACTGAAGTCTTGTATACACCTTGACCAAAGTTGATAAGAGCTTATAAACTGAAATCTTGAATACACCTTGATCAGTGTAGATTATTTGACCCTCTGACACATAAAGGCTATTGAGCTACAGAGCCAATTGCTCTATATTTTAAAATTAATTTTGTTAATTGCTGATACTGTTTGTAAAAAACATAATATCTGTTCTTGTTGAAATAAGGGATTTCAAACAAGGTGTCCATTTATTTAAGGTTATGTTCTTTTTTTAAAATTTTCTCTAGGTTTAGACCTTAATTAATGTTTAAGTTGCAATATTATTTAAGTGTTTTAAAAATTGACACAAATGAAATTATATATTCAGAACCACATACCCTAATAAATGTGATGGATATCAATCAGAATATAAATTTTGTCCATACTGTTACCTTGAAATTTTAGAACTTTGATCAATTTTTCTTTGACAAAATGTCTTTGTATGTGTTTATTCATATTAACTGGGCACAACAAACTAGTATTTTGCTCTTCTTTAAGTTTACATTTAAATAAATGAAATAAGTTTTACTCCCTGTCCATACTGTTACCGTTGTTGTCCTTACTGTTACCATCAATATCCTTCACTATAAACAGGAGAAATATTTAATATTTTGAAAACTTGTGTGAAATATTTTCTAAAATAGGTTTATTTCTATATCTACATACAACTTAAAGATTTTCAAATTTGAAGGAGCTTGGAAAATAAGTTTTACTTTGAAACAATAGTAACTTTGCTGGTTGCTCGCCATTATTTTCCGTGAGATGATTTTTTTAAAATTTTGAATTTCAAAAGTTTCTTATCAGTCCAATTTTTTTTTCATTTAAAAGAATATATATAGACTTACTAATCTTTTTGCAACAGTATATTTCTGAAAATTAATTGGAACTTCTTTTTTCACCGTTTTTGTTAGTGGTAAGAGTCAGGACAATTATGACGTAATAATGTTTTAAAACCTTCTATTAAAAAAATTCTATAAAAGGTTAAGCTAGCATTTTTTAAATTCATTACCCTGAGTTAATTCACAATCAATAACAAATTCATCCTTACCAATCATTTGGATTTTCTGTTTTTCATCTTTCTAAATTTACACTCTTCATGAAAATGACTCATCTATTCAAATTCTAGATTTCAAGAGAAATCTTTCATTGACAACATGACATATGAGAAATAACTTTCATATCATGACAATTTGATGCAGTTATCAGCCCAACATAGTTCCTTCATATTGTGCAATAGCTTATTGTTGTGTCTTTATTTTTACCTCTTGCTTAATATTTGTACAGACATGTTTTATTTTTTCATCTTCAATGTTTGTGTTTACAGTGACAGGCAAGCATTGTGTATTCGGTATTGACTGGTGAATTATACACTGGGTATGACTTTAGCTCATCAGAACTCTTCTACACGCAGTAAGCTTTGGCTGCAATGTTCCACTGAATTTCAGCGTAGTACCGCCCATGGTTTGCTAGTTCTAGCCGATGGTTGCAGGTTTTACCGCAATGCAACATGGTGTTGCTTGCTTTCTCCCTGCAATATTGCTGGTAGCCATGATATAAGTGAAATAATCTTAAAAACCTGCATTAAACCCCAACTCACCTCACCTCAAAATAATGCGATAATATATATAATATTATCTTACTTAGACCTTCATGTATGACTCATTTTCTTGAAACTATAACCTTTGTCCTTACTGATCATTGGTAAATTACCTTCACATTTTAACTGCTTATTTAGAGGAGGGTTGCTGTGCTTTCATAGCACCCTTGTATACATTTGGAGAATTCTTGCATATCCTTTTTCTTTGTTGTTCATAATTGATTTGACAGAATGTTCAAGGAACACTCCATTATATTTTCTGTTGATTTGAATTGTGATTTATTTGATAAAAAGTTATTGTCTCATATTTGAAAAAAGTCTTGCTTTCATCTATTTATCATAATTTTACACAACTGTTGCAAATGTGTGAAATAATTGAGTTGAAGTGTCTGTTAAAGGTGGACATTGTGCCTAATTACACGATCCAAGATGATCAGCACGGCAAGGCGAGCCGTAACTCTCAACTAGTGTTCTATCATCTCCATACCCATCCTACGTTTGGGCCAGGACAGGCTGGCGACATGCCTAGCGTCTTATGGACCGAATATAAGACTACAACTAAAACTTTGTTTTGTTTTACATGCTTATGGTTAAAACAATGTGTTTCCATAATTGTAAAAAAAATGATCAGCAAACAAGCCAAGAACTTATGTAAATCCTTGTAAACGTATGAATACGGTATATATTTTGCAAATGTCAGTAAACAGACCAAAAAAAAAATTCATAAATTCATTAGCACATAAATTCATTACATTCATAGTATTTTACATAATATTAATTATTATAATTAAATATTAATTAAATATTACAAAACAACAGGACTTTAATTTAATATAACATATCCACCAACATACAACGTTGGTGCTTCTGCAACCATATGGGCTTCATCTCTCTCTGTTCCTGAAAGCAAAACAAAATTTTAAATTCAAGAAATATTTATGAATGTTACTTTTTGAGAGATTATTTATATTTTTAGAGAGAGTAACTTTGTTAGAAGTGCTTGAAATTTTATTTTAAAAAATATAATCAGATAATGATATGAGAAGAATTCTGTTAAGATATGATATTTCTCAAGCCAGAAAGCCATGTACCAATACAAAAGAGCAAAGTTACAAGAGAGCTGACAATTCAAAAACATTTTATTCTAACATACCATGTAAATCGGAAAGGTAAATTGAATGTATTGGTTTGCTGTCCTCCATGTTTTTCACTAATGAAAAAAACTTGTCAAAAGCAATGTTGCTGTGATTTGGGCCATGGTTGTGGATGTTGTTGACTGTCGTGATGTAGTCGTTGACTGTCGTGATGTAGTCGTTGTATGTGTCGATGGTAGCTGGGCTGTTGATAAGCAACCTTACCAGCGCTTGTATAAACATTGTTAACATTAATCCCGGCTAATCCCTGGTGGCCTGGTGGCAAATTGGGAACAAATCGATTTAAATAACAAACCTTATCATGTGATTGCTAATCCATTGCTTATCCATGTGCATCAACTACAATGTCAGATCCAAAAGCGATTGACTGGCTGCTATCACCGACAAAGCGATTTACTGGCTGCTATCACCGACGAAACAACAGAAAAACAAAGCTATCATCATATTCCTAAATTTCATTGGTTGAATATAATGTTCCTTACTTTCATTGGCTCACTAGTCTGAATGAATGTCACTTAAATGTGCATCTTTAATTAACTAACAGCAAGTTTAGTGTCACCAGTTATGTCATATGACAGGACTTTGGCAATAAACTTGACGCGCCACCTCCATGACCTCTTATGTACTTGAGCAGGTTTTTCAGTGACGGAGCTGGAGTCTACTGACGCCTACAGGGACACACGCCTAGTCTTAAAGGTGCATCCATTGTGTTTCATAAAATTTTATTTGGCTTTAATACGTTCCGATTCACCATATGTGTTGTTTACAGTGCACATAATTTCGCTTAGCATGCATATTCAACCCCAATTGCCAAATATGTCATAATTACTAGTTTCCAATTAACATCATTATGCATGTGCTGAAACCGTAACTGTATGTCCCATTTACATGCAAAGTAGTTATATGACCTATTAAACATGATCAACTCAAAATTGTCATTTTGTCTGTTATAATTAAGATTCCAAAATTACATTTGACTCATTAGCATGCGTCAATTGCGATGCATTGTCAGGTTTTCGATCATAAATCACTACTTTTTCCTTCATATCATCAATATACTTAGTAGACTATCATCAAAATGATAGTTTTCGGTAACAGTCTGTACTTATCAATAAACTGACACATTTCATAATGTGACCCCCAACACAATGGATGTACCTTTAAACAACAACTTTATGCACCTGTGGTTTTGATTTTTACAGCCTTCAACCTTTCATCAAAGTGGAATGACCCATTACTTTGTGCACTAATGCCTACAGTGTAAACAAAACACAGGTTTTTATGTCACATTATATGCATTTAGTTCATTATACCATATATTCATTATAGCATTACAGTAAGGATAGTAGGATTACATATATACACAAATGACGATAAACATATATAATTTTTGTCATCTCAAGGAGAGTACAAAGATTGTTTGTGTTTTTTTCTTCTTTTAAGCAAGCTTGATCAAATGTCCAGCAGCTGAGATGATAATATTAAAAAATAGAGCCATGGGCTCTGTAGCTCATCAGGATTTCATTGATTTTTTATCTAAGGTTGAATATCTAATTTATCTCAAGTTATACATTGTTAACAAGCAAAAAATAGGTTTTTAGATCATGACCCCTGTGACCCGTATTTGTCACAGTCACAGGGTCACCAATCCTACAATTAAGAATCACCTTTGACCAAAGAGTCTCTACACATCATTTCACCTTTCTAGAGATTTACATACTTGAGATAAAGATGAAAATAGGTTTTTGGGTCATGACCCGTGACCTAGATTGCGGTCACGGGGTCAAAAATCGACAAAATTTAGAATCCCCATTGACCAAGGAGTCTGCACATGAAATTTAGCTCTTTGGAGTCATTGGTTCTGGAGAAGAAGTCGAAAAAGCAAAAAGTTTACGGACGGATGGACGGACGCCGGACACCATGCCATGCCATAAGCCCATCGGGCCTTTCAGGCCTGGGGCCCCTTTCACAAAGCAACCTTTACTAAGGTTAGCCTTAACTCCCATTCTTTAACATTGGACTAAGGCTATCTTAATGACTTACAATCACCTTAGTGCTTTGTGAAAGGGGGCCCTGATGAGCTATCTAACAGAGCTCTTGGCCTGCACTGACCATTATATAACAGATGGCTCATATTACACCCAGCTCCCAGTATAGCATCTGAAGAATACACGGAAAATTTAGTTAAATTGCAAAAAATAAAATAAGTCTTATCTTGCTTAATTTCTATGATACAAATATAATGAAAGTTGCGTTAGAAAGCTCTCGAAAACACCTTTAATCCAAATATAAACATTGCTAACATTTTATGGTAGCGTTAATGTTAGCAAAATGGTACACCACTGAAATGTTTTCACTTATATCTTACTTTTCATCCAAAAAAGTTGAAATTTGGAACTCTTGATATTCACCACACATAGATGATATCGTCAAAAGTAGTGTGTTCTGGGGTCATTGGTTTCTGAGATGAAAAATATACATTTAAATGAACCCCTGTCACAATCAAAATATTAAAGTTTCAGTAATGAAATTCACAAATCATAATCTCCATCTTTAAAAGTAATCGCTGTCTAGGTTTCTGGATATCTCCTATTGCTGGTTCGTGAGAAGAAGTCGTCTGAAGCTTTTAGGGCGAACCCCTGCAAAGTTCATATTTCATAATTTATCTCAACCAAATTTACAAACTTGTATCTCCATCCTTCAAAGATGTTAATGGCAAAATTTCACATTCCTATATCAAGCGCTTTCAGAGAAGAAGTCGTTTAAAGGTTTTACTTTTAACGTCTCTGGCGGCCATATTTGTGGGCGTTGGAATTCGTGATGAACAAATTTTGACCCCCTAGATGATGGGTACCAACCCACCAAATTACAGCTTGGGGTGTAGAGGTTCTGGAGGAGAAGTCGAAAGAGTGAAAAGTGTACGGACGACGGACGGACGGACGCCTGAGGCCGGGATTCCATGTGTACGGAGTGCGTACTGCGTATTTGCGTAGTACGTAATGCGTATTTAACACTTTGCAATAAAATAAGAGTGAAAAGTTTACGGACGACGGACGACGGACGGACGCCTGGATGAGCTAAAACTTGATTTGATACCTATGTTGTTTTAAAGCATTTTGTTGAGGATAGATATCTTTCGCGATTTAAATTGAGCATTGGACAGTTTAATATATAATAGTGGAATTCGTCACCGATTACACTAAGTTACAAAGTTGACAATATGTTTCATCCCCCGGTATGCTTTGCCATCTTCCAGTTTCAATTTTTACTTTTGATCAAGTGAATCAATGGATCCTAATTAAAGTTTTCTTTATATTTATACAAACTATATATCTGCGCTCGATTAATGAAAACCTGAGAAAATGGTTTGTTAGATCGACAGTTTAGTCCCAGTATATTTCCATTTGTCGACAGATTGGTCCGACCCCTTAACTTGTGGCCACCGAGGCTACAACCGTGAAACTGTATTTTTGATTTTCAAGAATGTAGATTATATATATTGTAGATCTGATAATAGCTTTTAGAAAATTAAAATTTTCAACCTTATATTAATTAGTATTCAAAGCCTGATGAGAAAAAGAGCCAATGACTCTGTTTTTTTTCTTTTGAGTACAAGAATAGTTATGTCCTCTTTCAAAATAACGACAATTGTGAAAAAAGGAATATACTCACATGTGCAATTTCAGGGAAACGTTTACATGATACAAATACTCACATGTGCAGACATACATATATCCTTGCACATATACGTTTACATGATACAAATACTCACATGTGCAGACATACATATATCCATGCACATATACGTTTACATGATACAAATACTCACATGTGCAGACATACATATATCCATGCACATATACGTTTACATGATACAAATACTCACATGTGCAGACATACATATATCCATGCACATATACATTTACATGATACAAATACTCACATGTGCAGACATACATATATCCATGCAAATATACCTTTACATGATACAAATACTCACATGTGCAGACATACATATATCCATATACGTTTACATGATACAAATACTCACATGTGCAGACATACATATATCCATGCACATATACCTTTACATGATACAAATACTCACATGTGCAGACATACATATATCCATGCACATATACCTTTACATGATACAAATACTCACATGTGCAGACATACATATATCCATGCACATATACCTTTACATGATACAAATACTCACATGTGCAGACATACATATATCCATGCACATATACGTTTACATGATACAAATACTCACATGTGCAGACATACATATATCCATGCACATATACATTTACATGATACAAATACTCACATGTGCAGACATACATATATCCATGCACATATACGTTTACATGATACAAATACTCACATGTGCAGACATACATATATCCATGCACATATACGTTTACATGATACAAATACTCACATGTGCAGACATACATATATCCATGCACATATACCTTTACATGATACAAATACTCACATGTGCAGACATACATATATCCATGCACATATACCTTTACATGATACAAATACTCACATGTGCAGACATACATATATCCATGCACATATACATTTACATGATACAAATACTCACATGTGCAGACATACATATATCCATGCAAATATACCTTTACATGATACAAATACTCACATGTGCAGACATACATATATCCATATACGTTTACATGATACAAATACTCACATGTGCAGACATACATATATCCATGCACATATACCTTTACATGATACAAATACTCACATGTGCAGACATACATATATCCATGCACATATACCTTTACATGATACAAATACTCACATGTGCAGACATACATATATCCATGCACATATACCTTTACATGATACAAATACTCACATGTGCAGACATACATATATCCATGCACATATACATTTACATGATACAAATACTCACATGTGCAGACATACATATATCCTTGCACATATACCTTTACATGATACAAATACTCACATGTGCAGACATACATATATCCTTGCACATATACGTTTACATGATACAAATACTCACATGTGCAGACATACATATATCCATGCACATATACATTTACATGATACAAATACTCACATGTGCAGACATACATATATCCATGCAAATATACCTTTACATGATACAAATACTCACATGTGCAGACATACATATATCCATATACGTTTACATGATACAAATACTCACATGTGCAGACATACATATATCCATGCACATATACCTTTACATGATACAAATACTCACATGTGCAGACATACATATATCCATGCACATATACCTTTACATGATACAAATACTCACATGTGCAGACATACATATATCCATGCACATATACGTTTACATGATACAAATACTCACATGTGCAGACATACATATATCCATGCACATATACATTTACATGATACAAATACTCACATGTGCAGACATACATATATCCATGCACATATACCTTTACATGATACAAATACTCACATATGTGCAGACATACATATATCCATGCAAATATACCTTTACATGATACAAATACTCACATATGTGCAGACATACATATATCCATGCATATATACCTTTACATGATACAAATACTCACATGTGAAGACATACATATATCCTTGCACATATACGTTTACATGATACAAATACTCACATGTGCAGACATACATATATCCATGCACATATACATTTACATGATACAAATACTCACATGTGCAGACATACATATATCCATGCAAATATACCTTTACATGATACAAATACTCACATGTGCAGACATACATATATCCATATACGTTTACATGATACAAATACTCACATGTGCAGACATACATATATCCATGCACATATACCTTTACATGATACAAATACTCACATGTGCAGACATACATATATCCATGCACATATACCTTTACATGATACAAATACTCACATGTGCAGACATACATATATCCATGCACATATACCTTTACATGATACAAATACTCACATGTGCAGACATACATATATCCATGCACATATACATTTACATGATACAAATACTCACATGTGCAGACATACATATATCCATGCACATATACCTTTACATGATACAAATACTCACATGTGCAGACATACATATATCCATGCACATATACCTTTACATGATACAAATACTCACATGTGCAGACATACATATATCCATGCAAATATACGTTTACATGATACAAATACTCACATGTGCAGACATACATATATCCTTGCACATATACCTTTACATGATACAAATACTCACATGTGCAGACATACATATATCCATGCACATATACCTTTACATGATACAAATACTCACATGTGCAGACATACATATATCCATGCACATATACCTTTACATGATACAAATACTCACAAGTGCAGACATACATATATCCATGCACATATACCTTTACATGATACAAATACTCACATGTGCAGACATACATATATCCATGCACATATACGTTTACATGATACAAATACTCACATGTGCAGACATACATATATCCATGCACATATACCTTTACATGATACAAATACTCACATATGTGCAGACATACATATATCCATGCACATATACGTTTACATGATACAAATACTCACATGTGCAGACAGACATATATCCATGCACATATACCTTTACATGATACAAATACTCACATGTGCAGACATACATATATCCATGCACATATACCTTTACATGATACAAATACTCACATGTGCAGACATACATATATCCATGCAAATATACCTTTACATGATACAAATACTCACATGTGCAGACATACATATATCCATGCACATATACCTTTACATGATACAAATACTCACATGTGCAGACATACATATATCCATATACGTTTACATGATACAAATACTCACATGTGCAGACATACATATATCCATGCACATATACCTTTACATGATACAAATACTCACATGTGCAGACATACATATATCCATGCACATATACCTTTACATGATACAAATACTCACATGTGCAGACATACATATATCCATGCACATATACGTTTACATGATACAAATACTCACATGTGCAGACATACATATATCCATGCACATATACATTTACATGATACAAATACTCACATGTGCAGACATACATATATCCATGCACATATACCTTTACATGATACAAATACTCACATGTGCAGACATACATATATCCATGCACATATACATTTACATGATACAAATACTCACATGTGCAGACATACATATATCCTTGCACATATACGTTTACATGATACAAATACTCACATGTGCAGACATACATATATCCATGCACATATACCTTTACATGATACAAATACTCACATGTGCAGACATACATATATCCATGCAAATATACCTTTACATGATACAAATACTCACATGTGCAGACATACATATATCCATATACGTTTACATGATACAAATACTCACATGTGCAGACATACATATATCCATTCACATATACCTTTACATGATACAAATACTCACATGTGCAGACATACATATATCCATGCACATATACCTTTACATGATACAAATACTCACATGTGCAGACATACATATATCCATGCACATATACGTTTACATGATACAAATACTCACATGTGCAGACATACATATATCCATGCACATATACATTTACATGATACAAATACTCACATGTGCAGACATACATATATCCTTGCACATATACGTTTACATGATACAAATACTCACATGTGCAGACATACATATATCCATGCACATATACGTATACATGATACAAATACTCACATGTGCAGACATACATATATCCATGCACATATACCTTTACATGATACAAATACTCAAATGTGCAGACATACATATATCCATGCACATATACCTTTACATGATACAAATACTCACATGTGCAGACATACATATATCCATGCACATATACCTTTACATGATACAAATACTCACATGTGCAGACATACATATATCCATGCACATATACCTTTACATGATACAAATACTCACATGTGCAGACATACATAATATCCATGCAAATATACCTTTACATGATACAAATACTCACATGTGCAGACATACATATATCCATGCACATATACCTTTACATGATACAAATACTCACATGTGCAGACATACATATATCCATGCACATATACCTTTACATGATACAAATACTCACATATGTGCAGACATACATATATCCATGCACATATACCTTTACATGATACAAATACTCACATGTGCAGACATACATATATCCATGCACATATACCTTTACATGATACAAATACTCACATGTGCAGACATACATATATCCATGCACATATACCTTTACATGATACAAATACTCACATGTGCAGACATACATAATATCCATGCAAATATACCTTTACATGATACAAATACTCACATGTGCAGACATACATATATCCATGCACATATACCTTTACATGATACAAATACTCACATGTGCAGACATACATATATCCATGCAAATATACCTTTACATGATACAAATACTCACATGTGCAGACATACATATATCCATGCACATATACCTTTACATGATACAAATACTCACATGTGCAGACATACATATATCCATGCAAATATACCTTTACATGATACAAATACTCACATGTGCAGACATACATATATCCATGCACATATACGTTTACATGATACAAATACTCACATGTGCAGACATACATATATCCATGCACATATACTTTTACATGATACAAATACTCACATGTGCAGACATACATATATCCATGCAAATATACCTTTACATGATACAAATACTCACATGTGCAGACATACATATATCCATGCACATATACCTTTACATGATACAAATACTCACATGTGCAGACATACATATATCCATGCAAATATACCTTTACATGATACAAATACTCACATGTGCAGACATACATATATCCATGCACATATACGTTTACATGATACAAATACTCACATGTGCAGACATACATATATCCATGCACATATACCTTTACATGATACAAATACTCACATGTGCAGACATACATATATCCATGCAAATATACCTTTACATGATACAAATACTCACATGTGCAGACATACATATATCCATGCACATATACCTTTACATGATACAAATACTCACATGTGCAGACATACATATATCCATGCAAATATACCTTTACATGATACAAATACTCACATGTGCAGACATACATATATCCATGCACATATACCTTTACATGATACAAATACTCACATGTGCAGACATACATATATCCATGCACATATACGTTTACATGATACAAATACTCACATGTGCAGACATACATATATCCATGCACATATACCTTTACATGATACAAATACTCACATGTGCAGACATACATAATATCCATGCAAATATACCTTTACATGATACAAATACTCACATGTGCAGACATACATATATCCATGCACATATACCTTTTCATGATACAAATACTCACATGTGCAGACATACATATATCCATGCAAATATACCTTTACATGATACAAATACTCACATGTGCAGACATACATATATCCATGCACATATACCTTTACATGATACAAATACTCACATGTGCAGACATACATATATCCATGCAAATATACCTTTACATGATACAAATACTCACATGTGCAGACATACATATATCCATGCACATATACGTTTACATGATACAAATACTCACATGTGCAGACATACATATATCCATGCACATATACTTTTACATGATACAAATACTCACATGTGCAGACATACATATATCCATGCAAATATACCTTTACATGATACAAATACTCACATGTGCAGACATACATATATCCATGCACATATACCTTTACATGATACAAATACTCACATGTGCAGACATACATATATCCATGCAAATATACCTTTACATGATACAAATACTCACATGTGCAGACATACATATATCCATGCACATATACGTTTACATGATACAAATACTCACATGTGCAGACATACATATATCCATGCACATATACCTTTACGTGATACAAATACTCACATGTGCAGACATACATATATCCATGCAAATATACCTTTACATGATACAAATACTCACATGTGCAGACATACATATATCCAAGCACATATACCTTTACATGATACAAATACTCACATGTGCAGACATACATATATCCATGCAAATATACCTTTACATGATACAAATACTCACATGTGCAGACATACATATATCCATGCACATATACGTTTACATGACCTCCAGAGGTAGTGCAAATATAGTCCAAGAGGGGCTAGTGAAAGTCTTTTACTTATAAGTTTAAATATTCCTGGAGTATCTGAGGTCATATGAACAGAATTTATATTTGCTTAGGTGAGCATTTCATTAAATAATAAAGAGATCATAACAGATCGCTGAGGATATTTGTCGAGATAAGACAAAGGACAGAGTTGAAATGATGATCACTTGTTGTAGCCTTGCATCCCGCAGGATAAGTATGATCACGTGTTACCTTCTGCAAAGTGAAAAATAGAGCCACCGGTTCTGTAGCTCATCAGGCTTGATATACATTAACTAATTCAAAATGTCAACTTCTAGGTGAGAGGTACAACAAAAAGGAAGCACTTTAAAAGGAGAAGATGAAATAGGTCTTAAGGTCCTTACCTCTCTGACCTATATTTGAGGCCAGAGATAAAATCAACTACAAATAAAGACACACTTGAAGATTTAATTCATCCCTGTTGTTTATTACCTCCCTTTGAAGAGCCATAAAATCTCAAGATGAAAATAGCTTTTCAGGTCATTACTTCTGTGTCAGTTTAGTTTGGTTGCAGAGGTTTTCAAATTTACTAAATTTGACAAAAATACGATGACATTTTCTGAATCATTTCGGCAAGTTCTCTCTCGCTAAGTGTATGACGTAATGAAACCAGTGTATGTAACGCATCCTCCAATTGGCTCATTCCGTGTCAATGTCAATAGTTGTCGTCCTTCTATTCTGACAACATCTACTGGAGCGCCACAAGGCTGTGTTCTATCCCCTTTGTTTTTCATTATGTACACCAATGATTGTCAGTTGTCATTAAATGATATGTTTACGGTGAAATTCGCAGATGAAGCTGCTCTAACTGGTCTATTTGCTGATTCAGAACTTAATTATCGTCAAGGCATTGAAATGTTCTTGTCCTGGTGTAGAGATAATTTTCTTCATTTGAATGTAAAGAAAACTAAGGAGATGATTGTTGATTAATAGAAACAAACAGAGCTAGACAGTCTCCATACCCACCATTACAAGCAAGTATTCGTGAAATTGATAAATGTGAACTATCAAGAAAATCCACGAAAATCTTAGATATTTTGGATGGGGTTTAAAGTGTGTTCCACTGATTATTTAAATTTAAAATCACGTGACCTTGTTTTGGGCCAAAAAAAAGTCACGTGACCTTACTTTGGGGCCAAAAAAAGTCACGTGACCTTGCTTTGGTGTGGCTGTAAAAAATCGATTTTATGTCAAGAAAATACACCAAATTGTACCTAGATCAAATCAGAAATGAACATTTGAAAATGTGTTTGAACTGAAACATGCACCTGAATAGAATAAGCACCGTTAACATATTTTTAAAGGCGGAAATTTAAAAAAATAGAAATCATTAGAGACCTATACTCGCGAGAAAGTTGAAAGTTAGCATGTATCATATTCCTAGTGCTTTTGTTCTTAATATTTCGGATAATAATCATTACAAATGTTTAATCTGCATATGCTGCGTTTACACTAGGCCACGATTAGTCCATAATGGCAACAATTTGGAATTTTTGAGTGCGTGTGTTAGGGTACTCAGGACCATATAGTTGTAATTGCAAGGGGTCTGTATGAGCTTCAATATTTGCAGACAAGACAACGGAAGTCACGATAAAATGGAAATAAAATAGGATTTATATATGATAATATACAATGTCAACAATGGATTCTGCAGAAATAACTTCAAAAATCCTGTTCAAGAATAAAAATAAATGAAAAAAATTCAAACATGATAAAACTTGTGGGAAACTTACTGCTGAAAAATAATAGAAAATAAAAAATAAATGTCACGGACCTATTTTCTGAGTAATTTGATGCTGAGGTTGAATATTTATGAAAAATATTGGAAAAGGGAGATAACTCTTCAATGGAAAATTTAATTTTTTATTACATACTTCATGTATATAAGGTTGTAGAGCATATAATCTTTTTACCATAAAATATAAACTATGTCACACAACCATAATACCATTACTTTTCTTTATTAGTATTCAAAAGTAATTGGATTTTTAGCTCATCAGGCCTGAAAGGCGCGATGGGCTTATGGCATGGCATGGTGTCCGGCGTCCGTCCATCCGTCCGTCCGTCCGTCCATCCGTCCGTCCGTCCGTCCGTCCGTCCATCCGTAAACTTTTCGCTTTTTCAACTTCTTCTCCAGAACCAATGACTCCACAGAGTTGAAATTTTATGTGCAGACTCCTTGGCCAATAGGGATTCTAAATTGTAGATTTCGTGACCCCAAGACCCCAAATGGGGTCACAGGGGTCACATCCTTAAAAACCTATTTTCATCTTCTTCTCCAGTTCCAAAAGGTCTAGAGAGCTGAAATGTTGTGTGCAGACTCCTTGGCCAATGGGGATTCTAAATTGTAGATTTCGTGACCCCATGACCCCAAATGGGGTCACAGGGGTCACATCCTTAAAAACCTATTTTCATCTTCTTCTCCAGTTCCAAAAGGTCTAGAGAGCTGAAAAGTTACGTGCAGACTCCTTGGCCAATGGGGATTCTAAATTGTAGATTTCGTGACCCCATGACCCCAAATGGGGTCACTGGGGTCACATCCTTAAAAACCTATTTTCATCTTCTTCTCCAGTTCCAAAAGGTCTAGAGAGCTAAAAAGTTGTGTGCAGACTCCTTGGCTGATGGGGATTCTAAATTGTAGATTTCGTGACCCCATGACCCCAAACGGGGTCACAGGGGTCACATCCTTAAAAACCTATTTTCATCTTCTTCTCCAGTTCCAAAAGGTCTAGAGAGCTGAAAAGTTGTGTGCATACTCCTTGGGTAATGGGGATTCTAAATTGTAGATTTCGTGACCCCATGCCCCCAAATGGGGTCACAGGGGTCACATCCTTAAAAACCTATTTTCATCTTCTTCTCCAGTTCCAAAAGGTCTAGAGAGCTGAAAAGTTGTGTGCAGACTCCTTGGCCAATGGGGATTCTAAATTGTAGATTTCGTGACCCCATGACCCCAAATGGGGTCACAGGGGTCACATCCTTAAAAACCTATTTTCATCTTCTTCTCCAGTTCCAAAAGGTCTAGAGAGCTGAAAAGTTATGTGCAGACTCCTTGGCCAATGGGGATTCTAAATTGTAGATTTCGTGACCCCATGACCCCAAATGGGGTCACTGGGGTCACATCCTTAAAAACCTATTTTCATCTTCTTCTCCAGTTCCAAAAGGTCTAGAGAGCTAAAAAGTTGTGTGCAGACTCCTTGGCTGATGGGGATTCTAAATTGTAGATTTCGTGACCCCATGACCCCAAATGGGGTCACAGGGGTCACATCCTTAAAAACCTATTTTCATCTTCTTCTCCAGTTCCAAAAGGTCTAGAGAGCTGAAAAGTTGTGTGCAGACTCCTTGGCCAATGGGGATTCTAAATTGTAGATTTCGTGACCCCATGACCCCAAATGGGGTCACAGGGGTCACATCCTTAAAAACCTATTTTCATCTTCTCCAGTTCCAAAAGGTCTAGAGAGCTGAAAAGTTGTGTGCAGACTCCTTTGGTAATGGGGATTCTAAATTGTAGATTTCGTGACCCCGTGACCCCAAATGGGGTCACAGGGGTCACATCGTTAAAAACCTATTTTCATCTGCTTCTCCAGTTCCAAAAGGTCTAGAGAGCTGAAAAGTTGTGTGCAGACTCCTTGGCCAATGGGGATTCTAAATTGTAGATTTCGTGACCCCATGACCCCAAATGGGGTCACTGGGGTCACATCCTTAAAAACCTATTTTCATCTTCTTCTCCAGTTCCAAAAGGTCTAGAGAGCTAAAAAGTTGTGTGCAGACTCCTTGGCTGATGGGGATTCTAAATTGTAGATTTCGTGACCCCATGACCCCAAATGGGGTCACAGGGGTCACATCCTTAAAAACCTTTTTTCATCTTCTTCTCCAGTTCCAAAAGGTCTAGAGAGCTGAAAAGTTGTGTGCATACTCCTTGGGTAATGGGGATTCTAAATTGTAGATTTCGTGACCCCATGACCCCAAATGGGGTCACAGGGGTCACATCCTTAAAAACC
The DNA here is from genome assembly GCA_936450465.1 of Gibbula magus. Classification (NCBI taxonomy): domain Eukaryota; kingdom Metazoa; phylum Mollusca; class Gastropoda; order Trochida; family Trochidae; genus Gibbula; species Gibbula magus. Next base: position 69,275,938 of record OW388292.1, read on the forward strand.
TATTTTCATCTTCTTCTCCAGTTCCAAAAGGTCTAGAGAGCTGAAAAGTTGTGTGCATACTCCTTGGGTAATGGGGATTCTAAATTGTAGATTTCGTGACCCCATGCCCCCAAATGGGGTCACAGGGGTCACATCCTTAAAAACCTATTTTCATCTTCTTCTCCAGTTCCAAAAGGTCTAGAGAGCTGAAAAGTTATGTGCAGACTCCTTGGCCAATGGGGATTCTAAATTGTAGATTTCGTGACCCCATGACCCCAAATGGGGTCACAGGGGTCACATCCTTAAAAACCTATTTTCATCTTCTCCAGTTCCAAAAGGTCTAGAGAGCTGAAAAGTTGTGTGCAGACTCCTTGGGTAATGGGGATTCTAAATTGTAGATTTCGTGACCCCGTGACCCCAAATGGGGTCACAGGGGTCACATCCTTAAAAACCTATTTTCATCTGCTTCTCCAGTTCCAAAAGGTCTAGAGAGCTGAAAAGTTGTGTGCAGACTCCTTGGCCAATGGGGATTCTAAATTGTAGATTTCGTGACCCCATGACCCCAAATGGGGTCACTGGGGTCACATCCTTAAAAACCTATTTTCATCTTCTTCTCCAGTTCCAAAAGGTCTAGAGAGCTAAAAAGTTGTGTGCAGACTCCTTGGCTGATGGGGATTCTAAATTGTAGATTTCGTGACCCCATGACCCCAAATGGGGTCACAGGGGTCACATCCTTAAAAACCTATTTTCATCTTCTTCTCCAGTTCCAAAAGGTCTAGAGAGCTGAAAAGTTGTGTGCATACTCCTTGGGTAATGGGGATTCTAAATTGTAGATTTCGTGACCCCATGCCCCCAAATGGGGTCACAGGGGTCACATCCTTAAAACCTATTTTCATCTTCTTCTCCAGTTCCAAAAGGTCTAGAGAGCTGAAAAGTTATGTGCAGACTCCTTGGCCAATGGGGATTCTAAATTGTAGATAACGTGACCCCATGACCCCAAATGGGGTCACTGGGGTCACATCCTTAAAAACCTATTTTCATCTTCTTCTCCAGTTCCAAAAGGTCTAGAGAGCTAAAAAGTTGTGTGCAGACTCCTTGGCTGATGGGGATTCTAAATTGTAGATTTCGTGACCCCATGACCCCAAATGGGGTCACAGGGGTCACATCCTTAAAAACCTATTTTCATCTTCTTCTCCAGTTCCAAAAGGTCTAGAGAGCTGAAAAGTTGTGTGCAGACTCCTTGGCCAATGGGGATTCTAAATTGTAGATTTCGTGACCCCATGACCCCAAATGGGGTCACAGGGGTCACATCCTTAAAAACCTATTTTCATCTTCTCCAGTTCCAAAAGGTCTAGAGAGCTGAAAAGTTGTGTGCAGACTCCTTGGCCAATGGGGATTCTAAATTGTAGATTTCGTGACCCCATGACCCCAAATGGGGTCACAGGGGTCACATCCTTAAAAACCTATTTTCATCTTCTTCTCCAGTTCCAAAAGGTCTAGAGAGCTGAAAAGTTGTGTGCAGACTCCTTGGCCAATGGGGATTCTAAATTGTAGATTTCGTGACCCCATGACCCCAAATGGGGTCAATGGGGTCACATCCTTAAAAACCTATTTTCATCTTCTTCTCCAGTTCCAAAAGGTCTTGAGAGCTGAAAAGTTGTGTGCAGACTCCTTGGCCAATGGGGATTCTAAATTGTAGATTTGTGACCCTGTGACCCCAATCTTGGTCACGGGTCATGACCCAAAAACCTATTTTCATCTTCTTCTCCAGTTTATATTTAAAGCTCTAGAAAGGTGAATTGTTGTGTAGAGATTCTTTGGTCAAAGGTGATTCTTAATTGTAGGATTGGTGACCCTGTGACTCCAAATGTGGGTCACAGGGGTCATGATCTAAAACCAATATTATTTTGCTTGTTAACAATGTATTACTTGAGATAACTTAGATATTCAACCTTAGATAAAAAATCATTAAAATTCTGATGAGCTACAGAGCCCATGGCTCTATTTTTAATGTTTCTCACAACACACTGTTGATGAAAAATGGACCTAAGCTATTAAATCCTGAGATTGAAAATCTGACAATTGGAGATGTGCGTGGGCAATTGTTTCGAACCCCTTTAAATAAACACTAGACATATTGTTTGAAAAATTACAATTCATAATCCAAGAGACAAATACAAAGACTTTTCATTATGTAGGAGATCATAAAACCATGACACCCAAAAGTTACCAAATCTATAAATTATAATCCCCACTTGCCAAGGTGCCTGTACACAGAACTTCAACTCTCTAGAGTTACTGGTCTTGGAGAAAAAGACAAATATAGTCCTTGAGTTTGTGGCCCCTGAGGACCTTATTAGGGATCAAAAGGTCGCCAAATATATGAATCAGAATCTCCGTTTGCCAAGCTAACTGTACTAATGATTCCAGTTCTCTGGAATCAGTGGTTCTGGAGAATAAGACGAAAATAGGTTTTAATGCTGAGGTTCCTTGGGCCCTTATTAATCAAGATATCCATGATCTTAGGAGTGACAGTAGGAGTATGTATACGAGATGCCAGGGGGCATACTTTCCGAATTTTGAAACGTATTAAAAACGTAGGGGGGGGGGGGGGGGGGGGGGGGGGGGGGGGGGGGGGGGGGGGGGGGGCTGTTCCTACGCCTATGTTAGTGTAATTTATATGTTGCTTATGTATGTATAGGCTACATGTCATATATTGTTCATGTAATATAGTTTATAGCTGTATATTGTGTGTCTATGTTTATATGACAGCCTGTTTTTATGTAAAACGAATTTCTTCCGGGATAATAAAGTATTATTTTATTTTAACATTCGCCACGAGGTACCTTATCCGTTTGACCTTTATGTCAATTAAATATGTTTAAATCAACGGACTATTACTTACGGGGGGCTTTTTAACCAGGCACCGATTTGGCGGAAGTGCCTAGTTGACCCGCCACCGGTATGTAAACAATATGGCCACGAACTGACGAAGTGGTGAATTTCGTGACTGATGCATTTGTCGTCTCAATGTACGTTCGTTTGGTAAGCTTGACAATGTAAATACAAACACAAAAAAGGTTATTATGATATAATTTCATTTATGTTAAATCGTCGAGTGACGTAAAATAATTTGGAGTCTTCTCCTTATGTCATGTTTATTTCATCGACTGAAGTGGCCTAAAATGAGTACGCACAGGGGTGACGTCACGGATATTCCCGATATCGTACTACGATTTATAAAAACAACTTTGTAAAATAAAGTGGTACTCACATGACATTTTGAGATATGACCCCTAAATCAAGACCTGTCGAATCCTAGCGGCTATATAGGCCGGATCCGGGTCAGTTCGTACGATGTAATGCTCGCCGTGACTATCTCCGGTAAACCTCCTTTCCCACGACGAGGTGCCGTCCTTTCTAAAAAGGGGGACTTTCTCAAATGAAGCGCTTATTTAGTCTTATGCACAAAAACGAATAAAATCCAAACCATTCACGACGATAATTTAACTAGGAGATTTTGATCATGACGCTAACAAGGCATATACTGCATCAAATGTTTCAAGCGATCCCAGTTTGTTTGTTTGAAACGTCCCTCATTTGCAAAGTTAGTTTGCGCATGCGCACTGCAGATTCTATCATCAGCCGCGAGATGAATTTGAATTGTTGTCAAATCTTATCACAATTCTGATTGGTTTTCATAGATATCTTTGATTGCTAAATTAGTTTTATTGGAAATAAACAGTATTAAGTTATTTTAATGAATAGTTTCTATCTAGAAACGTGAATAAAAACAACCAGAATTAATAAACATGAATTTATTTTTTTGTTTAGAAATGCTTGATACGGAATGAGCCAATTGGAGGATGCGTTACATACATTGGTTTCATTACGTCATACACTTAGCGAGAGAGAACTTGCCGAAATGATTCAGAAAATGTCATCATATTTTTGTCAAATTTAGTAAATTTGAAATCCTCTGCAACCAAACTAATCCTATGTGCTTGTCAACAGACTCAACACACTATTTTTTTCTCTGCTACCAAATATTTTTTTGCCAAGGTAGGAATAATGATTGCTGTAAATAAATTTGGTTGCAGATCCCTATAGGGGACTGCAACCAAATTCACTAAATACGATGTTTCAAATACATTTCTGTCCTGCAACCAAATTTTCTGATGTCAGATATGATATGTCATGTTATAGAAAATGATCTCTGCTATTTTGATCACTTTGTATGATCAGTTTCTCTTACTTCAGTAGCATTTAAACATCATGATGGTGCCCCCGTCATTTGGACCCTTCAATTACTCTAAGGCCGATATTTTAAATGGAAATTAATGCAAATTTGTTAGCTAAGTGAAGCGCAATGAACTGTTGACAAAGGTGAAAAATAAATAATTAAAAAATAATTTCAGTCAGTAGGCCTACAGCAATGAATCAATTAGTATTTAGTTCTAGGGCCTATATTTTATAATATATTGCATATTCTACTTTATTCAAATAACCCAGTCTACTGTTTAAATGTACAATAATCTTCTAAATATTGAGCAATCAATTTTGAACAAATAACAAGTTTGCATGAGCTTTCACTTCATTAATTATGACTATCATTTCCAAAATAAAATTAGATATTTTAATTAATGTGCATGCAAATTTTTGTAGTGTTTAAACATTTTTTTCTTGAAATACCTCATTGAAGTTTTAACTTGCTTTCAGTATTAAGGTAAAACTGTAATCTGTTACTTATATAATTTATATATAATATACCAGTCAACACCAGCTATATTTGTCTGTAGTTTGAGAATAGTAAATTAGTGTCCGGGCTTACAGTCAACTGTGATTCAAATTCATGGTTTTCAAAATGTCCTGAAAATATAAATGTTGATTAAATATATTTGTTCATTCAGCTTCTGAAAATGCATGTAATGCAATGTTCTTCCCTCTGAGTTTATTCACTTGAATCAGGGAGTCTTGTGTTACAGGCTGTTGCTTGGATGGAGCTGCTTCATACTTTCATCTTCTCCACAGTTTTATGATGCATCAATCCCAGATATATAAGAACATCTGAGTTACAATCAGTCAGATGAATAGCCAACAAACTACAGGCTTTTGTGGTGAAGGTCACCCTTTCCTTTCTTCTAGTGTAGATGTACACCCATTTCCAAGAACTTCAAACATAACTTAGTGCCCTAATAATTTACAAGAATTTTGCTTGTAATATGTTTTTATAAAAATGATGTTATGGCCATAAATATTCAATTTGAAATACAGGTAAGTTTAGGATAAGTAAATCTTACTTTAAGTATCCTTGAAGCTGGTGACAGCATTTGCAGAATGAAGAAGCAAAAGAAATCAAATGAAAAACATTTTCATGAAATAATATCCACCAAATACATGTATTTCAATTCCATTTTATTTTCACAATTGTATTGTTTGTTATTTTAATTATAGCAAGTTTCAATGTGAAAACTATTTGGCAGTTTAATATCTGTAAATATTGTAATAATTTGGAAATTGGTGAAGAAAATATAAACCAAACACAAAGAAACTTTAGCATAAATTTACTAATTCATGAAAGATTAGTGTATACTGTATATGAGCAATGTAACAAAAGCACACCTTACATGCATGTATCTGTTGATAACAAATGAGTTTATGGATGAGTAAGTTAATTAATACTATGTAAACAAATTTATTTCTTCAAATCTAATTATAAAATTTTATGAAAAAATTTCAACAATAGCAGTTATGTCATGGTAATGTATAAATTTAATTATTGTCTTTGGTAATGTAATGTTATTCTCTTTCCACAATGTTTACTCTTTAGGATGATGTAAAAAGAATTCCCTTTTGGGTAATACAGTGTTATCTTATCCCACATTGAGTTTAACTGGCTTTCTGTAATAACATACATTTATGATGAATATATAGAGGATACTAAACGACCTTCTATTTAATACCATTTTTATTAAACGAGTTAATGATTATGTATAAAACGAGCGAAAGCGAGTTTGATACCAATCATTCACGAGTTTAATAAAAATGGTATTAAATAGAAGGAAGTTCAGTATTCTGTTTATTACTCGCCCACCTATAATCCAGCGAAATAGCCGACATAGCTCTGAAACTATGATTCCCGCAAGTTCGATACCACTGTGACGACGTTACTCTCATTGTGACGTCATAACCTCGAACTATTGTGACGTCAAACGTGCGGCGGTATTACACTAGTTTAATATTGCCGTATAAATATTACACTGCAATATCTTACACGGGCGAGTAATAATGTGATATAAATATCAAATGAAGTTTTAAATAATAATATTCACTTAATCTGGGAAAAAAAATCAGTACTCAATTACATTTTGACAGAATTATCGTCACATATAATTCCTATCAAATACCACATGATAACGTTACTTGGAATAATTTCTGGGTTTGTTGACGATCAAGGAGCATTGTGTTGACACATTGTCATTACAAAAAGCACATGTTGAGTTTGGGTCATTTTGACATCCCATATCTCGTAGTTTTCTCTACAACTGTCAACTGTCACAGCTTGAACAACTGTTATGGAATCGATGTTTCATTTATTATTACAAAGATTAAGTTTTCAAAATTGATTCTTACTGTCTCCAGTCTTGAAACTCGAAATTATTAGCCTAAGAGTGGGAGATTTGTTTTCCTTGAGAGGTCAAGTCATGATTGCAGTGTTCTTTCCGGTTCAGTGCACATGCGCAATCAATGAAAAACAAACGAAAAAAATTACTAATTAAAACATTATCATGACACCGAGAGGTTTGATTTAATAAAAATTCTAAGATACCTAGCGGCTACAACAATCGAAATAAAAGTACTTAATCAGACGATAAAGGTATAGCTTTTTGTGATGACGTAACAATTGAATGACGTTTCCGCTCCCCTCGTAGTCACGTGTGCCCATGGTAACCCAACGAAAGAGGGCAGTTGAAAAGACCGTGTTTTTCTGCAAATGATAATGTCCTAAAACATCGGTAGCGTTGTTATAACAATTATTGAAGGAATGTGTTCTTTTGTATCCGAATTAGTCTTAAATTTTAAGATACATTTGTACTTGAACCAAAACAACGAAATCCGCATTAGACAACCCCAGGAACCACTATGACGTCACAGAACAATGACGTCATAGTCGCTGTTGTCGCACGGCTCGTCAGTTGGCCCTGATCATGGATTATTAATATTAAGGAAGTAAACTCTATTTTTCTTGCAAAATTACTCAAAGCAGAATGTTGTGTTATGGGTTATCTTAGAAAAGTACTTTAACTATAATAGTTCAGGGCAAAACTATACTTTATTACAAAATACATTGGGGTACAGCGAACTTTATTTCTTAATCAACAATTTATTTGATGAAGAACACGTGGGTAAAATTTCGTGTGTGAATTTGTAGTATTTCTTGTAGTAATTAATAGCAAAGGCCGATTAGGATCCTTGTTGGGCCCGTTTTTCAAATCGTTGATTTGGTGCGTATTATCGGCTTACGAAAAATTTGAGCTAGGTGAGTTTTTGTTTGTGCAGTAAAGGCTTAGTAAAATATTAATCAAAAGTTTTTTTGTATGAAATTGACACATCCGTGAGTAGACCCCTCAGTTGTGTACACGTGTTTATTCAAGGAAGTCTTTGATCTGGATTATGGTAACTGCTAATTGGCTATAGAGGAGAGTTCAACCGTTACCAGTCCGGGAGATTACGTATTCAGCTGATCAGCAAAGTCGGGTTCAGAACCACATTTTGAAGTTCCGTATAATCTCTTTAGTGTCTCCAAACGCATTTCTATCAATTTAATCTAATGTCATGCACTCACATGCAAAAACAATTTATCATATTTGTGTTAGCTGGAATATTTAGTATAATGTAGGCTATATGTCTTAATATTTAACATTTATAAAAGTTTTATATAATGTAAAAGTTAAGTTACAATTTAACATGTCTAATGTGGAAAGAAATTATAAGTCTTTTTCAAAGATTGATGAAATTCCCGCCATTTCGTTACACAACTTGAAGGTTTTCTAACCTTAAGTGTGCAACAAGTAACATATTTGATAACATCACTGGCATTACTTACCAAACTTATACACTAACACTATGTTTACCAAAAGTGGTAAATATAACATTCTAATATGTCAATATTCAACAACATATATAAACCAATGATGACAACATTCTGAAATATAATTTCAAACGGACACATGGCGTTGACCTCGTTACATCCCTTTACATTTTTGTAGTATAAGGGCTGGATTGTCGACTAATATGCTTTCTATAGCTAGTTTTTCAACAATACAAGCCCCTGTGATCACGTTGTTGAAAATGCCTATTAAAGTGCCTAGTGTCATAAACATTAGTTGATGTATTTGGAACAGATTGGAAGTGCTGACAATGAGTTGAGATGGCTGATGGAGGTGTGCACAGAGTGGATCTGGAAGACTACAAACCTCCCATCTCTCTCTGGAGTCTCATTCAAAAACATGTCAGTCATGTCCATGAACAACAGGAAGTGAAGAGAATTCTGGGAGAATCACTTGTGGATCAGAGTATAGAACTGCATGATGAGGTATGTTGATAGTTCATGTAAATGTGGTGGGAGATTATGCCCCATATTGTTTCAGCGAGTCTGACGGCACCATCCCGACCCTTCACAATTTTGGTAATATCATCTTTATCGGATGCATGGCAGCCTATAACCATTAAAAAACTCTTAAATCTTGGAGACTGAAGTACAGTCAGGCCTCGATAATCCGAACGCTTCTGTTTTTCATAAAAAACGTTCGGATAGTGAAATGTTCGGACTACTGAGTACTGAGGACTACTAAAGAGATTAGTTTGGTTACATCTTCCTACGTTCGGAAACTGCGAGATTCGGATTATCGGTGGCCGGATTATCGCGGCTTGACTGTATATGTTTTGACGCCTCTTAATTTGGGTAAGGCAAGATACCTCCACTTAAACCGTCTTTTTGACTTCTCCTCAGAAACTATTAAAATTTTGGTAATATCATCTTTATCTGATGGATTAAAATTTTTTAAATTCCATTGTCCTCATCCAAAACTTATCGGTGTGACAGAGGTGCAAGAGTAGTGCACATCAGGGGATTCTAAATTGTAAAAAAAGGTATTTGCTTGTTAACAATGTTTTATTTGAGATTACTTAGATCTTCAACCTTAGATGATAAATCACTGAATCCTAAGCTACAGAGCCCATGGATCTATTTTAATTATTATACACTGGCCTGTCATCACAGTGACTGTATTTCTATTGGTGTGTGGATTTGCCATGTATATTGAATGCAGGAGAAGAGCTCTGTAGTTTGGTATTTGTGCTGGAAATGGAATGGGGGTTTGTTAGTTACTTCCCTAGGTAATATTACACTGCCTAGCTGCTGTTATGCTAGTAACTGTTAATGACTTGATTTAGTGAGAGGAATGAGTGTTTGCAGGTAAGCACGTTGCTGTGTATATGGGCGGAGGTCAAGGAGGTGCCCCTGGTGCCCTTGCAGCACAGGTCGAGTCTGCCCGAGCCTCCTCATGTGCGCGACAGACTGGTACAGGAGATATGCTTCTTTGTGAAGAATGTGCAGGAGAAAGCACAAGATCAAGGCTTGTATGTCTATACTATGACCTACAAACAAACTTCAGGCATTGTAGAGGTTGTAAAGTTGAAGGAAACCTTGACAGTCCACTTCTTTAATTCAATGCAATATAAAGAAATTGCCAAATGATTGTTTTAAAAAATCTGCTTTCATCTTTATTGATTGTCATGTGAGAGTTTATCATTGTCATTGACATAGACCAGAAAGTGAATATTTCCACATATATAAATATAAGTGACATTATTTTTCGAAGATTTTGTGATGAGATAAGCAAATACTAGTTTGTATGAGACTTTATTATGTATTAAATTTTTTTTCTTTGTAACATTAGATTACCCTCTCATTGAAATTCTTTATATTATTTTCTTCATTCTGAAAACATTTACAAAGAAGAAAGAATTTCAAATATATACACATTTGAATTTCACCTAATTCACTGTTATTTGAGTGCACAAAACAGGATACATACTTCTTTCCTTTCAAATAAATTTGTATGTCAAAATGGAATTTGATTTCAGAATTATGTCATATGATAAGAACTCTTGTTCTTGCAGAGACCCCAGCAAGGTGCTGTCTAGACACAACAGTGCAGTCATCAATTATGCCACGGACAGCAGTCGTATGTACTTTACTTCCATGCCCTGCCTAGAAATTTATTAAAAAGCCTGAAAGGCCGGATGGGCACATGGCATGGCATGGCATCCGGCATCCGTCGGTTTGTCTGTAAACGTTTGTTTTTTCAACTTCATTTAAAAAAACAGTGACTAGAGAACTGAAATTTTATGTACAGACTCCTTGGACAAAGGTAATTCTAAATTGTAGATTTTGTCATGACCTAAAAACGTATTTTTTAAGTATGAAAAGCTCTAGAAAGCTGAAATGTTGTGTACAGACTCTGGCCAATGAGGATTCTAAATGTAGATTTGGTCACCCTGTGACCCCATATATGACCTAAAAACCTATTTTTTGCTTGTTAGCAATGTATTACTTGAGATAACTTAGATATTCAACCTGAGATAATAAACCAGTGAAGTCGTGATGAGCTACAGAGCTCATGGCTCTATTTGTAAAGGTTGATGTTTAGGAGAAGTGTATTTGTCTGTTGCAGGTGTGAGTAGTCCTGCTTGTGGACGTCCCTCCTCCTCCCTGTCCACCCTATCATCCCGAGCCTCACCAGACTCCAGGTCAGTACTCCGCAATGAAATAAAGTGAAGTGAAGTAAAAATTAATCTTTTCAATGACTTTGGTTAAACCATAGTATGTAATCCTGTGTCATGCATACATATGTCTGCCAATACAATGTAAATTCTACCATGATATTTTAAAATCCTTGTTTTTGATTGGTATATATTATGGTTGAACGGAGGTTCGAAAAGATTTTTGTGAACGACGATTTAGCGCGTTTTTTCTGATACATGGTGACGTAAGATTCTAGTCATTGAAATAAACATGCGTAAATCAGTTATCTTCACTTTACGGTTTCCATCATGTTTTCCTTCTACGCAATTTAATCTGTACGTGTATCTGTTTTGGAAAGTTATTCTAATTTGGACCGATGTTTTAAACAGTGAAACTACAGTAGTCGATCAAGACCGCGATAAGCCGTGAACGAACCAGTTTCGGTTCGGATACAATGACGTCATAAGCTCAATCAGTTATGATGTGACAGGAATGGTCGCATCAATTTGACTAGTGGTGGAGGAAAACTTTCAAGGCGGAGAAACGTTAAGATATACAAACCTGTATCTTCTATTTGATTAAAATCTATGTTATCAGTTAATTATCATATTTTAATAAGAATGAATTGTTAATTTCACTAGTTAGTAAATTTCTACCGTATCGAAAACAACGGAAATATGATGCGTCATACCTGAAGAAAAAATGGGTTCAACCGATTACCGCATCACCGCAAACACGTTTAAAATACGCTGATAACTCGTCATGGTAGAATGGAGATAAACCTACTGTATTTTTAACTTTGTGTGAGTCTATTTAAACATAGATTCGATACCGCTGACGCGTTTGGCTCCGAATGATAAAAATCGGTATCGAATCTACGTTAGACTCACAAAAAGTAGGTTTATCTCCTAAATGAATACTGGTAATGAAAAATAAATTCAATAGGGATTTTCATATCACTTTCTCTGCGCTAGAGGCTTTTAGTGGGAAAGCAAGAACAGTAAGGTTTAAATAATAAGAGAGTGTGGAACAACATGACTTGAGAAACATCTGAGGGGAAAGAAACCGAACTATGGAAAATATTGCAAGAATCAATCTAACTAGATCATGTTGCTCCCAATGCTAAAGCCAAGTAAGGATGGAGGAGAAATATCCAAGGAATTAAAGGTTCAAGATGCCTATGATAAAGAAGTCAAAAGTGTTGACTAAAAGATTTAAATTGTGTTGTCCTGTGGTGCTGTTTGCAGTGTGAGTCACGATGTGCAGTCAATGAGCGACAAGTTCAACTACTTGCAGTTGGACGATGTGCTACATAGTCTCAGGTAAAGGGATGTCATACTCACAGTGTCACACCTCCAGTCCATCATTCAGCTGTGTTCTGGGGACCGTTCCACTAACCGATCTTAGTCCTAAGATCAATCTTAGCCAAAGGTAAAAGATGGGCTTACGATTGATCTAAAAACTATGATCGGTTGGTGGAAAGATCCCCAGATGTCCAAGTCATTTGTCCTCATTTGTCCACTTGTCAAATTGTGACAAAATATTTTTAAAATTTTCAACAATTAAATGTTTTAAAAAAATTAAAGGATGTTATCCAAACCCATTTTGTTAGTCAAATCATATGAGTACAATTATAAATACCGGTTTGTCAATCAGTTTGAATAAGTTCTCATGGTTTGCTTTTGAGGATGAAAATGCAAGAAGTATAGCAAAGTGAGAAACTGTATTTCCTCTAATAGGGGCCGGGCCTCAAATAGCAGACTGGGGGTAAAGGTGCCTAAAGGTGAATAAAGCCGGGCCTCTAATAAGGGCCTGTGTTTTTATCGCATCAATGGTCATCCCCTACTAGACATACTTCTCATGTATGTTCCCAGGCACTAAGAGGGTTAAACTACCATGTTAAATTAAGTTTAGGCGAGGAGTTAGTGTTATTCTAAGAAATTTTAGTGAGTTATCGAAGATTATCAGGTGTATTGGTAAACGCTAAACATTAAATAAGGGCCGGGCCTCAAATAAAAGCTGGGCCTTCAATAAGCGCCGGGGGTAAAAGCCCTTACATGTTAATAAGGGCCTGGGCCCCTATTAGAGGAACTACAGTAATTGTGTTTTATTTGTGCAGGGCAAAGCTACAGGAGGAGGTGGAGAGGCTGCTTGAAGACATCACCTTCCTGCAGGAGTGTCTGGATGCAGAGATGCAGCTGCAGGCTCAACCCCTGCTGGACAGCGCTCACCAACCCAGCCTCACAGGTGAGCAACACGCTGCTCGATCTCTCAGACTCTCTGTATGAGACAGCTCCATGCAGTGTTCTTATAGAACCAGGGTGCCATTCTGGTGGGAGATAATGCCCCATATTGTTTTAGCGAGTCTCGGCACAATCCCGACCCTTCACAAATTTGGTAATACTTTGGTTACCTTCAATGCTAAATCATACACAGACACACACACATAATGTATCCGATAACGATCAAACCAACTCCTCCCATTGTTTCTGATCCATCTTTCTGAAACTTTACACAAGCTTTGGATATGCATTGGTGATGCGCATGTGCTTTTTTGGCACCAAATGGATTAATATTTGGCCCCTGACTTAAAGCACTTGACTTTCCTATTTCAGACGGTGGGTTAAACTTGTTACTGATCTATGATATGAGTCATTTTCACAAAGAGTGTAAATTTAGAAAGATGAAAAACAGAAAATCCAAATGAGGGGTAATGATGAATTTGTTATTGATTGTGAATATACATTAATTCAGGATAATGAATTTAAAAAATGCAAACTTAACCTTTTATAGAATTTTTTTATTTTTTTAATAGAAGGTTTTAAAACATTATTACGTCATAATTGTCCCAACTTCCCAATGCAAGGCATAACTCTTGCCAGTTTCCATTACTGGCTGATTTAGGCCTTGCAGTATTTCCTTAAGAAATCTGTGTTTAGAAATCCAGGCCCGCTATGCATTTCCAGTGCAGCGATTCACTGTCTTGACACAAAAAAGCGAGGGAAATACCGCAAGGGTTAAATCAGCCAGTAATGCAGACTGGCAAGAGTTATGCCTTGCGTTTGGAAGTTGTAATTGTCCCTACTGTTACCACTAACAAAAACGGTGAAAAAAAAAGTTCCATTTAATTTTCAGAAATATACTGTTGCAAAAAGATTAGTAAGTCTCTATATAATCTTTTAAATGAAAAAAAAAATTGGACTGATAAAACACTTTTGAAATTAAAAATTAAAAAAAAAATCTCTCATGGAAAATAATGGCGAGCAATCCAGCAAAGTTACCGGGGTACTATTTTTTCAAAGTAAAACTTATTTTCCAAGCTCCTTCAAATTTGAAAATCTTTAAGTTGTATATAGATATAGAAATAAACCTATTTTAGAAAATATTTCACACAAGTTTTCAAAATATTAAATATTTCTCCGGTTTATAGTGAAGGATATTGATGGTAACAGTAAGGATAACAATGGTAACAGTATGGACAGGGAGTAAAACTTATTTCATTTATTTAAATGTAAACTTAAAGAAGAGCAAAATATTAGTTTGTTGTGCCCAGTTAATATGAATAAACCCATACAAAAACATTTTGTCAAAGAAATATTGATAAAAAAAACTTAAGAAAGTTCTAAAATTTGAAGGTAACAGTATGGACAAAAGTTATATTTTGATTGATATCCATCACATTTATTAGGGTATGTGGTTCTGAATATATAATTTCATTTGTGTCAATTTTTAGCTCATCAGGCCTAAAAGGCCCGATGGGCTTATGGCATGGCATGGTGTCCGGTGTCCGTCCATCCGTCCATCCGTCCGTCCGTAAACTTTTCGCTTTTTCGACTTCTACTCCAGAACCAATGACTCCACAGAGCTGAAATTTTAGGTGCAGACTCCTTGGCCAATGGAGATTCTAAATTGTAGATTTTGTGACCCCATGAACCCAAATGGGGTCACAGGGGTCACATCCTTAAAAACCTATTTTCATCTTCTTCTCCAGTTCCAAAAGGTCTAGAGAGCTGAAAACGTTGTGTGCAGACTCCTTGGCCAATGGGGATTCTAAATTGTAGATTTCGTGACCCTGTGACCCCAAATGGGGTCACAGTGGTCATGATCTAAGAACCTATCTTTTGCTTGTAAACAATTACTTAAATAACTTAAATATTCAACTTTAGATAGTAAATCAATGAAATCCTGATGAGCCATGGCTCTATATTTATGCTGTGTAGGGGTTATGGGAGATTACCCATGTTACAGTTCAGCAATACGTATTGCAATACAAAAATTGAGGCAATACACAGCCCTACTTGGAACCCTCTACCATTGTCACCTCTAGAGTTGAGATTTGGCGACTTGTTTTTTGTTCACAAAGGCATTGTACATGTTTTCAAGAAATATGGATTTGAACAAAAGTGAAGGTTTAGATACAATCTCATTTTCGACTTCAAACCGGCCAAAGGTTTATCTGGATATAATGTATGTATGGTGATGTTTCTTTTGCAGTTCAGTATTTTACTTTGTGAAATTCGATAAACCAATATCATAATGTGAAATTGCCAAAATTGCCAATTGCTGAGATGTTTTTTGCATGTTCCAGAGCTAAAGGAGGAGCGAACTGCCCTGGAGAAGGAGTTATTGACTCCAGAACCTGTCCTGCCTGTCACGCCTCCCAGTCACAGAGCTGTCTTCCAGCCCCTCCCTTCATACAAGTCAGTATATCCCTGGCTCTACCCTATCTCTCATCATGCCTCCCAGTCACAGATCTGTCTTCCAGCCCCTCCCTTCATACAAGTCAGTATATCCCTGGCTCTACCCTATCTCTCATCATGCCTCCCAGTCACAGAGCTGTCTTCCAGCCCCTCCCTTCATACAAGTCAGTATATCACTGGCTCTACCCTATCTCTCATCATGCCTCCCAGTCACAGAGCTGTCTTCCAGCCCCTCCCTTCATACAAGTCAGTGTAACACTGGCTCTACCCTATCTCTCATCATGCCTCCCAGTCACAGAGCTGTCTTCCAGCCCCTCCCTTCATACAAGTCAGTATATCACTGGCTCTACCCTATCTCTCATCATGCCTCCCAGTCACAGAGCTGTCTTCCAGCCCCTCCCTTCATACCAGTCAGTATATCCCTGGCTCTACCCTATCTCTCATCATGCCTCCCAGTCACAGAGCTGTCTTCCAGCCCCTCCCTTCATACAAGTCAGTAGATCACTGGCTCTACCCTATCTCTCATCATGCCTCCCAGTCACAGATCTGTCTTCCAGCCCCTCCCTTCATACAAGTCAGTATATCACTGGCTCTACCCTATCTCTCATCATGCCTCCCAGTCACAGAGCTGTCTTCCAGCCCCTCCCTTCATACAAGTCAGTATATCACTGGCTCTACCCTATCTCTCATCATGCCTCCCAGTCACAGAGCTGTCTTCCAGCCCCTCCCTTCATACAAGTCAGTATATCACTGGCTCTACCCTATCTCTCATCATGCCTCCCAGTCACAGAGCTGTCTTCCAGCCCCTCCCTTCATACAAGTCAGTGTAACACTGGCTCTACCCTATCTCTCATCATGCCTCCCAGTCACAGATCTGTCTTCCAGCCCCTCCCTTCATACAAGTCAGTATATCACTGGCTCTACCCTATCTCTCATCATGCCTCCCAGTCACAGAGCTGTCTTCCAGCCCCTCCCTTCATACAAGTCAGTATATCACTGGCTCTACCCTATCTCTCATCATGCCTCCCAGTCACAGATCTGTCTTCCAGCCCCTCCCTTCATACAAGTCAGTGTAACACTGGCTCTACCCTATCTCTCATCATGCCTCCCAGTCACAGATCTGTCTTCCAGCCCCTCCCTTCATACACGTCAGTATAACACTGGCTCTACCCTATCTCTCATCATGCCTCCCAGTCACAGAGCTGTCTTCCAGCCCCTCCATTCATACCAGTCAGTATATCACTGGCTCTACCCTATCTCTCATCATGCCTCCCAGTCACAGATCTGTCTTCCAGCCCCTCCCTTCATACAAGTCAGTATATCACTGGCTCTACCCTATCTCTCATCATGCCTCCCAGTCACAGATCTGTCTTCCAGCCCCTCCCTTCATACAAGTCAGTATATCACTGGCTCTACCCTATCTCTCATCATGCCTCCCAGTCACAGAGCTGTCTTCCAGCCCCTCCCTTCATACAAGTCAGTATATCCCTGGCTCTACCCTATCTCTCATCATGCCTCCCAGTCACAGATCTGTCTTCCAGCCCCTCCCTTAATACAAGTCAGTATATCACTGGCTCTACCCTATCTCTCATCATGCCTCCCAGTCACAGAGCTGTCTTCCAGCCCCTCCCTTCATACAAGTCAGTATATCACTGGCTCTACCCTATCTCTCATCATGCCTCCCGGTCACAGAGCTGTCTTCCAGCCCCTCCCTTCATACAAGTCAGTATATCACTGGCTCTACCCTATCTCTCATCATGCCTCCCAGTCACAGATCTGTCTTCCAGCCCCTCCCTTCATACAAGTCAGTATATCACTGGCTCTACCCTATCTCTCATCATGCCTCCCAGTCACAGATCTGTCTTCCAGCCCCTCCCTTCATACAAGTCAGTATATCACTGGCTCTACCCTATCTCTCATCATGCCTCCCGGTCACAGAGCTGTCTTCCAGCCCCTCCCTTCATACAAGTCAGTATATCACTGGCTCTACCCTATCTCTCATCATGCCTCCCAGTCACAGATCTGTCTTCCAGCCCCTCCCTTCATACAAGTCAGTATATCACTGGCTCTACCCTATCTCTCATCATGCCTCCCAGTCACAGATCTGTCTTCCAGCCCCTCCCTTCATACAAGTCAGTATAACACTGGCTCTACCCTATCTCTCATCATGCCTCCCAGTCACAGATCTGTCTTCCAGCCCCTCCCTTCATACAAGTCAGTATAACACTGGCTCTACCCTATCTCTCATCATGCCTCCCAGTCACAGAGCTGTCTTCCAGCCCCTCCCTTCATACAAGTCAGTATATCACTGGCTCTACCCTATCTCTCATCATGCCTCCCAGTCACAGATCTGTCTTCCAGCCCCTCCCTTCATACAAGTCAGTATATCACTGGCTCTACCCTATCTCTCATCATGCCTCCCAGTCACAGATCTGTCTTCCAGCCCCTCCCTTCATACAAGTCAGTATATCACTGGCTCTACGGTATAAGACTACCCTATCTCTCATCATGCCTCCCAGTCACAGATCTGTCTTCCAGCCCCTCCCTTCATACAAGTCAGTATATCACTGGCTCTACCCTATCTCTCATCATGCCTCCCAGTCACAGAGCTGTCTTCCAGCCCCTCCCTTCATACAAGTCAGTATATCACTGGCTCTACCCTATCTCTCATCATGCCTCCCAGTCACAGAGCTGTCTTCCAGCCCCTCCCTTCATACCAGTCAGTATATCCCTGGCTCTACCCTATCTCTCATCATGCCTCCCAGTCACAGAGCTGTCTTCCAGCCCCTCCCTTCATACAAGTCAGTATATCACTGGCTCTACCCTATCTCTCATCATGCCTCCCAGTCACAGAGCTGTCTTCCAGCCCCTCCCTTCATACAAGTCAGTGTAACACTGGCTCTACCCTATCTCTCATCATGCCCCCCAGTCACAGATCTGTCTTCCAGCCCCTACCTTCATACAAGTCAGTATATCACTGGCTCTACCCTATCTCTCATCATGCCTCCCAGTCACAGATCTGTCTTCCAGCCCCTCCCTTCATACAAGTCAGTATATCACTGGCTCTACCCTATCTCTCATCATGCCTCCCAGTCACAGATCTGTCTTCCAGCCCCTCCCTTCATACAAGTCAGTATAACACTGGCTCTACCCTATCTCTCATCATGCCTCCCAGTCACAGATCTGTCTTCCAGCCCCTCCCTTCATACAAGTCAGTATATCACTGGCTCTACCCTATCTCTCATCATGCCTCCCAGTCACAGATCTGTCTTCCAGCCCCTCCCTTCATACAAGTCAGTATAACACTGGCTCTACCCTATCTCTCATCATGCCTCCCAGTCACAGAGCTGTCTTCCAGCCCCTCCCTTCATACAAGTCAGTATATCACTGGCTCTACCCTATCTCTCATCATGCCTCCCAGTCACAGATCTGTCTTCCAGCCCCTCCCTTCATACAAGTCAGTATATCACTGGCTCTATCCTATCTCTCATCATGCCTCCCAGTCACAGATCTGTCTTCCAGCCCCTCCCTTCATACAAGTCAGTATATCACTGGCTCTACCCTATCTCTCATCATGCCTCCCAGTCACAGATCTGTCTTCCAGCCCCTCCCTTCATACAAGTCAGTATAACACTGGCTCTACCCTATCTCTCATCATGCCTCCCAGTCACAGAGCTGTCTTCCAGCCCCTCCCTTCATACAAGTCAGTATATCACTGGCTCTACCCTATCTCTCATCATGCCTCCCAGTCACAGATCTGTCTTCCAGCCCCTCCCTTCATACAAGTCAGTATATCACTGGCTCTACCCTATCTCTCATCATGCCTCCCAGTCACAGATCTGTCTTCCAGCCCCTCCCTTCATACAAGTCAGTATATCACTGGCTCTACGGTATAAGACTACCCTATCTCTCATCATGCCTCCCAGTCACAGATCTGTCTTCCAGCCCCTCCCTTCATACAAGTCAGTATATCACTGGCTCTACCCTATCTCTCATCATGCCTCCCAGTCACAGAGCTGTCTTCCAGCCCCTCCCTTCATACAAGTCAGTATATCACTGGCTCTACCCTATCTCTCATCATGCCTCCCAGTCACAGAGCTGTCTTCCAGCCCCTCCCTTCATACCAGTCAGTATATCCCTGGCTCTACCCTATCTCTCATCATGCCTCCCAGTCACAGAGCTGTCTTCCAGCCCCTCCCTTCATACAAGTCAGTATATCACTGGCTCTACCCTATCTCTCATCATGCCTCCCAGTCACAGAGCTGTCTTCCAGCCCCTCCCTTCATACAAGTCAGTATATCACTGGCTCTACCCTATCTCTCATCATGCCTCCCAGTCACAGAGCTGTCTTCCAGCCCCTCCCTTCATACAAGTCAGTGTAACACTGGCTCTACCCTATCTCTCATCATGCCTCCCAGTCACAGATCTGTCTTCCAGCCCCTCCCTTCATACAAGTCAGTATAACACTGGCTCTACCCTATCTCTCATCATGCCTCCCAGTCACAGATCTGTCTTCCAGCCCCTCCCTTCATACAAGTCAGTATATCACTGGCTCTACCCTATCTCTCATCATGCCTCCCAGTCACAGATCTGTCTTCCAGCCCCTCCCTTCATACAAGTCAGTATAACACTGGCTCTACCCTATCTCTCATCATGCCTCCCAGTCACAGATCTGTCTTCCAGCCCCTCCCTTCATACAAGTCAGTATATCACTGGCTCTACCCTATCTCTCATCATGCCTCCCAGTCACAGATCTGTCTTCCAGCCCCTCCCTTCATACAAGGCAGTATAACACTGGCTCTACCCTATCTCTCATCATGCCTCCCAGTCACAGATCTGTCTTCCAGCCCCTCCCTTCATACAAGTCAGTATATCACTGGCTCTACCCTATCTCTCATCATGCCTCCCAGTCACAGATCTGTCTTCCAGCCCCTCCCTTCATACAAGTCAGTATATCACTGGCTCTACGGTATAAGACTACCCTATCTCTCATCATGCCTCCCAGTCACAGATCTGTCTTCCAGCCCCTCCCTTCATACAAGTCAGTATAACACTGGCTCTACCCTATCTCTCATCATGCCTCCCAGTCACAGAGCTGTCTTCCAGCCCCTCCCTTCATACAAGTCAGTATATCACTGGCTCTACCCTATCTCTCATCATGCCTCCCAGTCACAGAGCTGTCTTCCAGCCCCTCCCTTCATACCAGTCAGTATATCCCTGGCTCTACCCTATCTCTCATCATGCCTCCCAGTCACAGAGCTGTCTTCCAGCCCCTCCCTTCATACAAGTCAGTATATCACTGGCTCTACCCTATCTCTCATCATGCCTCCCAGTCACAGAGCTGTCTTCCAGCCCCTCCCTTCATACAAGTCAGTATATCACTGGCTCTACCCTATCTCTCACCATGCCTCCCAGTCACAGAGCTGTCTTCCAGCCCCTCCCTTCATACAAGTCAGTGTAACACTGGCTCTACCCTATCTCTCATCATGCCTCCCAGTCACAGATCTGTCTTCCAGCCCCTCCCTTCATACAAGTCAGTATATCACTGGCTCTACCCTATCTCTCATCATGCCTCCCAGTCACAGATCTGTCTTCCAGCCCCTCCCTTCATACAAGTCAGTATATCACTGGCTCTACCCTATCTCTCATCATGCCTCCCAGTCACAGATCTGTCTTCCAGCCCCTCCCTTCATACAAGTCAGTATAACACTGGCTCTACCCTATCTCTCATCATGCCTCCCAGTCACAGATCTGTCTTCCAGCCCCTCCCTTCATACAAGTCAGTATATCACTGGCTCTACCCTATCTCTCATCATGCCTCCCAGTCACAGATCTGTCTTCCAGCCCCTCCCTTCATACAAGGCAGTATAACACTGGCTCTACCCTATCTCTCATCATGCCTCCCAGTCACAGAGCTGTCTTCCAGCCCCTCCCTTCATACAAGTCAGTATATCACTGGCTCTACCCTATCTCTCATCATGCCTCCCAGTCACAGATCTGTCTTCCAGCCCCTCCCTTCATACAAGTCAGTATATCACTGGCTCTACCCTATCTCTCATCATGCCTCCCAGTCACAGATCTGTCTTCCAGCCCCTCCCTTCATACAAGTCAGTATAACACTGGCTCTACCCTATCTCTCATCATGCCTCCCAGTCACAGAGCTGTCTTCCAGCCCCTCCCTTCATACAAGTCAGTATATCACTGACTCTACCCTATCTCTCATCATGCCTCCCAGTCACAGATCTGTCTTCCAGCCCCTCCCTTCATACAAGTCAGTATATCACTGGCTCTACCCTATCTCTCATCATGCCTCCCAGTCACAGATCTGTCTTCCAGCCCCTCCCTTCATACAAGTCAGTATATCACTGGCTCTACGGTATAAGACTACCCTATCTCTCATCATGCCTCCCAGTCACAGATCTGTCTTCCAGCCCCTCCCTTCATACAAGTCAGTATATCACTGGCTCTACCCTATCTCTCATCATGCCTCCCAGTCACAGAGCTGTCTTCCAGCCCCTCCCTTCATACAAGTCAGTATATCACTGGCTCTACCCTATCTCTCATCATGCCTCCCAGTCACAGAGCTGTCTTCCAGCCCCTCCCTTCATACAAGTCAGTATATCCCTGGCTCTACCCTATCTCTCATCATGCCTCCCAATCACAGAGCTGTCTTCCAGCCCCTCCCTTCATACAAGTCAGTATATCACTGGCTCTACCCTATCTCTCATCATGCCTCCCAGTCACAGATCTGTCTTCCAGCCCCTCCCTTCATACAAGTCAGTATATCACTGGCTCTACCCTATCTCTCATCATGCCTCCCAGTCACAGATCTGTCTTCCAGCCCCTCCCTTCATACAAGTCAGTATATCACTGGCTCTACCCTATCTCTCATCATGCCTCCCAGTCACAGAGCTGTCTTCCAGCCCCTCCCTTCATACCAGTCAGTATATCCCTGGCTCTACCCTATCTCTCATCATGCCTCCCAGTCACAGATCTGTCTTCCAGCCCCTCCCTTCATACAAGTCAGTATATCCCTGGCTCTACCCTATCTCTCATCATGCCTCCCAGTCACAGAGCTGTCTTCCAGCCCCTCCCTTCATACAAGTCAGTATATCACTGGCTCTACCCTATCTCTCATCATGCCTCCCAGTCACAGATCTGTCTTCCAGCCCCTCCCTTCATACAAGTCAGTATATCACTGGCTCTACCCTATCTCTCATCATGCCTCCCAGTCACAGATCTGTCTTCCAGCCCCTCCCTTCATACAAGTCAGTATATCACTGGCTCTACCCTATCTCTCATCATGCCTCCCAGTCACAGATCTGTCTTCCAGCCCCTCCCTTCATACAAGTCAGTATATCACTGGCTCTACCCTATCTCTCATCATGCCTCCCAGTCACAGATCTGTCTTCCAGCCCCTCCCTTCATACAAGTCAGTATAACACTGGCTCTACCCTATCTCTCATCATGCCTCCCAGTCACAGATCTGTCTTCCAGCCCCTCCCTTCATACAAGTCAGTATATCACTGGCTCTACCCTATCTCTCATCATGCCTCCCAGTCACAGATCTGTCTTCCAGCCCCTCCCTTCATACAAGTCAGTATAACACTGGCTCTACCCTATCTCTCATCATGCCTCCCAGTCACAGAGCTGTCTTCCAGCCCCTCCCTTCATACAAGTCAGTATATCACTGGCTCTACCCTATCTCTCATCATGCCTCCCAGTCACAGATCTGTCTTCCAGCCCCTCCCTTCATACAAGTCAGTATATCACTGGCTCTACCCTATCTCTCATCATGCCTCCCAGTCACAGATCTGTCTTCCAGCCCCTCCCTTCATACAAGTCAGTATAACACTGGCTCTACCCTATCTCTCATCATGCCTCCCAGTCACAGATCTGTCTTCCAGCCCCTCCCTTCATACAAGTCAGTATATCACTGGCTCTACCCTATCTCTCATCATGCCTCCCAGTCACAGATCTGTCTTCCAGCCCCTCCCTTCATACAAGTCAGTATATCACTGGCTCTACGGTATAAGACTACCCTATCTCTCATCATGCCTCCCAGTCACAGAGCTGTCTTCCAGCCCCTCCCTTCATACAAGTCAGTATATCACTGGCTCTACCCTATCTCTCATCATGCCTCCCAGTCACAGATCTGTCTTCCAGCCCCTCCCTTCATACAAGTCAGTATAACACTGGTTCTACCCTATCTCTCATCATGCCTCCCAGTCACAGAGCTGTCTTCCAGCCCCTCCCTTCATACAAGTCAGTATATCACTGGCTCTACCCTATCTCTCATCATGCCTCCCAGTCACAGATCTGTCTTCCAGCCCCTCCCTTCATACAAGTCAGTATATCACTGGCTCTACCCTATCTCTCATCATGCCTCCCAGTCACAGATCTGTCTTCCAGCCCCTCCCTTCATACAAGTCAGTATAACACTGGCTCTACCCTATCTCTCATCATGCCTCCCAGTCACAGATCTGTCTTCCAGCCCCTCCCTTCATACAAGTCAGTATATCACTGGCTCTACCCTATCTCTCATCATGCCTCCCAGTCACAGATCTGTCTTCCAGCCCCTCCCTTCATACAAGTCAGTATATCACTGGCTCTACGGTATAAGACTACCCTATCTCTCATCATGCCTCCCAGTCACAGATCTGTCTTCCAGCCCCTCCCTTCATACAAGTCAGTATATCACTGGCTCTACCCTATCTCTCATCATGCCTCCCAGTCACAGAGCTGTCTTCCAGCCCCTCCCTTCATACAAGTCAGTATATCACTGGCTCTACCCTATCTCTCATCATGCCTCCCAGTCACAGAGCTGTCTTCCAGCCCCTCCCTTCATACAAGTCAGTATATCCCTGGCTCTACCCTATCTCTCATCATGCCTCCCAATCACAGAGCTGTCTTCCAGCCCCTCCCTTCATACAAGTCAGTATATCACTGGCTCTACCCTATCTCTCATCATGCCTCCCAGTCACAGATCTGTCTTCCAGCCCCTCCCTTCATACAAGTCAGTATATCACTGGCTCTACCCTATCTCTCATCATGCCTCCCAGTCACAGAGCTGTCTTCCAGCCCCTCCCTTCATACAAGTCAGTATATCACTGGCTCTACCCTATCTCTCATCATGCCTCCCAGTCACAGAGCTGTCTTCCAGCCCCTCCCTTCATACAAGTCAGTATATCCCTGGCTCTACCCTATCTCTCATCATGCCTCCCAGTCACAGAGCTGTCTTCCAGCCCCTCCCTTCATACAAGTCAGTGTAACACTGGCTCTACCCTATCTCTCATCATGCCTCCCAGTCACAGATCTGTCTTCCAGCCCCTCCCTTCATACAAGTCAGTATATCACTGGCTCTACCCTATCTCTCATCATGCCTCCCAGTCACAGATCTGTCTTCCAGCCCCTCCCTTCATACAAGTCAGTATAACACTGGCTCTACCCTATCTCTCATCATGCCTCCCAGTCACAGATCTGTCTTCCAGCCCCTCCCTTCATACAAGTCAGTATATCACTGGCTCTACCCTATCTCTCATCATGCCTCCCAGTCACAGATCTGTCTTCCAGCCCCTCCCTTCATACAAGTCAGTATAACACTGGCTCTACCCTATCTCTCATCATGCCTCCCAGTCACAGAGCTGTCTTCCAGCCCCTCCCTTCATACAAGTCAGTATATCACTGGCTCTACCCTATCTCTCATCATGCCTCCCAGTCACAGATCTGTCTTCCAGCCCCTCCCTTCATACAAGTCAGTATATCACTGGCTCTACCCTATCTCTCATCATGCCTCCCAGTCACAGATCTGTCTTCCAGCCCCTCCCTTCATACAAGTCAGTATATCACTGGCTCTACCCTATCTCTCATCATGCCTCCCAGTCACAGATCTGTCTTCCAGCCCCTCCCTTCATACAAGTCAGTATAACACTGGCTCTACCCTATCTCTCATCATGCCTCCCAGTCACAGAGCTGTCTTCCAGCCCCTCCCTTCATACAAGTCAGTATATCACTGGCTCTACCCTATCTCTCATCATGCCTCCCAGTCACAGATCTGTCTTCCAGCCCCTCCCTTCATACAAGTCAGTATATCACTGGCTCTACCCTATCTCTCATCATGCCTCCCAGTCACAGATCTGTCTTCCAGCCCCTCCCTTCATACAAGTCAGTATATCACTGGCTCTACGGTATAAGACTACCCTATCTCTCATCATGCCTCCCAGTCACAGATCTGTCTTCCAGCCCCTCCCTTCATACAAGTCAGTATATCACTGGCTCTACCCTATCTCTCATCATGCCTCCCAGTCACAGAGCTGTCTTCCAGCCCCTCCCTTCATACAAGTCAGTATATCACTGGCTCTACCCTATCTCTCATCATGCCTCCCAGTCACAGAGCTGTCTTCCAGCCCCTCCCTTCATACCAGTCAGTACATCCCTGGCTCTACCCTATCTCTCATCATGCCTCCCAGTCACAGAGCTGTCTTCCAGCCCCTCCCTTCATACAAGTCAGTATATCACTGGCTCTACCCTATCTCTCATCATGCCTCCCAGTCACAGAGCTGTCTTCCAGCCCCTCCCTTCATACAAGTCAGTATATCACTGGCTCTACCCTATCTCTCATCATGCCTCCCAGTCACAGAGCTGTCTTCCAGCCCCTCCCTTCATACAAGTCAGTGTAACACTGGCTCTACCCTATCTCTCATCATGCCTCCCAGTCACAGATCTGTCTTCCAGCCCCTCCCTTCATACAAGTCAGTATATCACTGGCTCTACCCTATCTCTCATCATGCCTCCCAGTCACAGATCTGTCTTCCAGCCCCTCCCTTCATACAAGTCAGTATATCACTGGCTCTACCCTATCTCTCATCATGCCTCCCAGTCACAGATCTGTCTTCCAGCCCCTCCCTTCATACAAGTCAGTATAACACTGGCTCTACCCTATCTCTCATCATGCCTCCCAGTCACAGATCTGTCTTCCAGCCCCTCCCTTCATACAAGTCAGTATATCACTGGCTCTACCCTATCTCTCATCATGCCTCCCAGTCACAGATCTGTCTTCCAGCCCCTCCCTTCATACAAGGCAGTATAACACTGGCTCTACCCTATCTCTCATCATGCCTCCCAGTCACAGATCTGTCTTCCAGCCCCTCCCTTCATACAAGTCAGTATATCACTGGCTCTACCCTATCTCTCATCATGCCTCCCAGTCACAGATCTGTCTTCCAGCCCCTCCCTTCATACAAGTCAGTATATCACTGGCTCTACGGTATAAGACTACCCTATCTCTCATCATGCCTCCCAGTCACAGATCTGTCTTCCAGCCCCTCCCTTCATACAAGTCAGTATATCACTGGCTCTACCCTATCTCTCATCATGCCTCCCAGTCACAGAGCTGTCTTCCAGCCCCTCCCTTCATACAAGTCAGTATATCACTGGCTCTACCCTATCTCTCATCATGCCTCCCAGTCACAGATCTGTCTTCCAGCCCCTCCCTTCATACCAGTCAGTATATCCCTGGCTCTACCCTATCTCTCATCATGCCTCCCAGTCACAGAGCTGTCTTCCAGCCCCTCCCTTCATACAAGTCAGTATATCACTGGCTCTACCCTATCTCTCATCATGCCTCCCAGTCACAGAGCTGTCTTCCAGCCCCTCCCTTCATACAAGTCAGTATATCACTGGCTCTACCCTATCTCTCACCATGCCTCCCA
The DNA here is from genome assembly GCA_936450465.1 of Gibbula magus. NCBI lineage: Eukaryota > Metazoa > Mollusca > Gastropoda > Trochida > Trochidae > Gibbula > Gibbula magus. The sequence continues at coordinate 69,303,138 of OW388292.1, forward strand.
GTCACAGAGCTGTCTTCCAGCCCCTCCCTTCATACAAGTCAGTGTAACACTGGCTCTACCCTATCTCTCATCATGCCTCCCAGTCACAGATCTGTCTTCCAGCCCCTCCCTTCATACAAGTCAGTATATCACTGGCTCTACCCTATCTCTCATCATGCCTCCCAGTCACAGATCTGTCTTCCAGCCCCTCCCTTCATACAAGTCAGTATATCACTGGCTCTACCCTATCTCTCATCATGCCTCCCAGTCACAGATCTGTCTTCCAGCCCCTCCCTTCATACAAGGCAGTATAACACTGGCTCTACCCTATCTCTCATCATGCCTCCCAGTCACAGATCTGTCTTCCAGCCCCTCCCTTCATACAAGTCAGTATATCACTGGCTCTACCCTATCTCTCATCATGCCTCCCAGTCACAGATCTGTCTTCCAGCCCCTCCCTTCATACAAGGCAGTATAACACTGGCTCTACCCTATCTCTCATCATGCCTCCCAGTCACAGAGCTGTCTTCCAGCCCCTCCCTTCATACAAGTCAGTATATCACTGGCTCTACCCTATCTCTCATCATGCCTCCCAGTCACAGATCTGTCTTCCAGCCCCTCCCTTCATACAAGTCAGTATATCACTGGCTCTACCCTATCTCTCATCATGCCTCCCAGTCACAGATCTGTCTTCCAGCCCCTCCCTTCATACAAGTCAGTATAACACTGGCTCTACCCTATCTCTCATCATGCCTCCCAGTCACAGAGCTGTCTTCCAGCCCCTCCCTTCATACAAGTCAGTATATCACTGACTCTACCCTATCTCTCATCATGCCTCCCAGTCACAGATCTGTCTTCCAGCCCCTCCCTTCATACAAGTCAGTATATCACTGGCTCTACCCTATCTCTCATCATGCCTCCCAGTCACAGATCTGTCTTCCAGCCCCTCCCTTCATACAAGTCAGTATATCACTGGCTCTACGGTATAAGACTACCCTATCTCTCATCATGCCTCCCAGTCACAGATCTGTCTTCCAGCCCCTCCCTTCATACAAGTCAGTATATCACTGGCTCTACCCTATCTCTCATCATGCCTCCCAGTCACAGAGCTGTCTTCCAGCCCCTCCCTTCATACAAGTCAGTATATCACTGGCTCTACCCTATCTCTCATCATGCCTCCCAGTCACAGAGCTGTCTTCCAGCCCCTCCCTTCATACAAGTCAGTATATCCCTGGCTCTACCCTATCTCTCATCATGCCTCCCAATCACAGAGCTGTCTTCCAGCCCCTCCCTTCATACAAGTCAGTATATCACTGGCTCTACCCTATCTCTCATCATGCCTCCCAGTCACAGATCTGTCTTCCAGCCCCTCCCTTCATACAAGTCAGTATATCACTGGCTCTACCCTATCTCTCATCATGCCTCCCAGTCACAGATCTGTCTTCCAGCCCCTCCCTTCATACAAGTCAGTATATCACTGGCTCTACCCTATCTCTCATCATGCCTCCCAGTCACAGATCTGTCTTCCAGCCCCTCCCTTCATACCAGTCAGTATATCCCTGGCTCTACCCTATCTCTCATCATGCCTCCCAGTCACAGATCTGTCTTCCAGCCCCTCCCTTCATACAAGTCAGTATATCCCTGGCTCTACCCTATCTCTCATCATGCCTCCCAGTCACAGAGCTGTCTTCCAGCCCCTCCCTTCATACCAGTCAGTATATCCCTGGCTCTACCCTATCTCTCATCATGCCTCCCAGTCACAGATCTGTCTTCCAGCCCCTCCCTTCATACAAGTCAGTATATCACTGGCTCTACCCTATCTCTCATCATGCCTCCCAGTCACAGATCTGTCTTCCAGCCCCTCCCTTCATACAAGTCAGTATATCACTGGCTCTACCCTATCTCTCATCATGCCTCCCAGTCACAGATCTGTCTTCCAGCCCCTCCCTTCATACAAGTCAGTATATCACTGGCTCTACCCTATCTCTCATCATGCCTCCCAGTCACAGATCTGTCTTCCAGCCCCTCCCTTCATACAAGTCAGTATAACACTGGCTCTACCCTATCTCTCATCATGCCTCCCAGTCACAGATCTGTCTTCCAGCCCCTCCCTTCATACAAGTCAGTATATCCCTGGCTCTACCCTATCTCTCATCATGCCTCCCAGTCACAGATCTGTCTTCCAGCCCCTCCCTTCATACAAGTCAGTATAACACTGGCTCTACCCTATCTCTCATCATGCCTCCCAGTCACAGAGCTGTCTTCCAGCCCCTCCCTTCATACAAGTCAGTATATCACTGGCTCTACCCTATCTCTCATCATGCCTCCCAGTCACAGATCTGTCTTCCAGCCCCTCCCTTCATACAAGTCAGTATATCACTGGCTCTACCCTATCTCTCATCATGCCTCCCAGTCACAGATCTGTCTTCCAGCCCCTCCCTTCATACAAGTCAGTATAACACTGGCTCTACCCTATCTCTCATCATGCCTCCCAGTCACAGATCTGTCTTCCAGCCCCTCCCTTCATACAAGTCAGTATATCACTGGCTCTACCCTATCTCTCATCATGCCTCCCAGTCACAGATCTGTCTTCCAGCCCCTCCCTTCATACAAGTCAGTATATCACTGGCTCTACGGTATAAGACTACCCTATCTCTCATCATGCCTCCCAGTCACAGAGCTGTCTTCCAGCCCCTCCCTTCATACAAGTCAGTATATCACTGGCTCTACCCTATCTCTCATCATGCCTCCCAGTCACAGATCTGTCTTCCAGCCCCTCCCTTCATACAAGTCAGTATAACACTGGCTCTACCCTATCTCTCATCATGCCTCCCAGTCACAGAGCTGTCTTCCAGCCCCTCCCTTCATACAAGTCAGTATATCACTGGCTCTACCCTATCTCTCATCATGCCTCCCAGTCACAGATCTGTCTTCCAGCCCCTCCCTTCATACAAGTCAGTATATCACTGGCTCTACCCTATCTCTCATCATGCCTCCCAGTCACAGATCTGTCTTCCAGCCCCTCCCTTCATACAAGTCAGTATAACACTGGCTCTACCCTATCTCTCATCATGCCTCCCAGTCACAGATCTGTCTTCCAGCCCCTCCCTTCATACAAGTCAGTATATCCCTGGCTCTACCCTATCTCTCATCATGCCTCCCAGTCACAGATCTGTCTTCCAGCCCCTCCCTTCATACAAGTCAGTATATCACTGGCTCTACGGTATAAGACTACCCTATCTCTCATCATGCCTCCCAGTCACAGATCTGTCTTCCAGCCCCTCCCTTCATACAAGTCAGTATATCACTGGCTCTACCCTATCTCTCATCATGCCTCCCAGTCACAGAGCTGTCTTCCAGCCCCTCCCTTCATACAAGTCAGTATATCACTGGCTCTACCCTATCTCTCATCATGCCTCCCAGTCACAGAGCTGTCTTCCAGCCCCTCCCTTCATACAAGTCAGTATATCCCTGGCTCTACCCTATCTCTCATCATGCCTCCCAATCACAGAGCTGTCTTCCAGCCCCTCCCTTCATACAAGTCAGTATATCACTGGCTCTACCCTATCTCTCATCATGCCTCCCAGTCACAGATCTGTCTTCCAGCCCCTCCCTTCATACAAGTCAGTATATCACTGGCTCTACCCTATCTCTCATCATGCCTCCCAGTCACAGAGCTGTCTTCCAGCCCCTCCCTTCATACAAGTCAGTATATCACTGGCTCTACCCTATCTCTCATCATGCCTCCCAGTCACAGAGCTGTCTTCCAGCCCCTCCCTTCATACAAGTCAGTATATCCCTGGCTCTACCCTATCTCTCATCATGCCTCCCAGTCACAGAGCTGTCTTCCAGCCCCTCCCTTCATACAAGTCAGTGTAACACTGGCTCTACCCTATCTCTCATCATGCCTCCCAGTCACAGATCTGTCTTCCAGCCCCTCCCTCCATACAAGTCAGTATATCACTGGCTCTACCCTATCTCTCATCATGCCTCCCAGTCACAGATCTGTCTTCCAGCCCCTCCCTTCATACAAGTCAGTATATTACTGGCTCTACCCTATCTCTCATCATGCCTCCCAGTCACAGAGCTGTCTTCCAGCCCCTCCCTTCATACCAGTCAGTATATCCCTGGCTCTACCCTATCTCTCATCATGCCTCCCAGTCACAGATCTGTCTTCCAGCCCCTCCCTTCATACAAGTCAGTATATCCCTGGCTCTACCCTATCTCTCATCATGCCTCCCAGTCACAGAGCTGTCTTCCAGCCCCTCCCTTCATACCAGTCAGTATATCCCTGGCTCTACCCTATCTCTCATCATGCCTCCCAGTCACAGATCTGTCTTCCAGCCCCTCCCTTCATACAAGTCAGTATATCACTGGCTCTACCCTATCTCTCATCATGCCTCCCAGTCACAGAGCTGTCTTCCAGCCCCTCCCTTCATACAAGTCAGTATATCACTGGCTCTACCCTATCTCTCATCATGCCTCCCAGTCACAGAGCTGTCTTCCAGCCCCTCCCTTCATACAAGTCAGTATATCCCTGGCTCTACCCTATCTCTCATCATGCCTCCCAGTCACAGAGCTGTCTTCCAGCCCCTCCCTTCATACAAGTCAGTATATCCCTGGCTCTACCCTATCTCTCATCATGCCTCCCAGTCACAGATCTGTCTTCCAGCCCCTCCCTTCATACAAGTCAGTATAACACTGGCTCTACCCTATCTCTCATCATGCCTCCCAGTCACAGAGCTGTCTTCCAGCCCCTCCCTTCATACAAGTCAGTATATCACTGGCTCTACCCTATCTCTCATCATGCCTCCCAGTCACAGATCTGTCTTCCAGCCCCTCCCTTCATACAAGTCAGTATATCACTGGCTCTACCCTATCTCTCATCATGCCTCCCAGTCACAGATCTGTCTTCCAGCCCCTCCCTTCATACCAGTCAGTATATCCCTGGCTCTACCCTATCTCTCATCATGCCTCCCAGTCACAGAGCTGTCTTCCAGCCCCTCCCTTCATACAAGTCAGTATATCACTGGCTCTACCCTATCTCTCATCATGCCTCCCAGTCACAGAGCTGTCTTCCAGCCCCTCCCTTCATACAAGTCAGTATATCACTGGCTCTACCCTATCTCTCATCATGCCTCCCAGTCACAGAGCTGTCTTCCAGCCCCTCCCTTCATACAAGTCAGTATATCACTGGCTCTACCCTATCTCTCATCATGCCTCCCAGTCACAGAGCTGTCTTCCAGCCCCTCCCTTCATACAAGTCAGTATAACACTGGCTCTACCCTATCTCTCATCATGCCTCCCAGTCACAGAGCTGTCTTCCAGCCCCTCCCTTCATACAAGTCAGTATATCACTGGCTCTACCCTATCTCTCATCATGCCTCCCAGTCACAGATCTGTCTTCCAGCCCCTCCCTTCATACAAGTCAGTATATCACTGGCTCTACCCTATCTCTCATCATGCCTCCCAGTCACAGATCTGTCTTCCAGCCCCTCCCTTCATACCAGTCAGTATATCCCTGGCTCTACCCTATCTCTCATCATGCCTCCCAGTCACAGAGCTGTCTTCCAGCCCCTCCCTTCATACCAGTCAGTATATCCCTGGCTCTACCCTATCTCTCATCATGCCTCCCAGTCACAGATCTGTCTTCCAGCCCCTCCCTTCATACCAGTCAGTATATCCCTGGCTCTACCCTATCTCTCATCATGCCTCCCAGTCACAGATCTGTCTTCCAGCCCCTCCCTTCATACCAGTCAGTATATCCCTGGCTCTACCCTATCACTCATCATGCCTCCCAGTCACAGATCTGTCTTCCAGCCCCTCCCTTCATACCAGTCAGTATATCCCTGGCTCTACCCTATCACTCATCATGCCTCCCAGTCACAGAGCTGTCTTCCAGCCCCTCCCTTCATACCAGTCAGTATATCCCTGGCTCTACCCTATCACTCATCATGCCTCCCAGTCACAGATCTGTCTTCCAGCCCCTCCCTTCATACCAGTCAGTATATCCCTGGCTCTACCCTATCTCTCATCATGCCTCCCAGTCACAGAGCTGTCTTCCAGCCCCTCCCTTCATACAAGTCAGTATATCCCTGGCTCTACCCTATCTCTCATCATGCCTCCCAGTCACAGATCTGTCTTCCAGCCCCTCCCTTCATACAAGTCAGTATATCCCTGGCTCTACCCTATCTCTCATCATGCCTCCCAGTCACAGATCTGTCTTCCAGCCCCTCCCTTCATACAAGTCAGTATATCCCTGGCTCTACCCTATCACTCATCATGCCTCCCAGTCACAGATCTGTCTTCCAGCCCCTCCCTTCATACCAGTCAGTATATCCCTGGCTCTACCCTATCTCTCATCATGCCTCCCAGTCACAGATCTGTCTTCCAGCCCCTCCCTTCATACCAGTCAGTATATCCCTGGCTCTACCCTATCACTCATCATGCCTCCCAGTCACAGATCTGTCTTCCAGCCCCTCCCTTCATACCAGTCAGTATATCCCTGGCTCTACCCTATCTCTCATCATGCCTCCCAGTCACAGATCTGTCTTCCAGTCACAGAGCTGGGTTTCTTATGGACATGTTTTTCCACATCCTCAATAACTTCAGGGTAAAGGTTCTTCAGTGGAGATTTGTTGAATTGGTCTCCCTAGAGTTATTGAAAATGGTTTTCCCGGATATGCTTTCAAACTGAATGATCATATTGTTGTACATCACAAAAGTAATATTGTATGAACAAATGAAAGCTTCCAAAGAGCAGATATTTGTTTACAAATTTGGGTTACTATAATTTGGCATGTACTTTGCAGGCCCGTAGCACCAATTATGGGAGTGGGGGGGGCTGGAATTAGGAATTTGTTAGCTCAGTGGGGGGGGGGGGGGGGGTTTACAGCTTCGTACCTAAACTTACTCATACTCAAAAGATATGCTGGGTAAACGTTGCAATACTTGTCTACGCAGTATGTGTTATATTCAAACATCCACTTGCACTATCAGATTCTTTTTCAGAAGGGATCCTCCTTGGGGTACATATAGCATAAAAATCCTATTTTTTGAGTTATGACAGTTAGAATTTAATATTTTTAATAAAATAACCGTAAAAATAATAAATTACTAAAAAATAAACATTTGGACCACCCTAAGTGGGCCCCTACCCTGGCGGTTGCTAGTGATGCCAAGGGCAGATAACTCTAACTCACCACTTATAAATCTGTCATTCAAGAGAGAAGACGTGTTTCAGAATTTGTTCAGTGTCGCAGATTTTCTTAAGAAATGGACCAAGATCTCAATGCTGTAGGAGTGGTAACCTTTTCTTATATTGTCTCGGCAGAGTTTCTCCATTTATTGTCGCATTCTTACCTCGTAATTACGTTTTTTACCTTGTCTACGTGGTCAGTTTGACAACGTGGCGGGAAAAAACGACCATCATGGCGGCCATTTTGTTTTTTCGTTTCTCTTTCCACAGAGTTCGAAAGTCTTTTTGGGTCGTTTATGTTGGTGTACGATAGGTTTATGTAGGATGCACGGCAGTTTCCATCCCTTTCTGGTCAGTTTTGACTTTCCGATCGGGATTGGCACTTAGTCGTTTTTCATGTCAGCCATGTTTGTTTACATGTTTTTCATTCAGGCATCAGGTACGTATCAATGGCTTGCATTTATTTTTTATAAATATGCAGGACTAATTTAACTACCTCTGCCGGGGGTCTTTTGCATTTGTTTTGTTTACATATGCACTTTCCTACCCCCACCCCCATTGGCCTCACACTCTGACTGTTGGATTTTTCAGTCCTTCACTCAGTGTTCGGGGTGTAGCGTCAGACTACCTCCTGCTGACAAGCATGACAAGTGTCTGAAGTGTCTAGCGGAGGATGGGCACGACGACAGCAGATGTAATGTCTGCCTTGACTTCACCCCCAAGACCAAGAAGTCCAGACACCAGGACTTCCAGTATTTCTTCAAGCTGATTAAGGAGGGTTCGGGGGTGGTCACGAAAGTCGCGGGGCAGACTGTGCTGACGCCCATCGTTCGCATCAGGTCTTCCTCTCCCATCGATTCAGTCCCGGGGGTCGGTGAGTACGTGCTTGCCCTCACCTCCCTTGCTGGGTCTGGGACCCAATCCCTTCTGGGGAAGCAAGGCCGCCGTGTACCTCCCTTCACCCAGCAGGCCTCACACTTGCGCTCGGCGTTTAGGTCCTTCGAGGACTCTTTCCGCAACGCAGCGCAGCAAGTGCGAGTGTCCGTGCATGGGGCCTATCTCTCGGCGCTTCAGTCGGAGATAGTAGGGAGGTTGGGAGACCCCGAGTCCGACTCGGTGGTTCTCCTTTCACAATCGGTGGGGGTCGGGACCCATCTGGCTCGTGACGCTCTGCGTAGCGCATCTAGCCAGATGATGGTCGCCGTGATTGGTATGAGGCGTCTCTGGCTGTCGACTGTGTCGGCGGGTCAGGACACTCATGCGCGGCTCCTAGCTCTGCCTTTCCGGTTGGGGGACTCCCTCTTCCCGGGGGCATAGCAGGTGCTGAAGGATGCTGTGGAGGTGGCGACGGTTTGTAAGGACACTGAGCTCCTTACAAAACCGCCACCTACCAAAAAGAACAAGCGTCCTTTCCCCAAGGTTTCGCAGACTCCGTCGGCGGGAGAGGCCTCGGAGTGGATCAAACCGCTCCACTACCAGGGCCAGAAACCAGGGGGAGGCAAGCAGGCACGCGGGGGAAAGCCTTCCAACAGGCCTTTTCGGGGGGGCCGGAAACCCAATCAGGGTTCCTAACCCCTCCGGTGCCCGAGGTGTCTCCCAAAATTCCGGCAGCCCGAGAGCTGCCGGAGACGGGGGTTCACTGCCTGCAGCCAAACATCCCAGTAGGTGGGCGTCTGTCGAGGTTCCTTCCGGCTTGGTCCAAGGTAACCGACAACCCCTGGGTCCTGTCCACGCTCAGGGACGGACACCTGCCTCGGTGGAAGGTCGAGCCACCGGTTTTCTCCGGGATACGGTACACTCCGGTCCCCTCTGTGCCGGAGAAAGCCAAAATCCTCAGGTCCGAGCTGCGAGCTTTGCTCCAGAAGTCGGCCATAGAGGTGGTCCCCCCAGGTCAGGAGCAGAGTGGATATTATTCCACCTACTTCATTGTTACCAAGAAAGACGGGGGGTTCAGACCGATCCTCAACCTCAAGTATCTCAACCTGAAGATAGAGGTTCCATCGTTCAAGATGGAGACTTTGAGGTCGGTCATAGCGTCCGTAGAGGCAAACGAGTGGCTTTCCTCGATAGACCTCAAGGACGCATATCTCCACGTCCCAATGCACCCAGAGTTCAAGAAATATCTGAGGTTTGCCTTCGACGGGACGTGCTATCAGTTCACGGTTCTACCCTTCGGCATCTCTACGGCGCCAAGGGTGTTCACGAAACTTATGTTGATTCCCGCTCAGGTTGCCAGGGCACGAGGTCGATTTTGTCACCCGTACCTGGACGATTGGTTGGTCAGGGCGCTGTCTCAGGCCTTGAACCAGGCGGCCACCATGGAGATTATCAACTTGTTGGTATCCCTGGGCTGGATAATCAACCTGAAGAAATCGGACCTGAAGCCCTCTCAGGATCAGATCTTCCTCGGGGCCAGGTTCCAGACGGATCTGAAGACGGTATCTCTCTCTCCAGACCGAGTTCTGAAGGTTCAGAGGGCCACGCTTTTGTTCCTAGAGTCCCACAGTCACACTGCTCGCAAATGGCTCCAGCTACTGGGGTTCATGGCGGCAACAGTGGACGTGGTTTACAGAGCTCGACTTCGGATGAGACCAGTTCAGCAGGCTCTAGCCAGTCTGTGGTCTCACTCCGAGAGTTACGAGAAGCAGCTCGAGACTTCGGGGTGGCTCTCGCCGCATCTTTTATGGTGGATCAGTGTAGAGAACCTCGCGAGGGGTATCTCTCTGGTGACGCCAGTGCCCTCGTGCACAGTCCAAACAGACGCTTCGCTCTCGGGCTGGGGAGGGGTCTTAGGGCCCCACTCGGCGTCGGGGCTTTGGTCCCAGGCCGAGGCCAGCCTGCACATCAACGTGTTAGAGCTGAAGGCAGTCAGGCTGGTGTTCGAACGCTTTCAACAGAGGCTTCGTCATCAAGTGGTTCGTCTAGAAATGGACAACCAGACAGCCATGTCGTACATCCTGAAGCAAGGCGGGACAGTGTCCCCAGTACTTCTTCAGGAGTCATGGGAGTTCCTCCTGTGGTGCGACAAGTTCGACATCACAGTCCTACCGGTTTATCTTCCGGGGGTGGACAATGTGAGGGCGGACGCGCTATCGCGCAGAATCCTTGCCCCACACGAATGGATGCTCGACCCGGAGATATTCGCAACTATCTCCCGGTTGTTCGGGTCATTCCAGGTGGATCTGTTTGCGTCAGAGATGAACAATCAGACCCCAGTGTATTGCTCCCGGCTGCCAGACCCAAAAGCGGTGGCTGCGGACGCATTCGCGCTAGAATGGACCGACAGAGTACTGTGGGCCTTCCCACCAGTGCCTCTGATTTCCAAGGTCCTGTCACAGCTAGCGGTTCAGCCAGCTCGTCTGCTGGTGCTGCTCACGCCGCTGTGGATAGCGCAGTCCTGGTTTCCACTGGTACTCAGGTTTCTGGTTTCGCCACCTGTGCTGTTACCGTGTCGACCAGGACTGCTGGCTCAGGAGGGCAAGCCACACCCCAAACCAGAGGTTCAATGGGTGGCTTGGCCTCTATCCGGAATCGCCTCCAAGAGGACGGTATTCCTGCACGAGTTGCAGACACAATACTGGCTTCGAGGAGGGATTCGACAAACGTTCAGTACGAGGATAGATGGGCCTGTTATGCGCGCTGGTGTAGAGGTAGAGGGCTGCCAGATCCCTTTTCTACGTCTCTAGTGGCGGTTCTGGAATTCCTTCAATCCAGACTAGATGCTGGCTTAGCCGCATCGACAGTCAGGGGATATTCCACAGCCATCTCTGCTTTTCACATACCGGTGGATGGTGCCCTCCTAGGTGCCCATCCCCTGGTCCAGCGCTTCTTAGCAGGTGTGGACAGAATCCGGCCTCCTGTGAGGCGGATCAGCCCTTCATGGGACCTATCCATAGTACTAGATTGGCTGTCAGGACCCAAGTTTGGGGACCTGGCAAGCCTTTCTTTGCAGTTACTTACTTGGAAGACGGCCTTCCTTGTAGCGGTCACGTCCGGCAGGCGGGTAGGAGACATCCATGCGATGTCCTCCGATCCCGAGCTGACTGTCTTTCACAGAGACAGAGTCAGCATTAGACTGCCGGACTCCTATCGCCCGAAGGTCGATCATTCGTTTCACATTACTGCTCCTATTGAGCTGCCCGCGCTACACCAGCCGGCAGCCTCGGGTTCAGTAAGTTCTCGCCCCCATATTCTGGACGTGCGCAGAACTCTTAAGAAATATCTTTCCCGTACTGCCACAGTCAGACGGGATAAGCAGCTTTTCTGTTGTTATGGGGGAGCCAGCCCAGGGGCTCCCGCCTCCAAACAGACGATATCGAGGTGGATTGTGTCGGCCATTGTACTGGCTTACATCCATAAGGGCATGAGCCCGCCTGAAGGTCTGAAGGCTCATTCGGTTAGGGCAGTAGCGACGTCAAAAGCGTTCACTGCGGCCCTGCCCATCGAAGAGATCTGCTCCGCAGCTATCTGGAGCCGTCCGAGCACGTTCATTCGGCATTATCAGCTGGATAAGCACTCCAGAGAGCGTGCTCGGTTCGGTCAGACAGTTCTCTCCAGTGGGCAGAGTCATAACTCCTCTAGCTGAATGAGCTTTCTGAGGTTGTTTTTAACTTTGTCACTGTTGTTGGTACTAACATCACGAAGTGCACTCCCGAAAAGAGAATAAAAACCCTGCATAAAAGACAGGGGGCTGCTTCTCAGGGGTTTTAGTAGGGGTGTTTATGCCATTTTTGTACTCCTCCCATAGTCCTTTTCCAAAAAAAGGGGGGGGGGGTGCATTTGACTCAATGCTAAATTATGCCTGTTTTAAGGCATTTTTGGTTAGTATTTCCCTGATCCACTGGCACGTCCCATCCCTTGGAGTCGGCCTTAGGATGTTCAGGTTAGTTGCTCCTTTTCCATTCTTTAATTTTAAGGAATTATCTGCGAGCATCTTTATTTTTTACAGTCTAGCAGACAGAATTCCACTCCCAGGACTCTGCTTTGGGAGTCTGTTTTATGCTATATGTACCCCAAGGAGGATCCCTTCTGAAAAAGAATCGAACCAACCTGCAGAGGTTGCAGATGCCTTGAAGAGGATCCTCCTTGGGGTAGGGCCACCCGCCCCCCCTTATTCTGTCTGCCTGTCAGATTTATAAGTGGTGAGTTAGAGTTATCTGCCCTTGGCGTCACTAGCAACCGCCAGGGTAGGGGCCCACTTAGGGTGGTCCAAATGTTTATTTTTTAGTAATTTATTATTTTTACGGTTATTTTATTAAAAATATTAAATTCTAACTGTCATAACTCAAAAAATAGGATTTTTATGCTATATGTACCCCAAGGAGGATCCTCTTCAAAGAATCTGCAACCTCTGCAGGTTGGTTCGAATTTTCTTCACTTCTTACAAAGTATATAGAGCCAGTTGTGTTTATTGTTATTGTCTATTCAGATACGTCAGACACGATACTTGTAACTTACATGCAAATGTTACGTACATCATCAGAATTTTCTATAAGTGAAAATTATTTTTTATCTCACAAAGTTATTTGCAACGTCTTTCAGGTTGAAAAACAGTTTGAAATAGAGAGCCAACAAAAATTTTCCTTCATAAAATTTGTGGGGGGGCTCAACCCCCCCTGTTGCTACGGGCCTGCTTTGTATATCTCTGGTATACCTGATATGCATATGTTTAAAAGACCACTTTAAAAGGTAACTTAATAAAAACACTTCGAACCCCCGCTCCCTGCCTACACCATCAAATCATATTAATTAAGTCCCAATTTCTTCCTGACAGGCAATCTGCACAAGTTACTGGTCGATGCCGGAAGGTACTTTCCCGTGAAGCAGTTACTGGTGGGCCATTGAAAGCTGTCCATGACATATCGTGTGTCTCGCCCCCTGGCGAGGTGGACCAGTGCACCCTGGGATACCGACCAGCCTCCCAGGTCTCTCTGCAGGACATAGCGGTGGTGGAGAAGAGTGGCCGGCACCGCAACCGTACACTCAGTCCTAGTCGGATCAAGGTTGTGTCCGTGGGCAGCATCATGTCCCCTGAGAGAGTCGACTCGAGCTGTACCTTCGTGCCTTCACCCCCTCCAGCACCCACACCATCGACCCGTCCCAGTTCTGCAGACCGCTTCCGGCAGCGGGTGCTCAAGTGCAGGGATGCATCCTGACACGCTCCCCGATCTACTGATGTCTATGTTTGCATGTGTGTGTGTTGAATATGAACAACAGCTTGTGTACAGAAACTCTTTTATTAACTTATTATTGGCCAGTTTGAATGGCATAGTGGTTGCTTTTGTTGACTTTAAGTGACTTTTCTGTTAAACCAGCATCATTTTATATCTCTACGGACGCTCCACCACTGAGTTTCACATCTGAAGTCATTGACATGCATTTTATCATGTATATTCTCAAATGCATCTTCAAGTCCATCGATCATATTGTTATTGTTATTGTGTTGATATAAACATTTAATATTATTTGGACCATTTTGTCAGAGAAACAATGTATTTAGATAAGAAAGAAGCAAACAAGAGAGTGTGGCTCACTAATACCCTGATCCTTCATGTGTTATCTCTTTTATTCTGTAAGTGAGCAGATAACTGAAGAAAATTCCTATGGATCATTACACAATATGTTTGACATTGTTTCATCAAATTAATACTTTGTATAATGTAATTATCAGTGTCCAATCTAAAAGATTTGTCTCTCCGTCACATGGAAGAAAGGGATTATTTCAGAAAAATAGAGACATGGGCTCTGTAGCTCTTCAGGGTTTATATTGTTTGATGTTGAAGATGAAAAGATGGAGTAATTCAGGTCTCTGTATTTAGTGTTATTTTTAAACATATTGTTTCATACATACAATTAGTAACATGTCACATGTAAACTTCATGTCACATTATGTGACATATATAATAACAAAACTTTAAATAATTTGGTTCAATTTAATATTTGGAAAATAGTGTATAGCATGTCATGGATAATTTGCTCTAAGTAATGTGTGTATAGGTTTGATATTACAGTAACTAGCCTTGCATACAATTTGAGCGCATTCATTTTGGCCTATTGAATGCAATACATTGTTTTTCTGAAAATGTATTGAACATATTACTTTCATATAAAAATAGAGCCATGGGCTCTGTAGCTCATCAGGATTTGTATTGTTATAATAAATTTTTATCCAACCGGCATGTAATACCTTGGGATATAGTTGTTAGGGCTGGGACGGGATACCCGGGATGGGTGGGTACTGAGAAGGACCCGTCAGTATCACGTGACTAATTATAACACAATTTAATTTGTTATTATTTCAGAAGAAGATTGCAATGTACATGTATTTGAAGATTCCAACACAATCTTAAAATCAATTGTAATTCAAAATGAAAATTGATTGAAATAGCCATGGATCTCTGTTTTAGCTTTCTAATTCCATACTTCATCCTGTCAGTTGTTGAAACTATTACAAAATTTTTACAAATTAGATATTGGGGATCGACAAAATGGGTAGAGTAGGGTAATAGGGGGTCGGGTATCCGGGTAGAAAAAATCTACCCGTCCCAACCCTAATAGTCGTTGCCCTGTCCGTCTGTCTGTAATCATTTCCTTTCCGGAAAACGTTCGTGATATCTTTCTGAAACTTTCCATGTGTATTATCCACCAACTGAAGTGGTGCCTTTTTAGCTCATCTGGCCTGAAAGGCCCGCTGGGCTTATGGCATGGGGTATGACGTCAGTCTGTCTATAAACATTTTCGCCTTCTTCTCTAGAACCACATGATCTAGGGAGCTGAAATTTTGTGTACAGACTCATTGGCCCATGGGGATTCTAAATTGTATATTTCGTGACCCCCTGATGCAAATAGGGTCACAGGGGTCAAGACCTTAAAAACCTATTTTCATCTTATTCTCCAGTTCCAAAAGGTCTAGAGATCTGAAAAGTTGTGTGCAGACTCCTTGGCCAATGAAGATTCTAAATTGTAGATTTCATGATCCTGCGACCTCAAGTATAGGTCACAGGTCATGACCTGAAATACTATTTTCAACTTGAGATCTTGGGGGATTTTATCTCTGGCCTCAAAGATAGGTCAGATGGGTAAGGACCTTAAGACCTATTTCAGTTTCTCCGTTTAAAGTGCTTCTTATTTGTTGTACCGGTACCTCTCATTTTGAAGTTGACATTTCGAATTAGTGAATGTATATTAAGCCTGATGAGCTACAGAACCAGTGGCTCTATTTATGTCTCCCCCCGAAGGGTCGGGAGACATATTGGTTTTAGCTGTGTTCCCGTCGGCGTCGGCGTTCCCATTTCGTTTCCGGAGCAGATCTCTAAAACTATGTGACCAATCATCACCAAACTTGGTATACTGTCTCTTCATATCATGTAGATGTGCCTTTTTGGGGTTAGAGATTTTTTTTTAATTAAATTTTTTTTTTATTTCCATAGCAACGATTTGGACTTATTCTTTTTCCAAGGGTGTATTCGTTTCCGGAGGAGATCTCTAAAACTATGTGACCAATCATCACCAAACTTGGTATGCTGCCTCTCCATACCATGCAGATGTGCCTTTTGGGGGTTAGACATAATTTAAAATTTTTTTATTAATGTGGAGTTGATAGGTTATTTATTCAAGTTGAATTATACAGAGAACATTAATGGTGCCTTATGATAGTATTGTTTAGATGTTTGGATCATTTGAGGAAGGGGGAGACATCTGTTTTTACTTGTAAAAACACTTTCTATTTTTTTTCCTTTCCAAAGAAACGTGTTTGATTTGGACTTTTTTCAGAGACAGGTTCGTTTCCGGAGCACAGCTCCATAACTCTTCATCATATCTTCCTGAAACTTTGCATGTGTATTGCCCACTAACTGAAGTGGTGCCTTTTGATTTTTTCAGATTTCTGAAAGTTTATTCTTTCCGTTTTTCACCGAAACATGTTGATTTTGGACTCTGTACAGATAGGTCACAGGTTCACCAAATCTACAATTTAGTATCCCCATTGCTCAAGGAGTCTGTACACAACATTTCAGCTTTCTAGACCTAATTTGAGGTCAGGGGGTCACCAAATCTACATTTTAATATCCCTATTGGCCAAGGAGTTTTCAGCTCTCTAGATCTTTTGTAACTGGAGAAGATGAAAATAGGTTTTTAAGGTTGTGACCCCTGTGACCCCATTTGAGGTCATGGGGTCACAAAATCTACAATTTAGAATCCCCATTGGCCAAGTTGTCTGCACACAACTTTTCAGCTCTCTAGGCCCCTTGGAACTGGAGAAGAAGATGAAAATAGGTTTTTAAAGTTTTGATCCCTGTGACACCATTTGGGGTCATGGGGTCACGAAATCTTCAATTAGCCAGTCTGCACATAAAATTTCAGCCCTCTAAGAGTCCTTGGTTCTGGAGAAAATGAAAAGTTTAAATTACGGACAGACGGATGCTGGACGCCATACCATGCCATAGGCCCATTTTGGGCCTGATGAGCTAAAAAGTGAATGTCGATAACTTATAATTTCCTTTAGATACTTATTTCATGGTTTGAGTTTACCTCCCTGCTACACCCATATTTGAGAAGTGATTTTCACCAAATGAACAAATTTCAGTCTATATGTTATAAAGATGTTATTCTGAAAATTTTGGCTTTCTGTATCAAATTGTTTTGGAGAAGAAGTCGTTTAAAGATTTAAGGGTGGACCCCCTGCCATAGCCATATTTGAGGGGCGGTTAAGTCCAAATGGACATTTGATAAATATGTTTTTTGGAAAATTTCAACTTCCTTTGTCACCTGGTTTCGGAGCAGAAGTCGTTTAAAGTTTACAGGGCTGCCTTGCCCATATTTTTTTTGAGGGGGAGAGGCTGAAATGAACAAACAAGGAACCAGTAGCAGTCCAAAGAGTGAAAAGTTTATTGACGCATAATGAGGGCCCATGCCAGAAGCACATCTGGCCTTTCAGGCCTGATGAGCTGAAAAGAAAGTGGCATTTTGCTGTCGAAATACAAGTAATAGGGTCATTTATTGATTGACATTCTGGAAGTTGAAGTGATGAAGAAAACCACTGCTTTTTGTTCTTTGTAGGTGACGTTTCCACATAGATTTTAATGTTGTTTTGAAGCAAGTATGAGTTAATATGAGAAGAAACATGGAGGAACAAGATATTCAAGAGTTGTTGTTCCTTCATCTCTGTACTTCCTGTAAACATCACCAAAGATAAGTTCCTCTCTGAATAGAGATGACAGATATTTCATTCCCAGTGCTTATGAACATTTGCTGTCCTCATCGTACAATAGTTTCTTTTACTAGTAAATTCAATACTTACAATTCATAGGGGGCGGGATAGCGCAGTGGTTAGCGCGTTCGGCTTCGGATCAAGAGGTCCGGGGTTCGAATCCCAACTTTCGCCTATTTAAATGAAGCGCGTGCTTTCAATGAATAAACTCCGAATCCTTTCAGATACAGGTAAGGTGAGGTGAGTTGGCGTTTAACGCTGCTTTCAAGAGTATTTCACTTATATCGCGGCTGCTAGTATTATGGCAGGGAGAAAGCCCGCAACGCCATGTGGCTATGCTTTGCGTGAAACCTGCGAGCAGCGGCTGGAACTAGCGAACCATGGGTGGTACTACGCTGAAATTCAGTGTAGCATTGCACCCAAACCTTATTGCGTGTAGAACAGTTCTCTACTGCAGACAAAGTTGCCGTGCCCCTGGCTGGATTCGAACCCCGGATGAAATCCTGATGAGCTACAGAGCCCATGGCTCTATTTTTATGAAAAATACTCTGTTACTTTCAGTTATTCTTTGTCTGTAATCTATTTACAAGCAAAACATTTAGCTGATTTTTTTAACAAAATAAATATATAGACAAACATTTCTTTTTTATTCGGAAAATGGCAATGATTCAACAAAGTGCACATTAGGATCAACAATTCAGGAAACAAAACATATACATGACACATAACAGGTGTATTTTCTACATCGCATGTTTCATCTCTTACAATCGTCCAGCGCTGCAGAGCAACATGCTTATCTTCCTCACTGCCACGAATGTGCTGCTTGCTGATCGGGGCTGGACCCTCTACACGTCATGCATGTCTGGCCACTCCCCACTTCAGCAACTTCAGCCCAAAGCACGACACCCTTATTTGAAATAACCATGATACTCTCAATGATTAAGAAGAATGTCTTTTTAAAAAGGAGATCTTCAAGGAATATAAATTAGTTGTTAGCAATGAACACCTTTGACTGTTGATTGAATAAGTATCAACTTTCCTTCAGTCTTGTCCAGGTAATTCTATCTAGAAGAGCTCTGAATATACTGCCAGGAAGTCTCTGGTGCTGCTGAATCAGCTTCTCCATGGCCTGCTGGACCTGCAACATAGACATCACTATCTCATCAACAAACATCACTATCTCATCAACAAACATCATTATCTCATTAAGCCCTGCAACATAGACAGCCCCGTCTCCTCAACAAACATCACTATCTCATTAACAAACATCACTATCTCATTAAGCCCAGCAACATAGACAGCCCTGTCTCCTCAACAAACATCACTATCTCATTAAGACCTGCAACATAGACAGCCCCGTCTCCTCAACAAACATCCCTATCTCATTAAGACCTGCAACATAGTGATGTTTGTTGAGGAGACGGGACTATCTATGTTGCAGGTCTTAATGAGATAGTGATGTTTGTTGAGGAGACGGGACTATCTATCTCATTAAGCCCAGCAACATAGACAGCCCTGTCTCCTCAACAAACATCACTATCTCATTAACAAACATGTTACATCATTATCTCATTAAGCCCTGCAACATAGACAGCCCCGTCTCCTCAACAAACATCACTATCTCATTAAGACCTGCAACATAGACAGCCCCGTCTCCTTAACAAACATCACTATCTCATTAAGCCCAGCAACATAGACAGCCCCGTCTCCTCAACAAACATCACTATCTCATTAAGCCCAGCAACATAGACAGCCCTGTCTCCTCAACAAACATCACTATCTCATTAAGCCCAGCAACATAGACAGCCCTGTCTCCTCAACAAACATCACTATCTCATTAAGACATGCAACATAGACAGCCCCATCTCCTCAACAAAAATCCCTATCTCATTAAGACCTGCAACATAGACAGCCCTGTCTCCTCAACAAACATCACTATCTCATTAAAGGGACAGTTCTATCACCGATTTATCGGCAGCATCCGCCATGTTGGTTTCTTGGCATTTCGTGAAATGAAAACACGCCATATTTAACCCAATTTATTTTTTTTGTAATAAAAAAACAAATACACTGATGGAATATTCACATAGTAACACAAAACGTATCATAAAACTAATAAACAATATGCTATTAGGCCGTAGCAAAGTTTTCCCCTCTCGCAGCGCCGATGAATGGCTTCAATTCTTATTGTTTTTATTTTTCAACAAATGTGAGCTTATCTTTATCAATTTGTGAAATGTAAAGTCATCAAAGTATTCGTTTCATTAATATCTTTCAATTTTACTCTGTTTTAATCATGTATTAATTGCATATATGTGTAAACGGGAATATCCTCTTGAATTTCGTTTCCACAAAAAATACCCCGATAGAACCCTCCTTTTAAGCCCTGCAACATAGACAGCCCCGTCTCCTCAACAAACATCACTATCTCATTAAGACCTGCAACATAGACAGCCCTGTCTCCTCAACAAACATCACTATCTCATTAACAAACATCACTATCTCATTAATACCTGCAACATAGACAGCCCCGTCTCCTTAACAAACATCACTATCTCATTAAGCCCAGCAACATAGACAGCCCTGTCTCCTCAACAAACATCACTATCTCATTAAGACCTGCAACATAGACAGCCCTGTCTCCTCAACAAACATCACTATCTCCTCAACAAACATCACTATCTCATTAAGCCCTGCAACATAGACAGCCCCGTCTCCTCAACAAACATCATTATCTCATTAAGCGCTGCAACATAGACAGCCCCGTCTCCTCAACAAACATCATTATCTCATTAAGCCCTGCAACATAGACAGCCCCGTCTTCTCAACAAACATTTCTATAAGCCCCAAGAGTTGTTTTACTGCCTAACACCTGGAGCCCATGTTGATTGACAACTAAGCTGTTGCAATGCTAATTAGTGATAAATACCACTGATTTCCCTAGAGCCCTGACAGGATGCAAGTCCTACATGTTTGATTGTGACATAAAGAACTTCTTACAAATACCATGAACACATGCTTTGAATCTATATGCCTTGTGTTGGTTGTATCAAATACATGGGCTCTGAAGCTCATCAGGGATTATATTGTTTGATGATTAAGACTGAAATAGATCATTCTCAATTATAATGCACAAACCCTAGCCCCGGGGGTAGGTATTCGTTTCATTAATATCTTTCAATTTTACTCTGTTTTAATCATGTATTAATTGCATATATGTGTAAACGGGAATATCCTCTTGAATTTCGTTTCCACAAAAAATACCCCGATAGAACCCTCCTTTTAAGCCCTGCAACATAGACAGCCCCGTCTCCTCAACAAACATCACTATCTCATTAAGCCCAGCAACATAGACAGCCCTGTCTCCTCAACAAACATCACTATCTCATTAAGACCTGCAACATAGACAGCCCCGTCTCCTCAACAAACATCACTATCTCCTCAACAAACATCACTATCTCATTAAGCCCTGCAACATAGACAGCCCCGTCTCCTCAACAAACATCATTATCTCATTAAGCGCTGCAACATAGACAGCCCCGTCTCCTCAACAAACATCATTATCTCATTAAGCCCTGCAACATAGACAGCCCCGTCTTCTCAACAAACATTTCTATAAGCCCCAAGAGTTGTTTTACTGCCTAACACCTGGAGCCCATGTTGATTGACAACTAAGCTGTTGCAATGCTAATTAGTGATAAATACCACTGATTTCCCTAGAGCCCTGACAGGATGCAAGTCCTACATGTTTGATTGTGACATAAAGAACTTCTTACAAATACCATGAACACATGCTTTGAATCTATATGCCTTGTGTTGGTTGTATCAAATACATGGGCTCTGAAGCTCATCAGGGATTATATTGTTTGATGATTAAGACTGAAATAGATCATTCTCAATTATAATGCACAAACCCTAGCCCCGGGGGTAGGGGAGGGGGGTCAGGGAAAGCTGGTGGGTGGGGTGCCAACTGGAGGGAAGGCCTTGGTGGTAGTGAGTAGGTTGCGAGAGGGGCGGCGCCGGTGTTCAAGACCTTGCTTTATTTTTAATTAATAATGATACAGATGAAATATTGTTTGAAATGGACATAGTTGTATTAATTAGATAAATTCAGTGAAGAAGACGATAATGGTGTTATAAAGGGCAGCTTTCCTTTCATGAGTGGGTGGTTTTGGAGAAGAAGTTAAAAGATTTGAGGGTGGACCCCCTGCCATGCCCATATTTGTTTGGCGGTCAAGTTCAAATGAACAAACCTGAAACTTCATGTTATAAAGATGTTATTGTGAAAAGTTCAGCTTCGTATGCCATTTGGTTTCGGAGAAGAAGTCGTTTAAAGGTTTAAGGGAAACTGCCTGCCCCGCCCATATTTGAGGGGGGGGGGGGGAGATAAAATGTACAAAATAAGATCCCTTAGATGAAAGGAACCTCCCCACAAAATTTAAGCTTTGGGGTGTAGAACTCTCATTCAAATAAACGGATTACCTTCACTATCGTTTTCTGGAGGAGAAGTCGAAAAATTTCAAAAGTTTACGGAGAACGCCAGACGGACGCCGGCCTATGCCATTAGCCAATCTGATGAGCTAAAAACCAGAATAACCTATTAAAGTAGCGAACGGCACCACTCCAACACTAGGTCTGACCACATACCAAGTTTTCCTTAAAGTCAAGCTTGCAGGTTTTCAGCATCACATTGACACAAACTTATGACATAAGGCCCACAGAAATGGTTTAGTATGAGTAACATACTTGCCTTAGCTGCAAACTTTTCAGGAGTGTCTTCTGGTTGAGGAAAAATTGGTTCACCTAGATGAGTTCTGAAATAGGATATATAAATAGTTAAAGAGGTGTCACAATAATATTTTGTTTTTGATACTTGCTAAAAAGTTATTTAGACAGAAGTATAACATTTGATGTTGATCTACTACTAGCAAGTGTTAAGGTGACCCTAATCCAAGAGGTGAGGTGAGGTGGGGATCAACATCGACTATGTGTTCTGCAGCGACTCTAATCCAAGATGAACATCAAATAACTATGTGTTCTGCAGCGACTCTAATCCAAGATGAACATCAAATAACTATGTGTTCTGCAGTGACTCTAATCCAAGATGAACATCAAATAACTATGTGTTCTGCAGCGACTCTAATCCAAGATGAACATCAAATAACTATGTGTTCTGCAGTGACTCTAATCCAAGATGAACATCAAATAACTATGTGTTCTGCAGCGACTCTAATCCAAGATGAACATCAAATAACTATGTGTTCTGCAGTGACTCTAATCCAAGATGAACATCAAATAACTATGTGTTCTGCAGTGACTCTAATCCAAGATGAACATCAAATAACTATGTGTTCTGCAGTGACTCTAATCCAAGATGAACATCAAATAACTATGTGTTCTGCAGTGACTCTAATCCAAGATGAACATCAAATAACTATGTGTTCTGCAGTGACTCTAATCCAAGATGAACATCAAATAACTATGTGTTCTGCAGCGACTCTAATCCAAGATGAACATCAAATAACTATGTGTTCTGCAGTGACTCTAATCCAAGATGAACATCAAATAACTATGTGTTCTGCAGCGACTCTAATCCAAGATGAACATCAAATAACTATGTGTTCTGCAGTGACTCTAATCCAAGATGAACATCAAATAACTATGTGTTCTGCAGCGACTCTAATCCAAGATGAACATCAAATAACTATGTGTTCTGCAGCGACTCTAATCCAAGATGAACATCAAATAACTATGTGTTCTGCAGTGACTCTAATCCAAGATGAACATCAAATAACTATGTGTTCTGCAGCGACTCTAATCCAAGATGAACATCAAATAACTATGTGTTCTGCAGCGACTCTAATCCAAGATGAACATCAAATAACTATGTGTTCTGCAGTGACTCTAATCCAAGATGAACATCAAATAACTATGTGTTCTGCAGCGACTCTAATCCAAGATGAACATCAAATAACTATGTGTTCTGCAGTGACTCTAATCCAAGATGAACATCAAATAACTATGTGTTCTGCAGCGACTCTAATCCAAGATGAACATCAAATAACTATGTGTTCTGCAGTGACTCTAATCCAAGAGGAACATCAACTAACTATGTGTTCTGCAGCGACTCTAATCCAAGATGAACATCAAATAACTATGTGTTCTGCAGCGACTCTAATCCAAGATGAACATCAAATAACTATGTGTTCTGCAGCGACTCTAATCCAAGATGAACATCAAATAACTATGTGTTCTGCAGCGACTCTAATCCAAGATGAACATCAAATAACTATGTGTTCTGCAGTGACTCTAATCCAAGATGAACATCAAATAACTATGTGTTCTGCAGCGACTCTAATCCAAGATGAACATCAAATAACTATGTGTTCTGCAGTGACTCTAATCCAAGATGAACATCAAATAACTATGTGTTCTGCAGCGACTCTAATCCAAGATGAACATCAAATAACTATGTGTTCTGCAGCGACTCTAATCCAAGATGAACATCAAATAACTATATGTTCTGCAGCGACTCTAATCCAAGATGAACATCAAATAACTATGTGTTCTGCAGCGACTCTAATCCAAGATGAACATCAAATAACTATGTGTTCTGCAGCGACTCTAATCCAAGATGAACATCAAATAACTATGTGTTCTGCAGCGACTCTAATCCAAGATGAACATCAAATAACTATGTGTTCTGCAGCGACTCTAATCCAAGATGAACATCAAATAACTATGTGTTCTGCAGCGACTCTAATCCAAGATGAACATCAAATAACTATGTGTTCTGCAGCGACTCTAATCCAAGATGAACATCAAATAACTATGTGTTCTGCAGCGACTCTAATCCAAGATGAACATCAACTAACTATGTGTTCTGCAGCGACTCTAATCCAAGATGAACATCAAATAACTATGTGTTCTGCAGTGACTCTAATCCAATATTTTGAAAATGTTTCTTGTGCCAAAGTCAAGGTCACAAGGTCAAAAATTGCTATCTCATCTTGAATGTCTCATCAAAATGGATGCACATGTGATATTATTAAAGGCCTATATAATACCAGCCAAAACTTCTGACAAACAGACAGACAGAACAAGTGGTGTCCCAAAAGGTTGTGGCCTAATCATGAAAAATGAACAAACTTTAAAGTTTACTACCTATTTTTCCACATAATCTCCAGCATTTTTCTAACATCTTCCACTCATCTGAAAACCACTTATTGTCACATGACCATTAAAAACAAGAAAAAATAGAGCCATGGGCTCTGTAGCTCATCAAGATTTCATTGATTATTATCTAAGGTTGACTATCTAAGTTATATCAAGTAATACATTGTTATCAAGAAAAAAATAGGTTTTTTAGACCATGACTCCTGTGACCCAACTTTGGAGTCACAGGGTCACCAATCCTACAATTACAATTTCACCTTTCTACAGCTTTACGTACTTAAGATAAAGATGAAAATATTTGGGTCATGACCAGTGACCTAGATTGGGGTCACAGGGTCACAAAATCTACAATTTTGAATCCCCATTGGACAAGGAGTCTGCACACAACTTTTCAGCTCTCTAGACTTTTTGGAACTGGAGAAGAAGATAAAAATAGGTTTTTAAGGATGTGACCCCTGTGACCCCATTTGGGGTCACAGGGTCACGAAATCTACAATTTAGAATCCCCATTGGCCAAGGAGTCTGCACACAACTTTTCAGCTCTCTTGACCTTTTGGAACTGGAGAAGAAGATGAAAATAGGTTTTTAAGGATGTGACCCCAGTGACCCCATTTAGGGTCATGGGGTCACAAAATCTACAATTTAGAATCCCCATTGACCAAGAGTCTGCACACAACTATTCAACTCTCTTGACTTTTTGGAACTGGAGAAGAAGATGAAAAAAGGTTTTTAAGGATATGACCCCTGTGACCCCATTTGGGGTCAAGGGGTCACGAAATCTACAATTTAGAATCCCCATTGGCCAAGGAGTCTGCACACAACTTTTCAAGTCTCTTGACTTTTTGGAACTGGAGAAGAAGATGAAAAAAGGTTTTTAAGGATGTGACCCCTGTGACCCCTTTTGGGGTCAAGGGGTCACGAAATCTACAATTTAGAATCCCCATTGGCCAAGGAGTCTGCACACAACTTTTCAGCTCTCTAGACCTTTTGGAACCGGAGAAGAAGATGAAAATAGGTTTTTAAGGATGTGACCCCTGTGACTCCATTTGGGGTCATGGGGTCACGAAATGTACAATTTAGTATCCCCATTGGCCAAGGAGTCTGCACACAACTTTTCAGCTCTCTTGACCTTTTGGAACCGGAGAAGAAGATGAAAATAGGTTTTTAAGGATGTGACCCCTGTGACCCCATTTGGGGTCATGGGGTCACGGAATCTACAAGTTAGTATCCCCATTGGCCAAGGAGTCTGTACACAACTTTTCAGCTCTCTAGACCTTTTGGAACTGGAGAAGAAGATGTAAATAGGTTTTTAAGGCTGTGACCCCGGTAACCCCATTTGGGGTCATGGGGTCACGAAATCTACAATTTAGAATCCCCATTGGCCAAGGAGTCTGTACACAACTTTTCAGCTCTCTTGACCTTTTGGAACTGGAGAAGAAGATGAAAATAGGTTTTTAAGGATGTGACCCCTGTGACGCCATTTGGGGTCATGGGGTCACGAAATCTACAATTTAGTATCCCCATTGGACAAGGAGTCTGTACACAACTTTTCAGCTCTCTAGACCTTTTTGAACTGGAGAAGAAGATGAAAATAGGTTTTTAAGGATGTGACCGCGGTGACCCCATTTGGGGTCATGGGGTCACAAAATCTACAATTTAGAATCCCCATTGGCCAAGGAGTCTACACATAAAATTTCAGCTCTCTTGACCTTTTGGAACTGGAGAAGAAGATGAAAAAAGGTTTTTAAGGATATGACCCCTGTGACCCCATTTGGGGTCAAGGGGTCACGAAATCTACAATTTAGAATCCCCATTGGCCAAGGAGTCTGCACACAACTTTTCAAGTCTCTTGACTTTTTGGAACTGGAGAAGAAGATGAAAAAAGGTTTTTAAGGATGTGACCCCTGTGACCCCATTTGGGGTCAAGGGGTCACGAAATCTACAATTTAGAATCCCCATTGGCCAAGGAGTCTGCACACAACTTTTCAGCTCTCTAGACCTTTTGGAACCGGAGAAGAAGATGAAAATAGGTTTTTAAGGATGTGACCCCTGTGACTCCATTTGGGGTCATGGGGTCACGAAATGTACAATTTAGTATCCCCATTGGCCAAGGAGTCTGCACACAACTTTTCAGCTCTCTTGACCTTTTGGAACCGGAGAAGAAGATGAAAATAGGTTTTTAAGGATGTGACCCCTGTGACCCCATTTGGGGTCATGGGGTCACGGAATCTACAAGTTAGTATCCCCATTGGCCAAGGAGTCTGTACACAACTTTTCAGCTCTCTAGACCTTTTGGAACTGGAGAAGAAGATGTAAATAGGTTTTTAAGGCTGTGACCCCGGTAACCCCATTTGGGGTCATGGGGTCACGAAATCTACAATTTAGAATCCCCATTGGCCAAGGAGTCTGTACACAACTTTTCAGCTCTCTTGACCTTTTGGAACTGGAGAAGAAGATGAAAATAGGTTTTTAAGGATGTGACCCCTGTGACCCCATTTGGGGTCATGGGGTCACGAAATCTACAATTTAGTATCCCCATTGGACAAGGAGTCTGTACACAACTTTTCAGCTCTCTAGACCTTTTGGAACTGCAGAAGAAGATGAAAATAGGTTTTTAAGGATGTGACCCCTGTGACCCCATTTGGGGTCATGGGGTCACGAAATGTACAATTTAGAATCCCCATTGGCCAAGGAGTCTGTACACAACTTTTCAGCTCTCTAGACCTTTTTGAACTGGAGAAGAAGATGAAAATAGGTTTTTAAGGATGTGACCCCGGTGACCCCATTTGGGGTCATGGGGTCACAAAATCTACAATTTAGAATCCCCATTGGCCAAGGAGTCTACACATAAAATTTCAGCTCTCTTGACCTTTTGGAACTGGAGAAGAAGATGAAAATAGGTTTTTAAGGATGTGACCCCTGTGACCCCATTTGGGGTCAAGGGGTCACGAAATCTACAATTTAGAATCCCCATTGGCCAAGGAGTCTTCAGGCCTGATGAGCTAAAAAGTGAGCATGGCTCACATTCCCCCGCCATCCGCTATCCGTCCATTGAGAATTATAGATGTGAAGGTTACTATGTTTAAAAAACAGCTTCAAGCATCATAATATTGTCCAAAATAATTTAGGAACTGGCTTTGTTATTACAAAATTTCATTCACCCAGATGTAATATTTTTCAGGTAACTTAATTTTTCCCATTAGAGCATCACACTGGTAATTTGTACCAAGTTCAATTACAGATTCAAGGAATATTTCGGAACTGGACTGTGAACTCGATGAAGAGTATCATCTGGACTACCTACATGTAAAATTTCATTCACCTAGATATAATAGTTGCCGAGAAAACTTGTCCCCATTGGAGCATCACAGTTCTTTTGGTTCTAAGTTAAATTTCGGATTCAAGGGCCATAACTCCGTCAAAAATAATATTTCGGAACTGGTTTTCGGCCTCGATAAAGAGTATGGTCATGAGTACTCACAACCAAAATTTCATTCACCTAGGTTGAACAGTATCCGAGAAAACTTGGCCCCATTGAACACAATAAAACTAAGTCCAAAAAGTGACGTTTCCATGGAAACGACAAAAAATTTAAATCTCAGAAAATTGAAAATTGTCTGTGCGCCATCGGAAGAACATGGTTAACAACTGTACAAAGTTTGGTTGATGTACCTTTGACGGTTTTTGAGAAAATTGACCGGACGGAAGGACGGACGGAGTGACCGCTATATACCCCCGCTTACTTCGTAGCGGGGGTATAAAAATCCCCTACTGTTGCAATGACTTTCTTGTCCATCTCAAATTTATGGCCACAGAGCTCTTTTTTAAGTGGAGAGAAGAATACACAGTCCTGTGCCGCACTGACTGCAAGGTGGGCCGTGTGCACAGGAGCACTGACCTGAAGCAGTCACACACCTTTGCGCAGTTTATCCTTTTGCTTCTCTTTGATCTGTTCCATAATTGCCGCAGTTTATTTGTGTGATACACACCATTGATTGTAGAAACTTTCTTCAAACAAGCAAAAAAGTGAGCGTGGCTCAGTAATACCGCCGACTGTTAAAGTTTGACATTTTTATTTTACTTAAAGAAAGAGTTGTCTGCACACCTAAGGATTGATAAGCTATGAAATGTAATTGCTAAGATTCAACTGTTCGTGAAAAGGGTAGGACAAGTCTCTTCATGTAAAAAGGTGGTTTAAGTAAAAGTAGGAATACCGGTAATAGTAACTTGAAAAGGTAGGGGCAACATAATACACTACTGCCATTACCACTGATTTCAACTTTATTTTGGAAATTAATCCATCATAATGATTCATTCGAGTGACTTGAAACAACAGGTACATGGAAGCACACCCCTGTAGGCACAGTGAGGGATATACAGCAGTTTATGGCTGAAAGGAAAGAAAATTTAACTTTTCCAAAAATATAACCAGTGGAAATATAAAATAGTAAATTCAACAAGAACACAGAAGTAGCTTATGATGAAAGTTACATGAAAAAGAAAAGGATAAAGTCAACAAATCACAAAACAAAAGTAGCTTCATTCAATCTAGCTCCGAATGTGACGAAGTAAAAAAATACAAAAAATCGCCAATAATACAAAACTTCACCAAATCGCGTTCATTTTGCCATGCAACTCTCCTAGTAGTGTAGAGACATGTGCCGAATTTGAAAAGGATGAGATGAATAGTTTTTCTGTAATCGATCGGACAAAAAATGCTAAGAATATGACCAAGTTAAAAAAATACAAAAATTCACCAATGTCGTTAAAATTTCGAAATGCACCTCTCCTAGTGGTGAAGAAGACATGTGCCAAATTTGAAAAGGATTAGATGAACAGTTTTTCTGTAATCAATCGGACAAAAAATGCTCAGAATTTGACTAAGTTAAAAACTACAAAAAATCGCAAAACATTCACCATTTCAGTTTACATTTCGCACTGCACCTCTCCTATTGGTGAAGAAGACATGTACCAAATTTGAGAAGGATGAGATGAATAGTTTTTCAGTAATCGATCGGACAAAAATTGTCTTCGGATGGACAGAAGGACAGACGGACAGAAGTACTTTCTGCGGACCCAATGTGCCGATATCTTATTCATATGTAAATGTATAATTGTTCAACTGATGTTTCATGTATGTGGTGAGCAGCAGCTAAATATCAAATGACCACAAGCCTGTCTAGAACTAGATTAGCTTTTGTCTTGAGTCTTGACTGCTAATTATTGCATCAAGCACAACGTTAATGTTTCCCTTAGTGGTGACATCAGACGGACGAGAAGGGCGTGGCTCATCTTGGGTGCTTACTTTATCCCTAGTCATTTCATCACACCACTGTTAAACACAGCTATATGATGGAACAGTCGCCTAATGTTTGTGACATATCTTCATGAATTTCCTTTGTTTAGACACTATCTTTACACAGATACTTGATGACAGCTCTACATTCAGTTCTATCCATGTTGGTAAACAATGTGGGGTACCATTGAAGCACAGCTAGGCTATTACAGGTAAACAATGTGGGGTACCATTGAAGAACAGCTAGGCTATTACAGGTAAACAATGTAGGGTACCATTGAAGCACAGCTAGGCTATTACAGGTAAACAATGTGGGGTACCATTGAAGCACAGCTAGGCTATTACAGGTAAACAATGTGGGGTACCATTGAAGCACAGCTAGGCTATTACAGGTATAAACGTAAGTGTATGCAGCTCGTGATTTACGTGTCATTTACACTACATTGGAATGTTCTTCATGAATGTACAATATGGTTGCATTTCGGACATTTGTTCATATTCAGGTCAGAAATTTTTTAGACACCCCTCGTAGAACCAGAATCTCCAATTTAGAAGTATAAAAAGTGTCAACCTACCTCAACTTTACTGGGAAAAATCCATAAATTGGAACTATAGGTAGTCTTGTAAACTCATAGAACTTCCTTAAAAGAGCTGAAAGAAAATGTTTTAATTAGAAATATGAAATGTGAAATAAACTAATTCTGAGAAGATAGAGCCCTATTACTCTTGTAGGTCATCAGGCTTAACAATTCAGAAATTACATCTTTGAATTTATGATCCCTACTGACCAGGGAGCCGGAACACAATGTTTCACCTTTCAGGGCATTTAGTTTTTGAGAAGAAGCCAGACAAGCAGACAGAGTCGACTATATCTCCCGACAAATGGGAAAGTTTGAAATCTAACTAGAAATATGTGCATGTATGCACTGTGATGTCTCCCGCTTTCAATCCAACCTTGTCCTCTACATTAACATTATTTTTCACTTATGGTTTTCAGATGGATGTCATAGAAGATTCCTTATCCCTATAAGTTCAAATTGTTTAAACCAGAAAAAAAATATCACAAGAAGACATAGTCATCAACATCCCCCGCCAGAGCCAAGAAATTGGAAAAAGAGCAATAATTCAAAATAATTGTGCATTACTCATTTTTATTCCATCAAGGTATACATGTGTGCCCTCAAGCAACACACCAATTTTGGATCTCCTATCTTAAATAGTTTCTGAGAAAAACTGTCGACTTTGGAGATACGATGAACAAAGGCCAAAAATACGGAACAAGGGCAATAACTCTGGAAAAAATAATTGCACACTTCTCATTTTCGAACTCCATCAAGGTATTTATGCCTTCAAACAACACACCAAATTTGGTAACCCTATCTTAAATGGTTTCTGAGAAAAGCTGTCCCCAATGGAGATACTATGAACAAAGTCCAAAAAAACGGAACAAGGGCAATAACTCCAGAAAAAATAATTGCACGCTTCTCATTTTCGAACTCCATCAAGGTATTCATGCCCTCAAGCAACTCATCAAATTTGGTAAGCCTATCTTAAACGGTTTCTGAGAAAAACTGTAACCTTTATCTCGGACGGACGGACGGACGAAGCCCAAACCTATATCCCCTTTCCACTTCGTGGCGGGGGATAAAAATCAGAATAACCAAAATAGCAAAAGGCACCACTCCAACACTAGGTCTAAACAACACATCAAGTTTCGTGAAACAATATAACTGCATAGATTTTGAGAAAGAGGCGGGGAAAGGTCACTACCCCCATATGCACAAAGTTCAAACTGTTTCCATTCCACGGAATTACGGAATTACGGAATTACGGACGGAGGCAAAAACATTATGTCGGATTATGGAAAATGTAATAGGACAATGGCCTATGGCCTGCAGCAATCTGAATCCCTGACATCTACCCAAACTTGGAGTACAGAATGCTTCACAGGTACAATCTATATGTACATACAACGTATTTATACTCACATCTACCCAAACTTGGAGTACAGAATGCTTCACGGGTACAATCTATATGTACATACAAAGTATTTATACTCACGTCTACCCAAACTTGGAGTAAAGAATGCTTCACGGGTACAATCTATATGTACATACAAAGTATTTATACTCACATCTACCCAAACTTGGAGTACAGAATGCTTCACGGGTACAATCTATATGTACATACAACGTATTTATACTCACATCTACCCAAACTTGGAGTACAGAATGCTTCACAGGTACAATCTATATGTACATACAACGTATTTATACTCACATCTACCCAAACTTGGAGTACAGAATGCTTCATGGGTACAATCTATATGTACATACAACGTATTTATCCTCACATCTACCCAAACTTGGAGTACAGAATGCTTCACGGGTACAATCTATATGTACATACAACGTATTTATACTCACATCTACCCAAACTTGGAGTACAGAATGCTTCACGGGTACAATATATATGTACATACAAAGTATTTATACTCACATCTACCCAAACTTGGAGTACGGAATGCTTCACGGGTACAATCTATATGTACATACAACGTATTTATACTCACATCTACCCAAACTTGGGAGTTCAGAATGCATCACGGGTACAATCTATATGTACATACAACGTATTTATACTCACATCTACCCAAACTTGGAGTACAGAATGCTTCACGGGTACAATCTATATGTACATACAACGTATTTATACTCACATCTACCCAAACTTGGAGTACAGAATGCTTCACGGGTACAATCTATATGTACATACAACGTATTTATACTCACATCTACCCAAACTTGGAGTACAGAATGCTTCACAAGTACAATCTATATGTACATACAACGTATTTATACTCACATCTACCCAAACTTGGAGTACAGAATGCTTCACGGGTACAATCTATATGTACATACAACGTATTTATACTCACATCTACCCAAACTTGGAGTACAGAATGCTTCACGGGTACAATCTATATGTACATACAACGTATTTATACTCACATCTACCCAAACTTGGAGTACAGTATGCTTCACAGGTGCAATCTATATGTACATACAACGTATTTATACTCATATCTACCCAAACTTGGAGTACAGAATGCTTCACGGGTACAATCTATATGTACATACAACGTATTTATACTCACATCTACCCAAACTTGGAGTACAGAATGGTTCACGGGTACAATATATATGTACATACAACATATTTATACTCACATCTACCCAAACTTGGAGTACAGAATGGTTCACGGGTACAATCTATATGTACATACAACATATTTATACTCACATCTACCCACACTTGGAGTACAGAATGCTTCACGGGTACAATCTATATGTACATACAACATATTTATACTCACATCTACCCAAACTTGGAGTACAGAATGCTTCACGGGTACAATATATATGTACATACAAAGTATTTATACTCACATCTACCCAAACTTGGAGTACGGAATGCTTCACGGGTACAATCTATATGTACATACAACGTATTTATACTCACATCTACCCAAACTTGGGAGTTCAGAATGCATCACGGGTACAATCTATATGTACATACAACGTATTTATACTCACATCTACCCAAACTTGGAGTACAGAATGCTTCACGGGTACAATCTATATGTACATACAACGTATTTATACTCACATCTACCCAAACTTGGAGTACAGAATACTTCACGGGTACAATCTATATGTACATACAACGTATTTATACTCACATCTACCCAAACTTGGAGTACAGAATGCTTCACAAGTACAATCTATATGTACATACAACGTATTTATACTCACATCTACCCAAACTTGGAGTACAGAATGCTTCACGGGTACAATCTATATGTACATACAACTTATTTATACTCACATCTACCCAAACTTGGAGTACAGAATGCTTCACGGGTAAAATCTATATGTACATACAACGTATTTATACTCACATCTACCCAAACTTGGAGTACAGAATGCTTCACGGGTACAATCTATATGTACATACAACGTATTTATACTCACATCTACCCAAACTTGGAGTACAGTATGCTTCACGGGTGCAATCTATATGTACATACAACGTATTTATACTCACATCTACCCAAACTTGGAGTACAGAATGCTTCACAGGTACAATCTATATGTACATACAACGTATTTATACTCACATCTACCCAAACTTGGAGTACAGAATGCTTCACGGGTACAATCTATATGTACATACAATGTATTTATACTCACATCTACCCAAACTTGGAGTACAGAATGCTTCACGGGTACAATCTATATGTACATACAACGTATTTATACTCACATCTACCCAAACTTGGAGTACAGAATGGTTCACGGGTACAATCTATATGTACATACAACATATTTATACTCACATCTACCCAAACTTGGAGTACAGAATGGTTCAGGGGTACAATCTATATGTACATACAACATATTTATACTCACATCTACCCACACTTAGAGTACAGAATGCTTCACGGGTACAATCTATATGTACATACAAAGTATTTATACTCACATCTACCCAAACTTGGAGTACGGAATGCTTCACGGGTACAATCTATATGTACATACAACATATTTATACTCACATCTACCCAAACTTGGAGTACAGAATGCTTCACGGGTACAATCTATATGTACATACAAAGTATTTATACTCACATCTACCCAAACTTGGAGTACAGAATGCTTCACGGGTACAATCTATATGTACATACAACGTATTTATACTCACATCTACCCAAACTTGGAGTACAGAATGCTTCACAGGTACAATCTATATGTACATACAACGTATTTATACTCACATCTACCCAAACTTGGAGTACAGAATGCTTCACGGGTACAATCTATATGTACATACAACGTTTTTATACTCACATCTACCCAAACTTGGAGTAAAGAATGCTTCACGGGTACAATCTATATGTACATACAACGTATTTATACTCACATCTACCCAAACTTGGAGTACAGAATGGTTCATGGGTACAATCTATATGTACATACAACATATTTATACTCACATCTACCCAAACTTGGAGTACAGAATGCTTCACGGGTACAATCTATATGTACATACAAAGTATTTATACTCACATCTACCCAAACTTGGAGTACGGAATGCTTCACGGGTACAATCTATATGTACATACAACGTATTTATACTCACATCTACCCAAACTTGTGAGTTCAGAATGCATCACGGGTACAATCTATATGTACATACAACGTATTTATACTCACATCTACCCAAACTTGGAGTACAGTATGCTTCACGGGTACAATCTATATGTACATACAACGTATTTATACTCACATCTACCCAAACTTGGAGTACAGAATGCTTCACGGGTACAATCTATATGTACATACAAAGTATTTATACTCACATCTACCCAAACTTGGAGTACAGAATGCTTCACAAGTACAATGTATATGTACATACAACGTATTTATACTCACATCTACCCAAACTTGGAGTACAGAATGCTTCAAGGGTACAATCTATATGTACATACAACGTATTTATACTCACATCTACCCAAACTTGGAGTACAGAATGCTTCACAGGTACAATCTATATGTACATACAACGTATTTATACTCACATCTACCCAAACTTGGAGTACAGAATGCTTCACGGGTACAATCTATATGTACATACAAAGTATTTATACTCACATCTACCCAAACTTGGAGTACAGTATGCTTCACAGGTACAATCTATATGTACATACAACGTATTTATACTCACATCTACCCAAACTTGGAGTACAGAATGCTTCACTGGTACAATCTATATGTACATACAACGTATTTATACTCACATCTACCCAAACTTGGAGTAAAGAATGCTTCACGGGTACAATCTATATGTACATACAACGTATTTATACTCACATCTACCCAAACTTGGAGTACAGAATGCTTCACGGGTACAATCTATATGTACATACAAAGTATTTATACTCACGTCTACCCAAACTTGGAGTAAAGAATGCTTCACGAGTACAATCTATATGTACATACAAAGTATTTATACTCAGATCTACCCAAACTTGGAGTACGGAATGCTTCACGAGTACAATCTATATGTACATACAAAGTATTTATACTCAGATCTACCCAAACTTGGAGTACGGAATGCTTCACGGGTACAATCTATATGTACATACAACGTATTTATACTCACATCTACCCAAACTTGGAGTACAGAATGCTTCACAGGTACAATCTATATGTACATACAACGTATTTATACTCACATCTACCCAAACTTTGAGTACAGAATGCTTCACGGGTACAATCTATATGTACATACAAAGTATTTATACTCACATCTACCCAAACTTGGAGTACAGAATGCTTCACAGGTACAATCTATATGTACATACAACGTATTTATACTCACATCTACCCAAACTTGGAGTACAGAATGCTTCACAGGTACAATCTATATGTACATACAACGTATTTATACTCACATCTACCCAAACTTGGAGTACAGAATGCTTCACGGGTACAATCTATATGTACATACAACATATTTATACTCACATCTACCCAAACTTGGAGTACAGAATGCTTCACGGGTACAATATATATGTACATACAAAGTATTTATACTCACATCTACCCAAACTTGGAGTACGGAATGCTTCACGGGTACAATCTATATGTACATACAACGTATTTATACTCACATCTACCCAAACTTGGGAGTTCAGAATGCATCACGGGTACAATCTATATGTACATACAACGTATTTATACTCACATCTACCCAAACTTGGAGTACAGAATGCTTCACGGGTACAATCTATATGTACATACAACGTATTTATACTCACATCTACCCAAACTTGGAGTACAGAATACTTCACGGGTACAATCTATATGTACATACAACGTATTTATACTCACATCTACCCAAACTTGGAGTACAGAATGCTTCACAAGTACAATCTATATGTACATACAACGTATTTATACTCACATCTACCCAAACTTGGAGTACAGAATGCTTCACGGGTACAATCTATATGTACATACAACTTATTTATACTCACATCTACCCAAACTTGGAGTACAGAATGCTTCACGGGTAAAATCTATATGTACATACAACGTATTTATACTCACATCTACCCAAACTTGGAGTACAGAATGCTTCAGGGGTACAATCTATATGTACATACAACGTATTTATACTCACATCTACCCAAACTTGGAGTACAGAATGCTTCACGGGTACAATCTATATGTACATACAATGTATTTATACTCACATCTACCCAAACTTGGAGTACAGAATGCTTCACGGGTACAATCTATATGTACATACAACGTATTTATACTCACATCTACCCAAACTTGGAGTACAGAATGGTTCACGGGTACAATCTATATGTACATACAACATATTTATACTCACATCTACCCAAACTTGGAGTACAGAATGGTTCAGGGGTACAATCTATATGTACATACAACATATTTATACTCACATCTACCCACACTTGGAGTACAGAATGCTTCACGGGTACAATCTATATGTACATACAAAGTATTTATACTCACATCTACCCAAACTTGGAGTACGGAATGCTTCACGGGTACAATCTATATGTACATACAACATATTTATACTCACATCTACCCAAACTTGGAGTACAGAATGCTTCACGGGTACAATCTATATGTACATACAAAGTATTTATACTCACATCTACCCAAACTTGGAGTACAGAATGCTTCACGGGTACAATCTATATGTACATACAACGTATTTATACTCACATCTACCCAAACTTGGAGTACAGAATGCTTCACAGGTACAATCTATATGTACATACAACGTATTTATACTCACATCTACCCAAACTTGGAGTACAGAATGCTTCACGGGTACAATCTATATGTACATACAACGTTTTTATACTCACATCTACCCAAACTTGGAGTAAAGAATGCTTCACGGGTACAATCTATATGTACATACAACGTATTTATACTCACATCTACCCAAACTTGGAGTACAGAATGGTTCACGGGTACAATCTATATGTACATACAACATATTTATACTCACATCTACCCAAACTTGGAGTACAGAATGCTTCACGGGTACAATCTATATGTACATACAAAGTATTTATACTCACATCTACCCAAACTTGGAGTACGGAATGCTTCACGGGTACAATCTATATGTACATACAACGTATTTATACTCACATCTACCCAAACTTGTGAGTTCAGAATGCATCACGGGTACAATCTATATGTACATACAACGTATTTATACTCACATCTACCCAAACTTGGAGTACAGTATGCTTCACGGGTACAATCTATATGTACATACAACGTATTTATACTCACATCTACCCAAACTTGGAGTACAGAATGCTTCACGGGTACAATCTATATGTACATACAAAGTATTTATACTCACATCTACCCAAACTTGGAGTACAGAATGCTTCACAACTACAATGTATATGTACATACAACGTATTTATACTCACATCTACCCAAACTTGGAGTACAGAATGCTTCACGGGTACAATCTATATGTACATACAACGTATTTATACTCACATCTACCCAAACTTGGAGTACAGAATGCTTCACAGGTACAATCTATATGTACATACAACGTATTTATACTCACATCTACCCAAACTTGGAGTACAGAATGCTTCACGGGTACAATCTATATGTACATACAAAGTATTTATACTCACATCTACCCAAACTTGGAGTACAGTATGCTTCACAGGTACAATCTATATGTACATACAACGTATTTATACTCACATCTACCCAAACTTGGAGTACAGAATGCTTCACTGGTACAATCTATATGTACATACAACGTATTTATACTCACATCTACCCAAACTTGGAGTAAAGAATGCTTCACGGGTACAATCTATATGTACATACAACGTATTTATACTCACATCTACCCAAACTTGGAGTACAGAATGCTTCACGGGTACAATCTATATGTACATACAAAGTATTTATACTCACATCTACCCAAACTTGGAGTAAAGAATGCTTCACGAGTACAATCTATATGTACATACAAAGTATTTATACTCAGATCTACCCAAACTTGGAGTACGGAATGCTTCACGAGTACAATCTATATGTACATACAAAGTATTTATACTCAGATCTACCCAAACTTGGAGTACGGAATGCTTCACGGGTACAATCTATATGTACATACAACGTATTTATACTCACATCTACCAAAAAATTGGAGTACAGAATGCTTCACAGGTACAATCTATATGTACATACAACGTATTTATACTCACATCTACCCAAACTTTGAGTACAGAATGCTTCACGGGTACAATCTATATGTACATACAACGTATTTATACTCACATCTACCCAAACTTGGAGTACAGAATGCTTCACAGGTACAATCTATATGTACATACAACGTATTTATACTCACATCTACCCAAACTTGGAGTACAGAATGCTTCACGGGTACAATCTATATGTACATACAAAGTATTTATACTCACATCTACCCAAACTTGGAGTACAGAATGCTTCACGGGTACAATCTATATGTACATACAACATATTTATACTCACATCTACCCAAACTTGGAGTACAGAATGCTTCACAGGTACAATCTATATGTACATACAACGTATTTATACTCACATCTACCCAAACTTGGAGTACAGAATGCTTCACGGGTACAATCTATATGTACATACAAAGTATTTATACTCACATCTACCCAAACTTGGAGTACAGTATGCTTCACAGGTACAATCTATATGTACATACAACGTATTTATACTCACATCTACCCAAACTTGGAGTACAGAATGCTTCACGGGTACAATCATTATGTACATACAACGTATTTATACTCACATCTACCCAAACTTGGAGTACAGTATGCTTCACGGGTACAATCTATATGTACATACAAAGTATTTATACTCACATCTACCCAAACTTGGAGTACGGAATGCTTCACGGGCATTTTCAGTGAACATTGGAATAACTGGCTGAAAATGTAAAACACAAAACAAAATAGGAATAATATATATAATAGGTGGTGGGATTAACCTTTCAACTTATACTGCATATTGTTTCTATGAGGGTATCATGGACCAATGAAACCTCTGATCTGGAACTAGGCAATATAGGCAGTGAGTGTTGCAATGCATGTTTTAACACTGAACCACTGTTTCCTGACATAATGGTGTCTCTCCCTTGAAGCAAGCATGCCTGGTGTGGCCTCTCTGCTGGGGTAATAGCTTTAATAGATCACTACATTAGTTTTTTTTTAGTTGTGACCTTGTGATCCATATTAGGGGTCACAGGATCACCAAATCTACAATTTAGAATCCACTTTGGTCAAATAGTCTGCACACAACTTTTCAGCTCTCTGAACCTTTTGGAACTGGAAAAGAAGATGAAAATAGGTTTTTAAAGTTTTGACCCCTGTGA
The DNA here is from genome assembly GCA_936450465.1 of Gibbula magus. Taxonomy (NCBI): domain Eukaryota; kingdom Metazoa; phylum Mollusca; class Gastropoda; order Trochida; family Trochidae; genus Gibbula; species Gibbula magus. Next base: position 69,343,527 of record OW388292.1, read on the forward strand.
CCCCTGTGACCCTATTTAGGCTCATTGGCCATGGAGTCTGCACATAAAATTTCAGCTCTCTCGAGTTATTGGTTCTGGAAGTAAAAAAATAGAGCCATGGGCTCTGTAGCTCATCAGGATTTTTATTGATTTATTATCTAAGTTATCTCAAGTAATACATTGTTAACAAGCAAAATAATATTGGTTTTAGATCATGACCCCATTTGGGGTCATTGGGTCACGAAATCTACAATTTAGAATCCCCATTAGCCAAGGAGTCTGCACACAACTTTTCAGCTCTCTAGACCTTTTGGAACTGGAGAAGAAGATGAAAATAGGTTTTTAAGGATGTGACCCCTGGGACCCCCTTTGGGGTCATGGGGTCACGAAATCTACAATTTAGAATCCCCATTGGCCAAGGAGTCTGCACACAACTTTTCAGCTCTCTAGACCTTTTGGAACTGGAGAAGAAGATGAAAATAGGTTTTTAAGGATGTGACCCCTGTGACCCCATTTGGGGTCATGGGGTCACGAAATCTACAATTTAGAATCCCCATTGGCCAAGGAGTCTGCAAACAACTTTTCAGATCTCTAGACCTTTTGGAACTGGAGAAGAAGATGAAAATAGGTTTTTAAGGATGTGACCCCTGGGACCCCATTTGGGGTCATGGGGTCACGAAATCTACAATTTAGAATCCCCATTGGCCAAGGAGTCTGCACACAACTTTTCAGCTCTCTAGACCTTTTGGAACTGGAGAAGAAAATGAAAATAGGTTTTTAAGGATGTGACCCCTGTGACCCCATTTGGGGTCACGGGGTCACGAAATCTACAATTTAGAATCCCCATTTGCCAAGGAGTCTGCACATAAAATTTCAGCTCTGTGGAGTTATTGGTTCTGGAGAAGAAGTCGAAAAAGCAAAAAGTTTACGGACGGATGGACGGATGGACGGACGCCGGACGCCATGCCATGCCATAAGCCCATCGTGACTAAAAAGAGGAAAGTTTACAGACGGCCACACCAGATCAGAGCTTCGGGCGCAAATGACTGCTCCGTCAGAAAGCTATTAGTAACTTTACTTCTTGTCTTATGGTAGTTAGTCAATCATGCAATTACATGTCAACCTGTATGTATTTACAAAGCTTGCATGTGCAGCAATCATTTGCTATTCTTGAGTATTGATGTTTAGTTTCATCAGGCCTCAAAGACCCAATGAGCGCATTGCATGGCTTACCACTCAAACATCGCACCTCTAACGCTTTGAAATTGGATAGTACCCTTACACAATGGTTTTATTGTACATTTATTTCTTGAAATATCGCGTGTAAATAAGATTTGATGTATTGTTTAAAATGGATAATCGTTATAGAGTCACAAATGATTTGTTGTCATATTACCATGCTTTCTTGAGCTTAAATCAGTCTTTTCAAATGCAATGCCAATCAATTGTTTGTAAAAAAACATACAGTTGTCTGTCAAAATAAACTATTTCTTACTGTAATGTTCAACTTGAATACGACTAAGTTAACAACAAACAGAAATTTGTAAAAAAGATAACAAAATCAGAACTTTGTAAGTAAGCACTGCATCTCTTCTAGTAGTGTAGAAGTTTTGTGAAAAGTATCAAAGAATCGGATAAATAAATTTTCTGCAATTGGTTGTACAAAACATTTCTTAGGACTGAAGGGTATAATAGAAGCTGGTAGTTTTTCCTAAAGATGTTTTAGTTTGGTTGATATGGCATTAACTTATAAGGCTGGATATTGTGGCAAATTTCATATTGCGATATATTGCGATATACAACACACATATTGCAATAATACTGCGATTTATCATATAATTGAGGGTGTTATCGATGCAATAAAGCAATCTGATAAACTTGGTATCCAAATCTGATAAATACGCAAAACAGGTCAAAGGTCAAATACGCGAACTACTTTTGCAAAAATCCACTCTTTCCATGCGAATCCTAAAACTGTTTACGAATCATTGAAAAGCGTAACCGGGAGTTTACCCGCGTATTTCCGCTTGAATGAATGGATATTCGAAAACACAAAATCATCTGATATGGTACAGTGCATTTATAGTTTTAACGAAGTCAAGATAATTATAGATTTGTTTTAAAAATCATTCAAAACTTCAGTGCGCTATTGACTAACTGCATCAGCATGTAGCTGCAGTGTCATGTGTACAAAATGAATTTGATGTGTTACTGTCAGTCAGCGTGTGGCCTACCGACGCGCCTCTTCGATTGCACTAGCATTTTGGCAGTTCTTGAGGGCTGATCATACGGTATTAGATACATTAATAGGTACTTATTGTCATAAACCAAAGAAACAACCCCACCTCACAAATAACTACCGTTAAAGTGTGAAAGATACTGTTATGCAGCAATCCGAATCCACCCTGCAACGCAGCTTCCAAAACGTTGAAATTAGAGTTACTTCCCTTGTTCTACTAGCGTGACCAAGTGATTTATGAATGAGTGCCTTTTAATTATTAGATAGATGCTTATGAACTGATTGAAAATATCTCCATGAACAAAAAATCAAGGATCAATTGTTTATTTTTGAAAGAATCGCGCACATCGTGTTTTAATTGTTTTGATTAAGAACTATTTCTAGGCACTTCACAGCCGATGTCGTGACCGTCACTTTGATGTACCGTCTATGAAATTACTCCGCTAAAACTGGGTCAATTCTCTAAAAAAAAATTCACAACAAAACGCTTATTTTAATAATGACATAATATGATAAAGAGATTATTAACCTCGTGTGTTTCCGTATCATTAATATCATATATTTGGAATAAAAAATAATGTATTATGCTCGCCAAAGGCTCGCATAATAAAATTTTTATTCCAAAAATATGATATTAATGATACAGAAACACACTTGGTTAATAATCTCTATATATTGAATGACTTCTACATTGAGCTTTTATACATCGTTATGCGATTTAAACATGAAATATTTGATAAAATGCCTTTCAGATCTTACAAACTATATACAACAAGTTATTAAGGTAAATATGTAAGCAAATTCTAATGATATTTACATAAAAAAAATAGAGCCATGGGCTCTGTAGCTCATCAGGATTTCATTGATTTACTATCTAAAGTTGAATATTTAAGTTATTTAAGTTATTGTTTACAAGCAAAAGATAGGTTCTTAGATCATGACCACTGTGACCCCATTTGGGGTCACGGAACCCCATAATCTACAATTTAGAATCCCCATTGGCCAAGGAGTCTGCACACAACTTTTCAGCTCTCTAGACCTTTTGAAACTGGAGAAGAAGATGAAAATAGGTTTTTAAGGATGTGACCCCTGTGACCCCATTTGGGGTCACGGGGTCCCATAATCTACAATTTAGAATCCCCATTGGCCAAGGAGTCTGCACACAACTTTTCAGCTCTCTAGACCTTTTGGAACTGGAGAAGAAGATGAAAATAGGTTTTTAAGGATGTGACCCCTGTGACCCCATTTGGGGTCACGGGGTCACATAATCTACAATTTAGAATCCCCATTGGCCAAGGAGTCTGCACACAATTTTTCAGCTCTCTAGACCTTTTGGAACTGGAGAAGAAGATGAAAATAGGTTTTTAAGGATGTGAACCCTGTGACCCCATTTGGGGTCACAGGTTCACGAAATCTACAATTTAGAATCACCAATGGCCAAGGAGTCTGCACACAATTTTTCAGCTCTCTAGACCTTTTGGAACTGGAAAATGAAGATGAAAATAGGTTTTTTAAGGATGTGACCCCGGTGACCCCATTTGGGGTCACAGGGTCACGAAATCTACAATTTAGAATCCCCAATGGCCAAGGAGTCTGCACACAACTTTTCAGCTCTCTAGACCTTTTGGAACTGGAGAAGAAGATGAAAATAGGTTTTTAAGGATGTGACCCCTGTGACCCCATTTGGGGTCATGGGGTCACGAAATCTACAATTTAGAATCACCATTGGCCAAGGAGTCTGCACACAACTTTTCAGCTCTCTAGACCTTTTGGAACTGAAAAAGAAGATGAAAATAGGTTTTTAAGGATGTGACCCCAGTGACCCCATTTGGGGTCTCGGGGTCACGAAATCTACAATTCAGAATCCCCATTGGCCAAGGAGTCTGCACACAACTTTTCAGCTCTCTAGACCTTTTGGAACTGGAGAAGAAAATGAAAATAGGTTTTTAAGGATGTGACCCCTGTGACCCCATTTTGGGTCATGGGGTCACGAAATCTACAATTTAGAATCACCATTGGCCAAGGAGTCTGCACACAACTTTTCAGCTCTCTTGACCTTTTGGAACTGAAGAAGAAGATGAAAATAGGTTTTTAAGGATGTGACCCCTGTGACCCCATTTGGGGTCATGGGGTCACGAAATCTACAATTTAGAATCACCATTGGCCAAGGAGTCTGCACACAACTTTTCAGCTCTCTAGACCTTTTGGAACTGGTGAAGAAGATGAAAATAGGTTTTTAAGGATGTGACCCCTGTGACCCCATTTGGGGTCATGGGGTCATGAAATTTACAATTTAGAATCCCCATTGGTCAAGGAGTCTGCACATAAAATTTCAGCTCTGTGGAGTCATTGGTTCTGGAGAAGAAGTCGAAAAAGCGAAAAGTTTACGGATGGACGGATGGACGGACGGATGGACGGACGCCGGACACCATGCCTTTCAGGCCTGATGAGCTAAAAATGTCTCCCATCATTTGTCCAACACATATTCCTGCACATCAAACATTTTTGGAGAATTAAACCATGTGTCTGTGCCTAAAAGCAAGATTTTAAACTTAATTTTACTTGAAATGCGTTGGTGCGATATATTGCGATATCACAAATCATATTGCAATTATTGCAATACAAACTTTGTACCGATATATACTGGTAAATCGATAATATTGCACAGCCCTATTAACTTATATACCGGTAGTCAACTAACGGTCCCCAAACTCAGCTTTCTAGAGTTTTGGGGCCTTCAAGTGGCTATATACCTCAATATTGTTTTCAATTCTGATGAAACGATATCATGAGAAGAGATTATCTCAGTATCTTTTCGAAATTACTGTGCCAGAAGAATAAGCTTATCTCGATAATCAAGGGCTATAACTCTGGAAATGTTCATCAGAGTCATCCCCCAAAAAGCCATGTGTATCACTGATGTATATTAAATTGGTGCGACCATCAGATGGTTGTCTTGATGACTATTCTATGCCCAATGGGTATAGATAAATGAACAGATCTTATACTTACCACTTTTGCTTGCAATGCAACTTTGGCAAATCCAGTTCTTTTGCCCCACATGATGTGATAATATTCATCTCCAAAAAGTGCCTCACGCACTCCTCCTGCACACAGAGATTAGGACAATTGCTTCATTTTTCCACAAATCTTAAATTTCACACAGCAGTCAACATTGTTTCTACTTTTTCAGACATTTGTATTGAGGTAAACAAACATGAACAAAACATGAACAAGAAAGCTGATGAATTTAAATCAGTAAGTCTACTAATTGTAAGAAATCTTTAACCCGAAGTAAAAACACTAAAAATAGAGCTATTGGCTCTGTAGTTCATCAGGTGTAATATTCGTTATCTCTAGTCTACAGCGTTCAAATTCGCCTTATAAATTCTGCACCAGTGCAGGCGAAAATTGCCTTGTGCAGCCTATATTCATTACTAGACTGCACTAGGTGCAGTTTGAAAAAAAAAAGCACTTCGTAATTAAAAACAAGATAAAAAAACGATAAGAAAAACTTTTCAAATGTTAGTGAAACGTAAACAGTGATTACTTCCGCATTTGACAAAAATAGATTTAACCAAAATACGGGCTTTGATCATTTGCATATTCGTCACAGATATTAGCCAATCACAAATGTTATTTCATAACTTCGGCTATTTCCGTGAGAACTCGTTTGCATCCGTTTATAACTTCGTTAAAATACATCGTCTTTTAGTAACCAAGTCTTCCGGTCTCGTGTCTGCTGTCGCACATGTTGGATGTTTGTAAACTAAAATGTCTGGACAGGGGCAATCAACAATCTTTTAATATTTTGCTAAAACGGACAGCAAAGCAGGTGATGATAATCAGTCAGAAGTTAGTGATAGGAGCACGAAAGATGTTTCAGTAGATGACAATTATAAACCTAGTAAGAGTAGTGTTGCTAGTGAGAAACGAACGTCATCTTTAGAAAATAACTTGACTTTGAACCAAAGACAAAAAAAAAAGAAAACCTATTCGTTAACTTACATAGCGAATCGAAAACAGGAAGAGAGTGATTACATTATGATGACAGTGTATGTTCAGTTTTTGTTCAGGTGGCGACAATTCTACAAAAGTGGTAAATCAAATGTTTTTCGTTCAGGAGCCAAATCTGACACATTTTAAGAAATCAAAATGCACGACGAGACTGATATTCATAAAAAATTCAGAACATTGTGAACTGGTTGAATGCATGAAAATCAACTGAAAAAAATATTTACACAAGCATATTGGTTAGCATTACATGAAAAACCATACAGTGACATTCCAAAGGTATCTGGACCAAACATGCAATTGATAAAAATTCCAATATTGGAATTATTATCAATTGCATGATTGGTCCAGATTGACACTGAGTAACCATGTGTGCTGTTGTCATTTAAATTACCAGGTTGTTTGTGTTTAACATGAATGTCAATACTTAGATGTGCCTCAATACTCAAAAATTATTATATTCATAAATCTATAATGCATCCTCTCATAATAACATTTAATTTAATGAATGTAAAGGTCAAGACATGACATCTACCCCGGGTATGTTTTATTCGGCTTTTCAATCACTTGAATAAAAACAAAACAGAAAATGGTTTTAGTATTGTATTTAGTATACAAATGAGTCTCATAATTGAGTGAAACTAATGTGATAATTCAGGTGCAACCAGATTCACCCAGGTACAGTCTGGTGTAAATAGTCAACTGCACTTGGTGCAGCTGCTGAAAAAAAACTAGAAGAGCGTTTGCGGGACACCGCAAAAGCAGAGCAGCTCCGAAACTTTGGGTCTCACCTTTCCCTGTTCCGCCTTCTCCTCAGCATAAATAAAATTGGAATTTTTTTGGACAAAATGTTTTTCATTATTCAAGTTATTCTAACAAGTTGAATCATCACTGGGGTCACTTTTCACAACTTTGTTCTTAAAAACTATTTCTGATTTCAAAATTAGATCAAAAGATTAACATGGCCTTAACCAAAATCTCATGACCTTGAACTTGATGTTCAAGGTCACACCATCAATGATTACTTTTCATTGTGTATAACAATCATGCAATGACTCAATAGTGCTCATTGTTAACATAAGGCATATTCACAATAGCACGCTTAAGTTGTGACCTTGCTGTGACCTTGACCTTTGACAGATTTTAGCAAAAACGTTTTCAAATCTTGGTATTTCTCCATAGTTGATATATACCAAGTTAGGGGCTGATAGCACAGAAGTTGTTGAAGTTATCGTGTTTACAAGGATTTTTGTAGTGATTTCAGAACTCATGACATTGACCTTTGACCTTGAATGTGAGCATATCAAAATGTTTCCCCAGGTGTACAAGAAAGAAGCTATATATATGAGGTGTTGATACCTTCATGGAAAACAGTTATTAAGTGATTTCAGAACTGGTGACCTTGACCCTATCTCGTGACCTTGACCTTTAAAATTCAAGGTCACTCAATCAGTGATCACTTTTCATTGTGTATAACAATCATTTAATGATTCAAAGTGTTAATAGTTGAAATAAGACATTTTCGCAAAAGCATGCTTAAGTCGTGAGCTCGCTGTGACCTTGACCTTTGACGGATGTTAGCGAAAACCTTTTCAAATCTTGGCCTTTCTCCATAGTTGATGTACACCAAATAAGAGCCTGATACTACAAATATTTTTCAAGTTATCGTGTTTACAAGGATTTTTTTAGCGATTTCAGAACTCGTGACCTTGACCTTTGACCTTGAATGTGAACATGTCAAAATCATCCACCAGGTTTATAAGAAAGAAGCTATGTATATGAGGTGTTAAAACCTTCTTGGGAAAAGGTTATTTAGAGATTTCAGAACTGGTGACCTTGACCATATTTCGTGACCTTGACCTTTTAAATTCAAGGTCACACAATCAGTGATCACTTTTCATTGTGTATAACAATCATTTAATGATTTAAAGTGTTAATAGTTGAAATAAAACATTTTCGCAAAAGCATGCTTAAGTCGTGAGCTCGCTGTGACCTTGACCTTTGACGGATGTTAGCGAAAACCTTCTCAAATCTTGGCCTTTCTCCATAGTTAATGTACACCAAATAAGAGCCTGATAGTACAAATATTTTTCAAGTTATCGTGTTTACAAGGATTTTTTTAGCGATTTCAGAACTCATGACCTTGACCTTTGACCTTGAATATGAACATGTCAAAAAAATTCCCCAGGGGCATAAGTAAGAAGTTATGTATATGAGTTCTCAAAACCTTCTAGGAAAAAAGTAATAGCGAATACAAAACGCGCGTGCGGCGGCGGCGACGGAAACTGCGCAAAAACTGATAGCAGCTCCGACTTAGTCGGAGCTGCTAATGAATTCATACACTGCAATATATGACCATAGATCCATTCTGCCTTCCTTCCACAGATAAATCTAAATATGTATAAATATAATATACCCACGGCAATAAAATACAAGTAGTCAATGGGACAGACAGTGTGCTTTATGAGAGACTAAAACATGCTCGTGATTTAAGACGTCAGAGCAAATGATGTCATATTTTACGTCACTTTGATTGTTCAATTGCTAGTGAATGTGTTCTTTGACTGGAGGCATCAATAATTTTAAAATATAATCTATAAAAATAACATCATATCTCAAAGGTTTTTATATAAACCATCATGAGTTACCATGGTATACCACCATGAGTTACCGTTGTATACCACCATGAGTTACCGTGGTATACCACCACGAGTTACCGTTGTATACCACCATGAGTTACCGTTGTATACCACCATGAGTTACTGTGGTATACCACCACAAGTTACCGTGGTATACCACCATGAGTTACCGTGGTATACCACCATGAGTTACCGTGGTATACCACCACAAGTTATCGTGGTATACCACCATGAGTTACCGTGGTATACCACCATGAGTTAACGTGGTATACCACCATGAGTTACCGTGGTTTACCACCACGAGTTACCATGGTATACCACCACAAGTTATCGTGGTATACCACCATGAGTTACCGTGGTATACCACCATGAGTTACCGTGGTATACCACCATGAGTTACCATGGTATACCACCATGAGTTACCATGGTTTACCACCATGAGTTAGCATGGTATACCACCATGAGTTACCATGGTATACCACCATGAGTTACCGTGGTTTACCACCATGAGTTACCGTGGTTTACCACCATGAGTTACCATGGTATACCACCATGAGTTACCGTGGTATACCACCACAAGTTACCGTGGTATACCACCATGAGTTACCGTGGTATACCACCATGAGTTACCGTGGTATACCACCATGAGTTACCGTGGTATACCATCATGAGTTACCGTGGTTTACCACCATGAGTTACCATGGTATACCACCATGAGTTACTGTGGTATACCACCACAAGTTACCGTGGTATACCACCATGAGTTACCGTTGTATACCACCATGAGTTACCATGGTATACCACCATGAGTTACCATGGTTTACCACCATGAGTTACCATGGTATACCACCATGAGTTACCATGGTATACCACCATGAGTTACCGTGGTTTACCACCACGAGTTACCATGGTATACCACCATGAGTTACCATGGTATACCACCACAAGTTACCGTGGTATACCACCATGAGTTACCGTGGTATACCACCATGAGTTACCGTGGTATACCACCATGAGTTACCGTGGTTTACCACCACGAGTTACCATGGTATACCACCATGAGTTACCATGGTATACCACCATGAGTTACCGTGGTATACCACCACAAGTTACCGTGGTATACCACCATGAGTTACCGTGGTATACCATCATGAGTTACCGTGGTATACCACCATGAGTTACCATGGTATACCATCATGTGTTACCATGCACTCACCTGGGGAAATGGAGAGCAGGTGTCCAGCTTTGAGTACTTCTACACAGCTCTGAACAGTGCCTGGAGTGACATGAAACACTTCCATCAACAAACGCCAACCTGCAACAAGAAAGAGACAGGACATGAGTGTTGAGCAATCTTCTGGCAAAAAAATCCCAACATCTGTCTAACATTATACACAACATATGAATAATTCCAATCTGAGTAGACTAGTAGTTATGTTTCCATGGAAACAAATAAAAGAACAACTTTCAAAGCAGTTGAAAAGCAAAAATAGAGCCATTGGCTCTGTAACTCATAAGGGTATATATTTCTTATGTTCAAGCCCAAAATAGATTGTTCTCCAGATAAAGTACAATCACTTGACATGACCTTTAAAAAAAACATGGACACCAAAATTTTTCAGTGTCAGTGCATAAAAAACTACATTTTAAGAAAATTGGTTGTCCAAGTATCACAGGCGGCATCGTCCTGAAACAGCGTAGTGAACAATTGTGTAATGTATTTTCTCTCCTTTGATTGTCATGTGATCCCGGAAATGTGAAAATTGTCAAAGATAATACCAGTACCAACAAAGAATAATTCTACAGAAATGAATGATTTCAGGCCCGTTGCTCTTACTTCCATCGCTATGAAATGTTTCGAACACATCATTCTTAACTCATTATTGTGTAATGTTAGACACTTACTTGACCCGTATCAGTTTGCATATAGAGCATGAAGGGGTGTTGAAGATGCAAAACTCTGTATCTTAAACAGCGTATATAAGCATTTAGAACTTCCAAAATCCTATGTGAGAATGTTATTTGTCGACTTCTCTTCCGCATTTAACACGATACAGCCGCACATCTTGTTAGAGAAACTTTTGAACATGAACGTAAATTGTAATCTACTATCGTGGATTGAAAAATTTCTAACTTTTAGACCACAGTTTGTGAAGGTTAATTCCGCCCATTCTTCTATTGTGTATACAAACACTGGAGCCCCTCAAGGATGTGTCCTTTCGCCTGTATTGTTTACTCTGTACACAAATGATTGCATAAGTAATAATCCCTGTAATCTAACAGTGAAGTTTGCTGACGATACTGCGTTGGTAGGACTTATTCAAGAAGATGAACTTTCTTACAGAGATAACATTAAACATTTTGTTACCTGGTGTGAAAACAATTTCTTAATGTTGAATGTCAGAAAAACGAAAGAAGTTATTATCAATTTCAGGAACAACCAAAGTACTACAAGCCCTGTTTGTATAAATGGTGACAATGTGGAGATTGTAAATGACTATAAGTATCTTGGCACAATTATAGATAGTAAATTGAATTGGAATGCTAATACTGATGCTGTTTTAAAAAAATGTCAACAAAGATTACATTTCCTGCGCAAGTTGCGATCTTTTAATGTAAATGAACGAGTATTATCACTATTTTATCAGTTTTGTTGAAAGCATTTTAACCTTTTCCTTCCAATGTTGGTATGGTTCTTTGTCTCTTGTTAAAAAATCTCGCTTAGAAAAAGTTGTCCACATCGCTGGAGTTCATTTTACAAATCTGTCCTATCTTTATGAAAAACAAGTTTTGAAATTATCTCTGAAAATTTGGTCGGATCCAGATCATGTGTTGCACAGTGAATTTGTTCAACTTCCTTCTGGAAGGAGATACTTATTACCTCGATACAAAACCAATAGGTCTGAATACATTTATTTCTTTCAGCATTCGTTTGTTAAACAGGGGTCGAAATTAACCTTTTCAATGCAGTAGCCATTCGGACTAGTGCAAAATAAAAGTACTAGTCCAGACTTATTCAAGAAAGCCAAATACATTTCCATAATCATTTCACCCCAAATTTTCACTAGTCTTTTGGACTACAAGTTTTTACACTCTACTAGCCCAGCTTCTTTTCGACTAGCCATGGGCTACCGGATTAGTGCTAATTTCGAACCCTGTTAAATGATCCTTAAGTTAACCGATTGTGATTGTGTTTTGTATTACATGTAATCTGTGACTGTTAATTGCCATTCATGTACACGAGCTCTGTCATGATACAAAATTAATTCCTTTCGAGGTAATAAAGTTTTATTATTATTATTATTATTATTAACTAGATGAGCGTTTGTTGGACACCGCAAAAGCAGAGCAGCTCCGAAACTTTGGGTCTCGCCTTTCCCTGTTCCGCCTCCTCCTCAGCATAAATAAAATGGGAATTTTTTTTGGACAAAAATTTGTTTATTATTCAAGTTATTCTAACAAGTTGAATCATCACCGGGGTCACTTTTCACAAACTTGTTCTTAAAACCTATTTCTGATTTCAAAATTGGATCAAAGGATTAACATGGCCTTAACCAATATCTCATGACCTTGACCTTTGACCTTCAAGGTCACACCATCAATGATTACTTTTCATTGTGTATAACAATCATGCAATGACTCAATGTGTTCATTGTTAACATAAGGCATATTCACAATAGCATGCTTAAGTTGTGATCTCGCTGTGACCTTGACCTTGGACAGATTTTAGCGAAAACCTTTTCAAATCTCAGTCTTTCTCCATAGTTGATATATACCATATACCAAGTAAGGGCCTGATAGCACAAAAGTTGTTGAAGTTATCGTGTTTACAAGGATTTTTGTAGTGATTTCAGAACTCATGACCTTGACCTTTGACCTTGAATGTGAGCATGTCAAAATACTTCCCCAGGTGTACAAGAAAGAAGTTATATATATGAGCTTTTGATACCTTCATGGAAAAAAGTTACATAGTGATTTCAGAACTGGTGACCATGACCCTATTTCGTGACCTTGACCTTCAAAATTCAAGGTCACACAATCAGTGATCACTTTTCATTGTGTATCACAATCATGTAATGATTCAAAGTGTTAATAGTTGAAATAAGACATTTTTGCAAAAGCATGCTTAAGTTGTGACCTCGCTATGACCTTGACCTTTGACGGATGTTAGCGAAAACCTTTTCAAATCTTGGCCTTTCTCCATAGTTGATATACACCAAAGAAAAGCCTGATAGCACAAATATTTTTCAAGTTATCGTGTTTACAAGGTTTGTTTTAGCAATTTCAGAACTCATGACCTTGACCTTTGACCTTGAATATGAACATGTCAAAATAATTCCCCAGGGGCATAAGTAAGAAGTTATGTATATGAGGTGTTGATACCTCCTTGGAAAGAAGTTATTGAGTGATTTCAGAACTGGTGACCATGACCCTATCTCGTGACCTTGACCTTTAAAATTCAAGGTCACACAATCAGTGATCACTTTTCATTGTGTATCACAATCATGTAATGATTCAAAGTGTTAATAGTTGAAATAAGACATTTTTGCAAAAGCATGCTTAAGTTGTGACCTCACTATGACCTTGACCTTTGACGGATGTTAGTGAAAACCTTTTCAAATCTTGGCCTTTCTCCATAGTTGATATACACCAAAGAAGAGCCTGATAGCACAAATATTTTTCAAGTTATCGTGTTTACAAGGATTTTTTTAGCAGTTTCAGAACTCGTGACCTTGACCTTTGACCTTGAATGTGAACATGTCAAAAAAATTCCCCAGGGGTATAAGTAAGAAGGTATGTATATGAGTTCTCAAAACCTAATAGGAAAAAAGTTAAAGCGAATACAAAACGCGGCGGCGGCGGCGGCGATGGAAACTGCACAAAAACTGATAGCAGCTCCGACTTAGTCGGAGCTGCTAATTACTGAAATTATCTTTAAGACAAGGTGACTCTTCCAATTCAAATGGTGGCACTGAGACATATTTCTCAAATCATGTCACAATATAGTAAAAAAATCGGTGAGCAAAAATATTTTCAACTAAAATTACTATGCCTAAAGGTGTCCGGTGTCCAACACACAAAGCCATAAAATATATCCTGACCCATTCCCTCTACAAGTTAAAGGCGCTGTAGCACGTTTTTTGCAAATTTTATTTTTTCAAATTTCTCATTTATAATGATTGTTTATGTCATTTATATTTACTTTAGAGGGTAAAACATCTTATTACACAAACCAATGATCCGTAGTGGTAATAACGGTGTTGCGTATAAAGCCAAAAGTGCATGGCGGCCATTTTATTGTGAACACATTTTATTATATTCGAATGACAACAAAAATTCCCATGGCTTTACGGAACCATGTACACTCATTTGCAACTTGATTTTCCGAAGAGAGAAGGGTGTTTTACTATTGTTGACATTATTTTTCAAATACATTTCATCGACTTATTTCAGCGAAAAAACGTGCTACAGCGCCTTTAAAACAAGCCTCCTCCCAAAACAGCTCTGGAGGACTCTTAGTAGTCCTGCCCATGACTGTGTGCAAAATAAGAGCCATTAATAAAGTCTGGTCTAACGAGCCAGTACTGGCCAGCTACTTTTCAGTGCTCTGTGGAACATGATATCATTACATTACATGAAGCTCTGATTACCATAAACACCCCCTGGAACGTCCTGTTCTGCAGAGGTGCAGTGATCGGGGACTGTTCGCGAGAATTTGCAGTGATCGGGTGCACGTCGTGAATGTAAACAGAAGTTCGGTGTTAAAAAACAGTTCACTATTTGCTAAATGCGCGCAATTTCCTTTAAATTTTAATGGTTTACGAATGTTAAGGTCATGGTGATTATTTCCAGAAAGTTTTAATTTGCTAGCATGAAAATGAGGGAAGTTATCGGCGATAATCGGCACAACACGCTTTTTCAAGGAGACAAATTTGCAGATAATTTTTTAATTGTTTTATCTGAAAGATTTTTAAGAATCAGATATTGTTAATGTTTCACTTTTCAAAGTAAATGTAAAGTTTCTGCTCAATTGAGTGCATATTATTCATTAAATCAGCCCAAAAGTAATCCTGACGTGATCGGTGCGAATGACTGTACAACCACTGTACATGCCTGCAGTGATCGTAATTTTGTTTTGCAGTGATCGGTAGTGTACAGTATCCTCACCGTGGTTCACATCCTCATGGGGTTTTCTGAAGAGAAAGTAGATCGTTAGAACTTAGCTTTGTGAGCATAGGAACGGGTAAAAAAATCAGAAAATGTCCAAATTTGCACGCATTTTTCAATATAAGCACAATATGGCGCCTCCCTAGAAACGTTGTCTTGACCCCCTCGAAAATCCTGCTGTGCAAAACTTCTGGATTAGCGTGCCCTTTGAAGGAGTTGAAAAGCCATGTGCTTTAAAATCACTCACTAAAAGATTACGAATGAGGTAACAGTGCAAAGTTTTTCAAATATAGATCATCTTTGTCCTATCATCGTAAGATATATGTAAGGGCGACAAGTAAAACGTGTCATGACCTAGCTTTCCTGATATAGTATACACGTAAATCAGTTTAAGTGTTTTAAATGTTTATTATGTGACTGAAAAATCTTGACATGCAAAGGTTATAAGATTGTTTATGCGCTATATTGTGAGAAAAGAACCACAATTTGCTTGTTTCCGTTCATAAGATTCACATTGTAATGCATCACAATGACTCAATGCGACCTTTTTGACATTGGACATTTTTTGTTCTTGACATATCCTAAGTATTTGGGAAGTAATATTTTTATCAGATGAAGACATCAATAAAAATGTCTTATTAAAAACTGCCACAGAAACAATTTGAAGGTTACAAGTTTTGTAATAATTTAAAGTTTTTAAACTAGTTTATGACCTTTTTTAAAGGCATTTTGAAGACGATAGATAGCGGATATAGTGTAGATTCTAACATCGTTAGCAAGCAAATGATACTTATGATTGAAAAAGCAGAATAGAAACAATAGCCCTTATATTAATAAATTATATTATTCAAATGATGCGCATCACTTCCTTGATATTACGGTGTATTATATCCACACAGAAACGTCCGATATATGGAATAGAGAAGTTGATCATCCATAGCATTTGTTCTATCGCGTTGATCATATGCACATTATGTATTTTTTTTTCAAACTAACAGCTCTATTTTAAAAATGATTTTAACAACAAAGTATTTTACTATATTATTTAATTCCATATTCTGTCATTCATAGTTGCCACTTAACAGATTTGAGGTATACATTGAATGTAAAGTGTCATGTCAATCACATGCTATTTCAAAACTTTCAATACAAATGAATAGCTTTATGTTTCAAACTATTTTAACATAACAATCGGCAATATGTAGTTAATTTCAAATTTTGTTATTCAAAGTTGTCTATGAAAAATAACACTGTAAGGTACATTGTGCTCATTTCCTTAAAGGTACATCCATTTTGTTTCATAAAATTTTATTTGGCTTAAATACGCTCCAACTCACCACATGTGCTGTCTACAATACAAATAAATTCACTCAGCTTGCATATTTATCCCCAATCACCAAACATATCATAATTACTAGTTTCCAATTAAAAATGAGTAACTTCATTATTCATGTATAGAAACCGAAACTGCACGTCCCATTGACATGCACAGTAGTTATATGACCCATTAAACATTATCTCACCAAATTTGTCATTCTGTCTGTTATGAATAAGATTCCAAAATTACGTTTGACTCATTGACGCGCGCCACACGCTGTGCATTGTCCGGTTTTCAATCAGAAATCACTACTTTTACCTTCATATCGTCAATATGCTAAGTCTACTATCATTAAAATGGTAGTTTTCGGTAACAATCGGTACTTCTCGATAAAGTAACACCATTT
The DNA here is from genome assembly GCA_936450465.1 of Gibbula magus. Taxonomy (NCBI): domain Eukaryota; kingdom Metazoa; phylum Mollusca; class Gastropoda; order Trochida; family Trochidae; genus Gibbula; species Gibbula magus. The sequence continues at coordinate 69,360,290 of OW388292.1, forward strand.
ATAACGTTTGCAATATGTGACCCCAAACAACGCAATGGATGTACCTTTAATACGTTTATAAACGTAGAAACGTCTTGAATATATAAAGATTGTCTTCTACTCTTTTCATATTGGGACGATAAACAATAAATATATATATTTCAATTCAAAAGAGCAAGCGTTGTTTGTTGTCATTTGAAAAGATTGGCAACATCTGCTGAATGTTAAGTTATACTAGTGTGATTGCCTGATGATGCCCAAATGTTTGTGAGGCATTATCTGGGATTCCACCTTCCTAGGATTCGTCTGCTTTGTGGGATTGCCAGCCATACCACGTAAATGAAGTAAGTATGGGAACAATACTTACACCTAATCTTTTCGTCCATGTTGAACAGTCTGAACAGGATCAAAAATATATCTGTGTAATCCGAAAACATAAGTTTTTTGGACATTTTTATGTTTAAAAATCCGATCACTGCATTATCCAAATTTCCGATCACTGCATTCCGAGTTCACTGTCCTCAACGATCACTGCACTAAATATCATTTTTACATTGTGTCCAATATCTTTGTTAATTTTCAACTGAATGTTTTCAACTTTTCGCAAATAAATGTATCATCATAAATGTTTAATTAGATATCATCTGGAAAGGAAATTATAACTACTTTTAATATAAACTTCGAATTTGTCTCCTTGAAAAAACGAGTTTTGCCGAGTATTACTGATAACTTTCCTCATTTTCATGCTAGCAACTTAAAACTTTCTGGAAATAATCACCATAACTTTCACATTCGTAAACTATTAAAATTTAAAGCGAATTGCGCGAATTTAGCAAATAGTGAACTGTTTTCTAACACCTAACTTATGTTTACATTTACGACGTGCACCCGATCACTGCACATTCTCGCGAACAGTCGCCGATCACTGCACCTCTGCAGAACAGGACGTTCCAGGGGGTGTAAACCAGGTAACCCAGGTCAGCTCATATTGCACTAGCCCAAGGACAGTTTGAGTGACTGGCTTAAATTTTGGAAATTGCAAAGACTTAGAAGAGTCTGCATACACTATTACAACCTTCTAGGTCTGTTTGTTCTGGAGAAGAAGGTGAAAATAGCCCTTATTTGGGGTCACCGAATCTATAATTTAGAATCCCCACTGGCTAAAGAGTCTGCACACAATATTACAGCCTTCCAGGTCTTTTTGCTCTGGAGAAGAAAACTAAAATATATTTTTAGGTCATGGCCTGTAAGGCCCTTATTTGGGGCCATAGGGTCACCAAATCTACAATTTACAATCCTCATTGGCTAAAGAGTCTGCACACAATATTTCAGCCTTCTAGGTCTGTTTAATTTGGTCTTGAGAAGAAGATGAAAATAGTTGTGTAGGTCATGCCCTGTAAGGCACTTATTTGGGGCCATAGGGTCACCAAATCTACGATTTACAATCCTCATTGACTAAATAGTATGCACACAATATTACAACCTTCTAGGTAGTTTTGTTCTGGATAAGGAGATGAAAATAGGTTTTTATATTACAGCTGTGAGGCCCTAATTTGGGGTCACAGGGTCACAGGGTCACCAAATCTACAATTTAGAATCCCCTTCAGCCAAGGAGTCTCCACATAAAATTTCAGCTCTCTAGAGTCATCGGTTCTGGAGAAGAAGTCGAAAAGTGAAAAGTTTACAGGCGGACATAAGCCCATCGGGCCTTTCATCTGGTATGGGGAGGCTGTACACCAAATTTTGTGAAGATTGGTCAAGTAGTTTTAGAGGTATGCTCTGGAAACAAACCCTACCCTTCAAATAGACAAAGTCCAAATTGTTACCATGGAAACATACAAAATATATTTTTAAAAATAGAGCCATGGGCTCTGTAGCTCAACAGGATTTGTATTGTTATAATACATTTTCTCAGCTCTCTAGACCTTTTGGAACTGGAGAAGAGGATGAAAATAGGTTTTTAAGGTTGTAACCGCTGTGACACCCAATTGGGGTCATGGGGTCACAAAATCTACAATTTAGAATCCCCATTGGCCAAGGAGTCTGCACACAACTTTTAGCTCTCTAGACCTTTTGGAACGAAATCACGAAATCACGAAATCACAAAATCTACAATTTAGAACCCCAATGAGCTAAAAATAGACAATGTACTTCTTTGATAGCATTTTTGAAGTCTAGGTGAGGAAGATACTAGACAATTTTAAAGATGGATATTTTCTTTAAATGCCAAAATAAGATTATAATGTAATTGACATTACTTGCTTGACAACATCAGTCCAAATGTCTGATAAATAAATAAATAATAAATAAATAAAGTTGTCTGTCCACAAAACGTGTCTTTACTTTTCATAACTATACAATGTCCAGTTAAGCAATATTTGACAATTTAAAGGGTAGATGTAATGACATATGGTCACATCCGGATTCATAAAAATGGGATGTCAATTTGACAATTGCAAATTTCTGAAATTGGCCCATAAATTACTTATATATGGCTTTTTAAAAAACAACCTAATTAAGCCCCGGCGACCAGAATGAAAATCTGCTGTGACGTCACTGGAGTAATCTCATTACAGGGGTTACTTTGGACCGCGTCACTGCGCCATATGCGCTACCTTAAACGAAATGGCGCAGTCAAAAATATACCCTGCGACTGTCTGGCGCAGTTAAATACGAAATGGCGCACATCTAAAATTACTCTGGGCTTTCCCAGTCGTTAGTGAAAATTTTCAATCAAAATGATATGTTCAACTCGTTCATTGCATTTGTTTCTGAATCGATAATGTAAACCCGGAAGTGTTTCGTTTATATATTCATTTAGCCTAATGCGTAATCGAGTTTGTCATTCGGAACTATTCGTTTTTTGTACCCATAACCGTAGTAAACATCATTCAAGTATTACTGAATGCTTAGCTTCCGATAAAATGGCGATGCCGCCACCGAAGAAACAAATGAAACTTACGTGAGATATGAAAGATTTGATCAGTGTGATTATGTCAATGCGACACTGAACATTAGTTCTTTTATTTTAATGAAATGAGTCTGCCTTGAGATATGAAAGATTTGATCAGAGCCAATGTGACACTGAATGTTAGTTCTGTTATTTCAACGAAATGAGATATGGAAGATTTGAATGTTAGTTCTGTTATTTCAATGAAATGAGTCAGATTTGAGACATGGAAAATTTGATGAGTGTCCATGTGACACTGAATGTTAGTTCTGTTATTTTAATGAAATGAATCGGACTTGAGACATGGAAAATTTTATCAGTGTTAATGTGACACTGAATGTTAGTTCTGTTACTTTAATTAAATTAGTCTGACTTGAGATGTAGAAGATTTGATCAATGTCTACATGACACTGAAGGAAAGTTCTCATCTGTATCAATCTATTTTGACAGAATATGTAATACCTACACTTAAGTCAGAAAATAAACTTTGATTTTCAATTTGTGTGTTAAGTTTTTATTTAAGGCCATCCTGAGGCATTATATATTAAAGGACCTGACATATGTCATTCAATATGTTACTTTGATAAATTTCAACTGAATATAATATAAATAATCTCATAAAATTGAATTTTTAAAAAACTATTAAGAGTGATTATTTGGCTTGGGAAACCCCTCAGATGTCACCATTGGCATTTCAGCTTAAGAATTCAAAATTGTCTAGGGGGAGGCCCCCAAAACCCCCACCTATGGGTGGGCACATCCTCCCATGCCCTCCGCCCGACAACTATACGTTGTCGGGCGGGTTCGCGCTGCGCGCAAATGTGGCCTGGGACACAGGGCCCACTACAGTTGAACCCTGTGGACCAATGGCTCACATGGTTAAATTTCCATAGTAACCCCTGCATTATATTCGATAGTCATATACAACGTAATTTCGCAACATTTTGATTGTTAATTTCACTATCAAATCTTCAACAAAACAACTTAAATTGTTCATATATCGAATGTTTAGATATCCAACAAGGTAATTTCGCAGATGACAATTACATAATTATTGCATAAACGTGTGTTTTGCGATTTAACACACCTCATAAATTCATCTAGCGGCAGTGATAATCATCATTATTTAATGAACGAGGCTCCGAGGAGAGGGTCACAGACAACCCCTCGTCTATGGTTAACCATGCATACGCCTCGCCAATTGTCTTCAAACGGATCCCGGCGCTGATAGCGGCATTGTTAAAATGGGTAAATTCATGTCATACCTGGAATGTGGAAAAGAAATCGATCACCAACAGCACGAATCTGACGACCTTTTTCCAAGATAAGTTTTGCCATGATATAGTAGATGTCAATGGGTATAACCCCATGGTAGTAGATGATGAGTGCTGCTCCACTGTCCGGTATTTGTTCCAACCCCCTCACTTCAAAACCTGTCAAAAGGAATCAGAGATATTCACTTTCCATATCCCAAGATTAACTCTGTACCTGCCAGTGATTAAACCCTCTCTTAAAGTGACTGTCATATCGGCAAAATCCGCAATTTTGTATTAAAACGTACATGCTATATTGTACCTAATTCAACTTTTTAATAATTAAAAATAAACTATTCAACTCAACTCGGCAAATGAATTATGTTGTGTACCTTACCTTTAAGCCACGATTACAAGAAAAATGATATCGAGCGATCGGCTCCGCCATGTTTGACCTTCAACTTCGAACAAAGGGTTAGAATCTATTTATCATCAAATTCATCTTTACAACACAACATAACTCATTGGAAGAGTCAGGATACAAAAATCAAATTGCCTAGTGATTACGACATGGTTATGTTTGTCGTCGACAGCACCTTGCCATTGAAATATTCTTAATGTCCCCACCTGAAAGCGGTAATTTTGTGAGGCAGGTTTTTGGTGCACTCGTGAAAATGTCAATGTAGCTCGGCCAAAAGTGAACCGATTTTGTTAATTTTTGGCCCGGAACGAGGAAGTCATGTTTGGGCGTGTTACACCCCTTTATTTATTTATATGTAGGTACATGTAGCTGTCGACAAAGTTCTTGACGTATTATTTTCAGCAATACCAGCCCCTGTGGTTACAAGCTTATATTGACAGGTTCACAAGGTCACATTGACAGGGTTACAAGCTCATATTGACAGGGTTACAAGGTCATATTGACAGGGTTACAAGCTCACAATGACAGGTTTACAAGCTCACAATGACAAGTTTACAAGCTCACATTGACAGGGTTACAAGCTCACATTGACAAGGTTACAAGCTCACATTGACAGGGTTACAAGGTCATATTGACAGGGTTACAAGCTCACAATGACAGGTTTACAAGCTCACAATGACAAGTTTACAAGCTCACATTGACAGGGTTACAAGCTCACATTGACAAGGTTACAAGCTCACATTGACAGGGTTACAAGGTCATATTGACAGGGTTACAAGCTCACATTGACAGGTTTACAAGCTCACAATGACAAGTTTACAAGCTCACAATGACAAGTTAACAAGCTCACAATGACAGGTTTACAAGCTCATATTGACAGGGTTACAGGCTCATATTGACAGGGTTACAAGCTCACATTGACAGGTTTACAAGCTCACAATGACAAGTTTACAAGCTCACAATGACAGGTTTACAAGTTCACATTGACAAGTTTACAAGCTCACATTGACAGGGTTACAAGGTCACATTGACAGGGTTACAAGGTCATATTGACAGGGTTACAAGCTCACAATGACAGGTTTACAAGCTCACAATGACAAGTTTACAAGCTCACATTGACAGGGTTACAAGCTCACATTGACAAGGTTACAAGCTCACATTGACAGGGTTACAAGCTCACATTGACAGGGTTACAAGCTCACAATGACAGGTTTACAAGCTCACATTGACAGGGTTACAAGCTCACATTGACAAGGTTACAAGCTCACATTGACAGGGTTACAAGGTCATATTGACAGGGTTACAAGCTCACAATGACAGGTTTACAAGCTCACAATGACAAGTTTACAAGCTCACATTGACAGGGTTACAAGCTCACATTGACAAGGTTACAAGCTCACATTGACAGGGTTACAAGGTCACATTGACAGGGTTACAAGGTCACATTGACAGGTTTACAAGCTCACAATGACAAGTTTACAAGCTCACAATGACAAGTTTACAAGCTCACAATGACAGGTTTATAAGCTCATATTGACAGGGTTACAGGCTCATATTGACAGGGTTACAAGCTCACATTGACAGGTTTACAAGCTCACAATGACAAGTTTACAAGCTCACAATGACAGGTTTACAAGCTCACATTGACAAGTTTACAAGCTCACATTGATAGGGTTACAAGGTCATATTGACAGGGTTACAAGCTCACAATGACAGGTTTACAAGCTCACATTGACAAGTTTACAAGCTCACATTGACAGGGTTACAATGTCATATTGACAGGGTTACAAGCTCACAATGACAGGTTTACAAGCTCACATTGACAAGTTTACAAGCTCACATTGACAGGGTTACAAGGTAATATTGACAGGGTTACAAGCTCACAATGACAGGGTTACACGCTCATATTGACAGGGTTACAAGCTCACATTGACAGGGTTACAGGCTCATATTGACAGGGTTACAAGCTCATATTGACATGGTTACAAGCTCATATTGACAGGGTTACAAGCTCATATTGACAGGGTTACAAGCTCACAATGACAGGTTTACAAGCTCATATTGACAAGGTTACACGCTCACAATGACAAGTTTACAAGCTTATAGACAGGGTTACAAGCTCACATTGACAAGGTTACAAGCTCACATTGACAGGGTTACACGCTCATATTGACAGGGTTACAAGCTCACATTGACAGGGTTACAGGTTCATTTGACAGGGTTACAAGCTCATATTGACATGGTTACAAGCTCATATTGACAGGGTTACAAGCTCATATTGACAGGGTTACAAGCTCACAATGACAGGTTTACAAGCTCATATTGACAGGGTTACACGCTCACAATGACAAGTTTACAAGCTCATATTGACAGGGTTACAAGCTCACATTGACAGGGTTACACGCTCATATTGACAGGGTTACAAGCTCACATTGAGAGGGTTACAAGCTCATATTGACACGGTTACAAGCTCACAATGACAAGTTTACAAGCTCACATTGACAGGGTTACAAGGTCATATTGACAGGGTTACAAGCTCACAATGACAGGTTTACAAGCTCACAATGACAAGTTTACAAGCTTATAGACAGGGTTACAAGCTCATATTGACAGGGTTACAAGCTCACATTGACAGGGTTACAGGCTCATATTGACAGGGTTACAAGCTCACAATGACAGGTTTACAAGCTCACAATGACAAGTTTACAAGCTCACATTGACAGGGTTACACGCTCATATTGACAGGGTTACAAGCTCACATTGACAAGGTTACAAGCTCACATTGACAGGGTTACAAGGTCACATTGACAGGGTTACAAGCTCACATTGACAGGTTTACAAGCTCACAATGACAAGTTTACAAGCTCACAATGACAAGTTTACAAGCTCACAATGACAGGTTTACAAGCTCATATTGACAGGGTTACACGCTCATATTGACAGGGTTACAAGCTCACATTGACAGGTTTACAAGCTCACAATGACAAGTTTACAAGCTCACAATGACAGGTTTACAAGCTCACATTGACAAGTTTACAAGCTCACATTGACAGGGTTACAAGGTCATATTGACAGGGTTACAAGCTCACAATGACAGGTTTACAAGCTCACATTGACAAGTTTACAAGCTCACATTGACAGGGTTACAATGTCATATTGACAGGGTTACAAGCTCACAATGACAGGTTTACAAGCTCACATTGACAAGTTTACAAGCTCACATTGACAGGGTTTCAAGGTAATATTGACAGGGTTACAAGCTCACAATGACAGGGTTACACGCTCATATTGACAGGGTTACAAGCTCACATTGACAGGGTTACAGGCTCATATTGACAGGGTTACAAGCTCATATTGACAGGGTTACAAGATCATATTGACAGGGTTACAAGCTCATATTGACAGGGTTACAAGCTCATATTGACAGGGTTACAAGCTCACAATGACAGGTTTACAAGCTCATATTGACAAGGTTACACGCTCACATTGACATGGTTACAAGCTCATATTGACACGGTTACAAGCTCACATTGACAGGGTTACAAGCTCATATTGACAGGGTTACAAGCTCATATAGACATGGTTACAGGCTCATATTGACAGGGTTACAAGCTCATATTGACAGGGTTACAAGCTCACAATGACAGGGTTACACGCTCACAATGACAGGGTAACAGGCTCATATTGACACGGTTACAAGCTCACATTGACAGAGTTACAAGCTCATATTGACAGGGTTACAAGCTCATATTGACAGGGTTAGAAGCTCATATTGACAGGGTTACAAGCTCATATTGACAGGGTTACAAGCTCACATTGACAGGGTTACAAGCTCATATTGACACGGTTACAAGCTTACAATGACAGGGTTACAAGCTCACATTGACAGGGTTACAAGCTCATGTTGACAGGGTTACAAGCTCATATTGACACGGTTACAAGCTCACATTGACAGGGTTACAAGCTCATATTGACACGGTTACAAGCTCACATTGACAGGGTTACAAGCTCATATTGACACGGTTACAAGCTCACATTGACAGGGTTACAAGCTCATATAGACATGGTTACAAGGCCTTATTGACAGAAACACAAGATCACACTGATAGAAACTGGGCCCAATTAACAGAGACACTCAGTCGCCATGAGCAACTCTGACACAGCAAAGAGAAACCAGAGAGTATAGAGAAAAATGATATAACAAAGACAAGAAATCCACAAAATAATTAAACATAAGCTTACCGTGCCAGATCCAACCTTGACCGTCCCACAAGGCTGCCAGAGTCTTCCTGGCTCCATCCCAGAAATCATGTGCATAGGCATCCCGAATGCGGTGCCTTTGGCGGTAGACGAGGAGGAAGAGGACAGAGGCATAAAAGAAGAGGAGAAGGATGAGAGGTAGGAGAAATGAGATGATGATGGGGTACACAAGCCATAGCACCCAGCGCAGGTAGATCACATCTACATCACACACCTGTCTCAGAAAACTTTCTATATCCATTCTCCAACCAAGCCAACCTCCCTCAGTCTCTCACATTTGGCTCACACTGGCTCATCTCTTTTACATGTACCATGCGCCCGTTCATCTGAATTGCAAGCAAATATTTCTTTAAATGTTTGAGTTGCTAAATATAACACCCTCATTCAAGGCACTTCTAGAAAAATAGAACCATGGGCTCTGTAGCTCATCAGGATTTCATTGAATTATTATCTAAGGTTGAAAATCTAAATTATCTCAAGTAATACATTGTTCACAAGAAAATAATATAAGTTTTTAGATTGTGACATCTGTCATTCACAATTGGGGTCAAAGGGTCACCAAATCTACAATTTAGAATACCCATTGACCAAGGAGTCTGAATCTGAGCTAAAAATAGAGCCATTGGCTCTGTAGCTCATCAGAATTTAAACAATAAACTAAATAAATTTCAAAATGTAAATTATAACAAATTTCAAGCATTTAGGTACCAGATGAAAATAGGTCTTTTCCCCTATGACACTTTTTGGGGTCACAAAGTCATCAAGTGTACAATTTAGAATCCCCATTGGCCAAGAAATCTGTACACAACATTTCAGCTTTCAAGACCTTTTGCATCCTCGGTTACCCATGGTTTTATATATGCTCCGCTACTCTCCACTATATCACCCATGGGAAACCTTATCAGGAGAATCTGTACTCAAATTACCCGCCCTTGGCCGGTGTGAGCCAATCAAACTGCTATGCAGCTTGGACCTGCGAGCCAATGACAATTCATATCACTTCGTTTCAAAGCAAGCGAGGTCATTGTGTTAGCCATCCATCACTGGTTATCTCCCTTGACCATTTCCATCTTATCACGCTGGCCAAGGGCGGGTAATTTGAGAACAGATTCTCCTGATAACGTTTCCGATGGGTGATCTAGTGGAGAGTAACAGAGCATATATAAAACCATGCGTAACCGAGGATTGACCTTTTGGTACTGGAGAAGAATACGAAAATATGTTTTTTGGGGTTGTGACCCATGTGACCCTATTTGGGGAAACTGGGTCACCGAATCTACAATTTAGAATCCCCATTGGCAAGGGGTCTGCAGGCAACATTTCAGCTTTCTAGACCTTTGATACTGGATAAGAAGATGAAAATAGGTCACCAAAACTACAAGTTAGAATTCCCATTGGCAAAGGAGTTTGCTATCTAGTTAAAACAAGTGTTTGCCACTACCATGGCAATGTCCCCCGCCGTTAACATTGAGTTTAGTAAGACAGATCATTTGGTCAAGTGTCATAGTCACTTTGAAAATAAGATCAAGGTCACAAAAATCGACTAGTCTGTGTCATCCCCCAATGTAGACTGACTGACTTTGGGTGCTTGGATTCATGAGATATCGTGTTAACAAGAGTTAAAAAAGTGGTGACCTTGAAAATAAGGTTAAGGTTACCAAAATCAACTGGTGTCTGCGTTATCTCCCAATGTAGCCAGGCACCAAATTTGAAGACTTTGGGTCCATCTGGTCATGATATATCGCGTCAACAAGAGTTCTAAAAGTGGTCCAAGTGTCGTGGTGACCTTGAAAATAAGGTCATGGTTACCAAAATCGACTGGTGTCTGCATCTACCCACAATATAGGCTGACTCCAAATTTGAAGACTTTGGAAGCAACGCGTCATGGGATATCGCGTTAACAAGAAATGTGACGTACGGATGCCGCTGAATACATAGTGCCCCGTTCAGCGTTGGGGCGAGGGACAACTAGCTGTAATAATATATGTCTCCTAAGTCGGTCAGACTTAGGGGACGTATAACATTACAGCTAGTTTCAACTAGATTGAGGAGCAGGCACATAACATTTCAGCTTTCTAGACCTATTGGTACTGGATAAGAAGATGACAATAGGTTTTTAAAGTTGTGACCCCTGTGACCCCATTTGGGGTCACAGCAGTGTACGAACTCATTTTTTTTCAGCAGCTGCGCCAAGTGCAGTTGACTATTTATACCAGACTGCACCTGGGTGAATCTGGTTGCACCTGAATTATCACATTAGTTTGAGACTCATTTGTATACTAAATACAATACTAAAACCATTTTCTGTTTTGTTTTTATTCAAGTGATTGAAAAGCCGAATAAAACATACCCGGGGTAGATGTCATGTCTTGACCTTTACATTCATTAAATTAAATGTTATTATGAGAGGACGCATTATAGATTTATGAATATAATAATTTTTGAGTATTGAGGCACATTTAAGTATTGACATTCATGTTAAAGGTACATCCATTGTGTTGTTGGGGGTCAAATATGCCAAACGTTAAAAATGGTCTTATTTTATCGAGAAGTACCAACTATTACCGAAAACTACCATTTTGATGATAATTGACTTAGTATATTGACGATATGAAGGTTAAAGTATCGATTTCTGATCGAAAACCGGACAATGCACCACATGTGGCGCGCGCCAATGAGTTAAACGTAATTTTGGAATCTTATTTAAACCAGACAAACTAACAGATTTGGGTTGATAATGTTCAATAGGTCATATAACTACTATGCATGTAAACAGGACGTGCACTTTTGGTTTCTGCACATGCATAATGATGTTACTCTATTTTAATTGGAAACTAGTAATTATGATATGTGTGGCGATTGGGGATGAATATGCATGCTGAGTGAATTTGTTTGTATTGTAAACAGCACATATGGTGTGTTGGAACGTATTAACGCCAAATAAAATTTTATGAAACACAATGGATGCACCTTTAAACTCAAACAACCTGGTAATTTATATGACAACAGCACACATGGTTACTCAGTGTCAATCTGGACCAATCATGCAATTGGTAATAATTTCAATATTGGAATTTTTATCAATTGCAAGATTGGTCCAGATACCTTTGGAATGTCACTGTATGGTTTTTCATGTAATGCTAACCAATATGCTTGTGTAAATATTTTTTTCAGTTTGATTTTCATGCATCCAACCAGTTCACAATGTTCTGAATTTTTTATGAATTTCAGTCTTGTCGTGCATTTTGATTTCTTAAAATGTGTCAGATTTGGTTCCTGAACGAAAAACATTTGATTTACCACTTTTGTAGAATTGTCACCACCTGAACAAAAACGTCAGATTTGGTTCCTGAACGAAAATCATTTGATTTACCACTTTTGTAGAATTGTCGCCACCTGAACAAAAACTGAACATACACTGTCATCATAATGTAATCACTCTCTTCCTGTTTTCGATCCGCTATGTAAGTTAACGAATAGGTTTTCGTTTTTTTTTTCTTCTTTGGTTCAAAGTCAAGTTATTTTCTAAAGATGACGTTCGTTTCTCGCTAGCGGCACTACTCTTACTAGGTTTATAATTGTCATCTACTGAAACATCTTTCGTGCTCCTATCACTAACTTCTGACTGATTATCATCACCTGCTTTGCTGTTCGTTTTAGCAAAATATTAAAAGATTGTTGATTGCCCCTGTCCAGACATTTTAGTTTACAAACATCCAACATGTGCGACAGCTGACACAAGACCGGAAGACTTGGTTACTAAAAGACGACATATTTTAACAAAGTTATAAACGGATGCAAACGAGTTCTCACGGAAATAGCCGAAGTTACGAAATAACATTTGTGATTGGCCAATATCTGTGACGAATATGCAAATGATCAAAGCCCGTATTTTGGTTAAATCTATTTTTGTCAAATGCGGAAGTAATCACTGTTTACGTTTAGCTAACATTTTAAAAGTTTTTCTTATCGTTTTTTATCATTTTTTTTAATTACAAAGTACTTTATTTTTCAAACTACACCTAGTGCAGTCTAGTAATGGATATAGGCTGCACAAGGCAATTTTCGCCTGCACTGGTGCAGAATTTTTAAGGCGAATTCGAACGCTGTCACCATATAAGCGCATGAGGAATCATTCCAATTTCTAGTTCACTAGTTGTTCGATTCAGAACGTTGATCCAAACATGTGACGTCACTTCCCTTCTCCCTTCCCTGAACTGTGACGTTGCAACTGTTCTACAAATGTAACACATTGAGTACCTCGATTGCGTTGTCATGCCGACACAGGCCACACTGACCTTATTAGCTGTTACACTGTAATGTTGTTTTCTTTACATATACGGAAATAAAGAATTCATCATAACTTGTGTTGTTTACATATACAGGAATAAAAAATTCATCTTACTTGTGTTATTTATTATATTTATTATATTGTATTTCGGTTTCTGTTTTTTGTAGTATGCTTCATTTCCTTTACATATTTTATATTGTTTCATTTTTTGTTATTTTTCAAAGTTTCATTTTCTGCATTTATTAGTTTAACAAGGGGGGTTTTAGGGGCCAGGGGAAGGGGAACATACTTTTATTATATTGTTTTTTTATTTTTTGATTTGATTTCTTTGATGTTATGTTGTCATGACATAATTCAACCAAGCACGACACGCATGTTAATGTAAGTATAGTTTCAACATCTACTTATCAAAAACATGCGTGATGGTGTTTGGTGAGAACCAAACGTGGCAGATGTTCGAAGGCTTCATCCGTTTCAAGTCGGTGGGCGGGATATGGTCACTGCAGAGGGATAGCACCAGGAAGATTATCAAGAGGATATTGTCGTGCTACTTCGTTAAGGAAAGCATGAAAAACATCCCCATCACTCCGTTCTACCTTGACTCGCCAGATATGTTCGTTAAGGTAAGATTGAAAAAGTCCTTTCACTGTACCATACTTGTTCATTGAGCGTTTGGCATGAAGCCATGCCCCTTCAATTGTGTTTGTATGTGCACCTGTGGTCGGATCTTTGAAGTTTTCTGAGTGAATGACAGTGAGGTGTGTATAATCCGGATCGTTATCTAAACGGTAGTAGGGTTTCCAGCAATCGGAAATGATGATGGAACCAGGTAAAATCCATTGTTTGATTAATGGGATCAAAGTTTCAGTATCTCTACTTGCTACTGGTACCATAAAGATCTTGTGTCTAGCCTCTCTCAACACCGCCGAACACCCACTGGCCTTCGACAACATGACCTTTATGATACTTTCGCTTACCAAACTTTGACTCATCAATTTCAACAATGACACCTGGCCCTCCCATCCTTTCCAATCTACCGTTTACCGATTTATCACACACCTCACGGCAAAAATTGTACCAGTCACAAGTTGTTGATGAGGAAAAACCATACTCAATCTGGGCATCCATTTGAGTACGATTCCGACTCAAATGATAAATCAATTTCAAGCTTTCAATAATACTAATGTTACCATTAGCAAACCAACTTCCAGCTCGAATTGATTTATAGTTTGGTGCCGAACACCATCAACAGACCTACAACAGACCCAATAAATGCTGTCACTACTCTTCTTAACCCCAAAATCCTGTGAAAGTGTCATAGAACTATGACACTTGTCACAAGTAGCACGGTTACGAAGTAACCCACGATTCATACACCACGCAAGCGTGGCTCGAATCGTGACAAACACATTGAATAAAAGCCACTCAAAAGTTATAGCACGTGGAGCAACTTTAGAATCTCTCCCATACGAACTTACCCGGCTAGTCGAAGTACAATCCGGCAGTAATGGAAGACGCTCCGTCTGCTTTCCTAAACCTACAGGCACTTTCCTCTTCCTGGTTTTCCGCTCTGGTTCCACGTTCACTAGTAACGGTCCCGTACGCCACACACGACTATCAACAACAAAATCCACCAACGAATCATCCAAAGCACAAATTTACTAGCTGTCACTTTGAGAGTCAAGCTAATAATGGCAATCAGCGTTCAACGTTTGTTTACAAACAATGATGCGACACAGATTATCCAATCAGCATTGATTTGGGGACGCATCTCCAAGGTGACATGAGGTATTGCGTCACCCAACGTCATATCCTGTCACTTCCTTATTTGAAAGATACGTGACATTCCACACGTGAGATTGAATTGACCATTGGGATTTCCTTTTAATTACAAACGATTGGATAGATGTTTTCGTCTAATTTAAAAATCTGTGTTCAAAACTCTATTTTAGCCTAAAATGTCTCCTTACGGAGATCAGCCCGCTGTAGCGTGCTTCTCTATATATAGAGTAAGTTGCACACGCAGCTTACTGCCGAAGGCAGGTACATGTATTTACCTGCCTACGGCACGTTTTTTGGCGCGTGTTACTGATGTACCACGTGACTTTACTAATGGTGAGGGATCTGGAAGTGCTCCTTGTTGTTTTATGTTTTCATATTTTGACAATAAAGGTTGCTTTAAATATGCTAACTTTCATATTGCTTGCGTTCTTATATTAAGAAAAAAAAACCCAGGAAAATAGTGTTTTTTGTCCCAAGGTGCCCCAGTTTCCCCTACCTATCCTTTTGAAACTGTTCTCAGATAAGTCGTGTATGGTTTTAGAATAATACTTGCCATTAGTAACAAATGCTTCCCCACAATCAATCGCGTTTACAATTTCTCCTTATGTCGAAATGGCAACCAAAGTGTGCGGGTTCGTTTCTAGAAAACGTCTGGTTATGTCCAACAATTTAGGCAATATAGGTATATATTTTGCATAATCCATGTATGACAGGTTATAATGTTAGTATCTAAAGACAAAATGTATTACCTTTCCCCCTTGTTGGTCCACCTGATGATTGAAATTAGAAAAGGTGAGAGTAGCCTACCTTAGATCTGGCATGGCACAACATCATGGTTCCCTGGGTCCGTTACGCTGCGCTACTATTACTTTAGCGCAGCGTAACTGATCAATGGAACCAGGATTGAAGGCACACTTTCCTGTCAGAATTTGAGAAATAGAGTCAGGACGGCAAATACCGTACAATCTTCTAATGCCGTACGCTTTGAGATTTCCACTGACAGTTCGCTTCTCGATACAGCTACGCTTCCGTTCTTGGTTGCATTCGATTCAGGGGGTGCCTAATTATATTTATAACTGCATTCCATATTTAGAACGCTGATGAGTTAGACGCATCTTATTGGATACTGTCGAATATGTTGACCAATGAACCTCCATGGGGGTTCCCTGCAGACTCCGGGCTGTTCAGCGGCTGACATGCTTTCGTAGTTGCAGGCAGTTTACAAAATGACGACAGAATTCAAAATTATGAAAATTGAAAGTAATTGTTTTGCTGATATTCAAGTTAATAGATCAAATTTCCTATTGTTAATAACTTTGTGGAAATTTATTTAAATTAACAATTCATGAATGTACGATATTACATGACCAAGTTTCACCTTTAGAACAGCTGATCTCCTAATATCGTACACCTCTCATCATTTTCATTGAAACGTATGTGAACGTTCAAAACAAAGTAGTATTGTTATTTTAATTATTTGAAAACGTGTTTAATTAAAGTACAGGTAGGTATTTTTAATTATGAAATTTCAACGCATGTTCGTCTTTATAATATGATTCATACATCTGAATCGATCGGTAACAGAATGACAGCCACACGTTTTTACTTTTTCTACATTTTACTTGTTTCTAAATACAATTTTATGACACATGATATATAGAGGATATCTGTCTTTCCTTGACAAATACGATGTTTATCTCATTGAGTGAGGTAAAAAAGTATATATTTCGTTCATTTATTACTCATGATAGGCCTACTAATAAAGTTTTTATTACATATTTATTATATTCATCACATCACATCAACTGTCGGGCAAGGAGGGATATGATCGTTGTATGTGAGAAAGATGTTCGACCAAGACCACACGCGATCCAGTGCGATCTTGGTTTCCAGGTCAGCTATGAAGTAGGTGTAACCGTGTGTAAATATCTCATTTTAATCTATTATATTTACTTCTTTTTACCATTTTAATATCATTCATTCTGAATAAGTTCAAATAACTTATTTAGCAGTTTTTTACCATAAACTTAACATTTCATAAAAATACCCCTTTATTTACTTTATCCCATGTCCTGTGTTTCTACTAACACTTGCACCGGTTGTTCAAGCTGGTTATTCACTGTAGCTTAGGTAATTAAGTTAGTTCTCTGTGTTAGGGTTTTACTTGGGTATCTGGGTGGTCAGAGGCTTGTCCTGTGACCAGTGTCTATTGTTTAGGTTAGCTTGGTATGTGATAGTCAGGTACCTTATACTCTACTCTCTCCTCTCTCTCTTACTCGGCATTCTTCCTTTTGGCCGTCACGATCTGCACACCACAGTATGTAGGGTAAGTTTTGTTTAAGTTATATCTTTAGTTATTTGTGTAGGTACTTGGGTTATGTGTAGTATGTATTATATGTATTTATGTTTATGTTGTATCATGTTACGGCATAGTACAATGCTGTAATTATATCATTTATGCTATCATTATATATCATTATAATGGTTGAAATATTCTTATGTATCATTATCTTTTATGATAGTGTTGGTACATGAAGTACATCATGTGCCGTGAGTGATTTTATTGTATGTGTATTAGTGCGGTATGTACTGTTAGTGTATTTACGTTGTATTAGCGTTGTATTGCTGGTATTACTAGTATTACGTTAGGGTTTTCATGTTAGGTTTATTATGTTAGGATACTTATTTACATCAGATAAATGTATCTTTGATTAGTGTAAGGTTTTAGGGTAATCGTACATATATTTGCTTAAGTTAGGTATCTACAACATATTAGTATAAGTATATTAGGTATGTAATGTTTATAGTATTTAGGGTATTAGCATATTCATAGTTAGAATCATATATTCTAACTATGCATTCATTTAAGGTTAAGTTTATTTAACATAAGTAAATGTAAGTTAGTTTTATAAGGTATTATATCATTAGTATAGTTATGTTAGTTAGACGGTATATGCCAAGTTTACTTATCTTTCGGTAGTTACTTTTAGTTAATTACAGTCAAGCCGCGATAATCCGGCCTCCGATAATCCGAATCTCGCAGTTTCCGAACGGTAGAAAGATGTAACTAAACTAATCTCTTTAGTAGTCCTCAGTACTCAGTAGTCCGAACATTTCACTATCCGAACGTTTTTGATGAAAAACGGAAGCGTTCGGATTATCGAGGCCTGACTGTAGTTCCTATTTTACGTTTAGGTATCCCTGATTACTGCGCCTCTCTGACTCGAGTTGGAAGCCTGCGTCCCTGAGACGAGGTTGGTTTGGTTTAGTTTATGTTTATATATATATCTGTGTGTGTAAATAGTATTATTTCATTCAATATTGTGTTTTAATGTGATGGATTTATAACATAAGTATCATGTGCTGTTGTATGTGATTATGCCCTAGTATCAATGTTATAATGCTGCAAAAGGATTATGTAACAACAGTTTATTTATCACTTGTATATATGATTTGAATGCTCATGTAATGTGCATTCACGTGTAATAGTAATTTAATGTATGGATGTTGTGTAATTCACGATATATATTAATATTTCTGTATTTTGTGTTCCAGGACATTTTTTCCTTTCTTTGTTTATACTGCTCCATCCGATTGATTAAATCCATCCACTGAACCCCCACAAGTGCTCGTCGTGTTGTCTATCTACATACATAGAGTACCTCTGTTACAATGGCATCCCTGGTGGGATTGGATTTTGGATGGACGTGACGTCAGAGATAGAGCCAGACTACGTACCTACACAGGAAGTGATCACCTACCGTGTGCAAGTATACTCCTCATGATGTTGATGATGTTGACTAGAGACACTGTCTGTTCTGTGTGACATAAGTGCGAGAGACTCTCTTATTCATAACGTTCAGAGACACTGACCTTGGAGCTGTGACCTGATATTCTATTCGTGTATTTACCATGTGTTTCATGCCTTGTGTGATCTGATTCATGTATGTATATAACATGTTTTGATGCATCTGTATTGCTTTGTATGTTACATGTAACCATAAGTATGTAATATAGTGTTGTGTGTATACATTTGTTATCATCACATTGCATCTGCATTTCATGTATCCTTAGTATTATGGGCCCTTAGTGTACTAGTACTTAGTTAATTTATAGTTAATTTAGTTAGTTTAGTTTAAGAGTTTTGCTTAAAACTATTAGTTAAGATTAGTTAGCTCAACCATTCAATCATGCAATAAAAGCGCATTTAGTTTGGTAGTAACTTGGCATATACCATAAAAGAGTATACCGTTAAGTTAAATTAGTTAGTTTAGTTGTGTGTTTTGAAGTTTTAGGTAATTAGTGATTAGTTATTAGTTAAGTAACTTAGTGTCAAGTTTGTGTTAATTTTATTATTATGTAAGGTTTTGCACAGCACATTTTTCACATCTGTACTGTCCTACTTTTCTATCTTTATATTTGAGTTATCATTTAGTATGGGTTAGTTTACAGCATATAGGTATACACATCACCTTTATATTTGCTAACTTGCATTCACCTTTGTCTAACATTTGCCCCTTTAAATTATGTAACTTTTAAACATATAATGCTAAATATCTTATTCAAATTTTGCATTTAATTTATTTAAACATGTAAGTTTTCAACAAACATTCAGTGTTTAGGTAAACTAGTTTCTCAATTGTGACATCAAATCAATATATTTGATAGTCATAATTCCAGTCATATTAATTAAATTTGTTACTGTTTCTGTTTTCTGCGCTGCGATGGTATTATCACTTGTTGCCCATTCACATTGTTAACACCTATTACAATGGCACAGTTATCTCAGGAGGAGCTAAATACTCTTCTTGCGGGGTTTGAGAAGCTCGGCATTAAACCAAAATGTAAGACCGAAGAAGATCTCAAACATTGGGCACAGGGGATAGAAGCTATACAACAGCTTCAGGGAGCAACGGGTGGTATAGAATCTCCAGATTCACAACAACCTGTTCTTCCTCCGCACCAGTTATCACTTAAGCAAGCACCACGTTTTCCTTGTTTTTTCTGGCGATCCAACAGCCAAAGGTGAAATCTCGTTTGATGTGTGGCAGTATGAAGTTCAAAGCTTCATACAGGCTAAGACCCACACTGAGGATGAGATTCTACAGGCTGTTCGGAGAGCTCTCCGTGGTGATGCAGCACGTGTTGCTATGAGGTTGGGTCATTCCGCTTCACTCACTGCTGTCATCACAAAGCTGAACAGTGTGTTCAGCTCATCTGTAACAGAGCCAGGAGAAGCTCTCATGGCTCAATTTTACAGCGCGAGGCAAGGGGAGAAAGAAGATGCTACCACTTGGGGTTGCCGCTTGGAAGACATGTTGGATCGTCTTGTGTCACAAGGATTCATACAGCAGGATAGAGCTTCAAGTGTGCTTAGGACTGTGTTCTGGTCTGGACTCCGTCAGGAATTGAAGAACTCAACAGGATACAAGTTCGACACAGTTCAGGACTTTGACCAGCTGAGAGTCGCTATCAGGAGGATAGAGTTCGACCAGGAACAGAGGAAAGTGGAACAGAAGAAGCCTATCCCAGCTAGGGCTATTACATCCTCAGCCTCACCTACATCGGAGATGTCAACGCTTATGGGAGTCATCAACAAGCTATCCACTAAAGTTGACAGCATGGAAGCTAGGATAACTCAGCTCACATCCCCCAAGCCTGCACAGCCTCAAGGATTTCCACCTCAGAATCAAGGATTCCCAAACCAGCATCAAGGATTCCCACCTCAGCCTCAAGGATTTCAAGAGTCTCCAACTCACAACTTTGAACCGTTTCAAGGCCCACAGTGTTACAGGTGTGGACAATATGGACATATTATGAGAGGTTGTCGGACGAACGTGGAACACATGAGGAATGGCCATTTAAATGGGAAGGGACTAATGTCAAGGGGCGGACATTAGGTTCATACAGACAGAGTCCCGCTGAAGTAAGGAACCCTGTTATACCAGCCGGACTAATTGGATCAGCGAATGAGACTACCATCCTCATCAACGGTGTACAGCAGAAGGCCCTCCTCGACACTGGTTCCTCGGTCTCTACTATACCAGAGAGTTTCTACAGAGAGCACTTGTCATCAGTAGATATGAAGCCCTTAGGTGACTTCATTCACATTGAATGTGCAGATGGCGAGTCTCTACCATATGCTGGGTATGTAGAAGTTTCTGTGGAAACTTTAGGGCTAACTCCAACTCAAACCCGGAGGTGTTTGTTACTTGTAGTCCCAGACAGTGAGTACAACAAATCTGTGCCTGTACTGCTGGGTACTAATTACCTCATTCCAGCCCTAGAGTGTTGTAGGGAGGCCGTTGGACCCAGTTTCCTTCAAGTCAGCAAGATGCACACACCTTGGTTTCTGGCATTTAGGAGCATCGTCGTGCAAGATAAAGAACTGGCTAGGAACGATGGAGCACTTGGACTCATACGCAGCTGCGAGACCTCCAAGGTTGCAGTTCTTCCAAACACCACCATTACAGTAAAGTGTGAACTTCACAAAGAGTTACCATACAGAGAGACTTGTGTTATGCTACATCCAGCGAAGAAGACAGCCATGCCACCTGGATTAGAGATAGCTCCAGCTCTCTTCAGATACCAACACAAGAAGTCACTGCAAGTTCCAGTTCAAGTTTCTAACCTGACTAACCAGACTATTGTTATCTCTCCCAAATCCATCATCTGTGAGATACAGCCAGTCAAGATAGAGAAGGTTGCTCCAATAGACTTAGAGGATGTCACCACAGAAGATAAGAAACATCCTCTCAACAAGGTGAAGATAGCTCCTACTGCTACTGAGGAACAGAAGAAACTTGGAGAAGAGTTGATAACGAGATACCAAGATATCTTCTCTACTGGAGACTTGGATATTGGCCACTACACTGAAGTGAAACATCGCATAGAGTTACAAGATCCAATACCTTTCAAGGAGCGATACCGGCGTATTCCACCTGCAATGTACCAGGAAGTCAAAGACCATCTACAGCAACTTCTTGCTTGCGGCATCATCAGACGTTCCCATAGCCCATGGGCATCTAATGTTGTTCTTGTGCGGAAGAAGGATGGGACTTTGCGCATGTGCATAGATTTTAGATCGCTCAACCGTCGGACTATTAAAGATGCCTATGCTTTGCCAAGGGTGGAAGACATATTTGACAGACTCGCTGGATCCAAGTATTTTAGTGGCCTTGATATGAAGTCCGGGTACCACCAGATTGAGATTGAGGAACATCACAAGGAACGAACTGCATTTTCTGTTGGACCTTTGGGATTTTATGAATACAATCGCATGCCTTTTGGACTAGTAAATGCACCAGCGACTTACCAACGCCAGATGGAGTACATGCTCGGGGATCTCCACACAGAAATCTGCATGATATACTTGGATGACCTCATAGTATACTGGAGACATTTGAAGAACACCTACATCGACTGGAGAAAGTTTTTCAACACCTGAGAGAAAGTGGACTAAAGCTATCACCCAAAAAGTGTGAATTTTTCCAAGAGAAAGCCAAATTTGTTGGACACATCGTATCAGCTGATGGAGTACAGACGGATCCTGCCAAGATAGAGAAGATCCTCACCTGGCCAACTCCGAAGAACTCTGAAGATGTCCGCAAGTTTCTGGGATTTGCAGGATATTACCGCAAGTACGTCAAGAACTTTTCCTGCATTGCAAGACCACTCTCTCAGTTGCTTCCTCCTACAGTAAAGAAGAAAGGCCGTATTAATAAGAAGTTGTACTCACAAGTCAAGTGGACATGGGGACAAGATCAAACCTGTGCTTTTCAACGCTTGAAAGATGCTCTGACAGAACCTCCAGTTCTTGGATACGCGGATTATACCCGTCCATTTGAAGTACACACAGATGCAAGTTCCCATGGACTAGGAGCAGTGCTGTATCAAGAACAGAATGGAGCCAAGAGAGTTATTGCATATGCTAGTCGTGGAGTGAACAAAGCCGAGAAGAACTACCCAGCACACAAGTTGGAATTCCTAGCGTTGAAATGGGCCATCACTGAGAAATTCAACGACTACCTCTATGGCAACAAGTTTACGGTGCTCACAGACAACAACCCGCTCACATACGTCCTCACTACAGCCAAGTTAGACGCAACTGGACACAGATGGCTTGCAGCTCTGTCATCCTTCGATTTTGACATCAAGTATCGTCCAGGTAAAGGTAATGCAGATGCTGATGCCCTGTCAAGACTGCCTCAAGATGAAAGTACAGACATCGAGACGACATCAGTCAAAGCTATTTGTGGAAGTTGCCAGATATCTAACTATGTGGAGAGTTTGTGTTGCACTGCTGAAATAATCGAGGATGAATTAGACAGTAACACCATATCCAGCTTGTCTCTCAGAGACTGGAGGAAAGCTCAAGACAAGGACCCTGTGCTTCGCCAAGTCATTGCTGGATTGCACAAAAGCTTCATCCCAGACAATATTCCTATCAGCCTGAGTCGTGAATTCCGCCATCTACAGCTACAGCAAGGAGTTCTCTACAGGATTACCACACTTGATGGAGAAGAGAAGAAACAACTTGTGCTGCCAGCAGAGTTCATCAAGAAAGCACTTCACGGTCTTCATGATGAGATTGGACACATGGGGAGAGATCGGACATTGGCATTGTGCAGAGACAGATTTTACTGGCCTGACATGGCTAAGGATGTTGACGAATGGATAAAGACATGTGACAGGTGTCTTAGAAGAACACCTACAGAGAACAGAGCTCCAATCACCTCTATCACTACAAGCCAGCCACTGGAATTGGTCTGCATAGATTTCCTGACACTCGAGATGTCCAAGGGAGGATACCAGCATATACTTGTCCTTACAGACCATTTTACAAGATATGCCCAAGCCTACCCAACAAGTAACCAGACTGCCAAGACCACTGCAGAAGTACTCTTCAACAACTTCTTTGTGCATTATGGTTTCCCCCAGCGACTACATTCGGATCAAGGCGCCAACTTTGAAAGCAATCTAATCAAGGAATTGTAACAGAGGTACTCTATGTATGTAGATAGACAACACGACGAGCACTTGTGGGGGTTCAGTGGATGGATTTAATCAATCGGATGGAGCAGTATAAACAAAGAAAGGAAAAAATGCCCTGGAACACAAAATACAGAAATATTAATATATATCGTGAATTACACAACATCCATACATTAAATTACTATTGCACGTGAATGCACATTACATGAGCATTCAAATCATATTTACAAGTGATAAATAAACTGTTGTTACATAATCCTTTTGCAGCATTATAACATTGATACTAGGGCATAATCACATACAACAGCACATGATACTTATGTTATAAATCCATCACATTAAAACACAATATTGAATGAAATAATACTATTTACACACACAGATATATATATAAACATAAACTAAACCAAACCAACCTCGTCTCAGGGACGCAGGCTTCCAACTCGAGTCAGAGAGGCGCAGTAATCAGGGATACCTAAACGTAAAATAGGAACTAATTAACTAAAAGTAACTACCGAAAGATAAGTAAACTTGGCATATACTGTCTAACTAACATAACTATACTAATGATATAATACCTTATAAAACTAACTTACATTTACTTATGTTAAATAAACTTAACCTTAAATGAATGCATAGTTAGAATATATGATTCTAACTATGAATATGCTAATACCCTAAATACTATAAACATTACATACCTAATATACTTATACTAATATGTTGTAGATACCTAACTTAAGCAAATATATGTACGATTACCCTAAAACCTTACACTAATCAAAGATACATTTATCTGATGTAAATAAGTATCCTAACATAATAAACCTAACATGAAAACCCTAACGTAATACTAGTAATACCAGCAATACAACGCTAATACAACGTAAATACACTAACAGTACATACCGCACTAATACACATACAATAAAATCACTCACGGCACATGATGTACTTCATGTACCAACACTATCATAAAAGATAATGATACATAAGAATATTTCAACCATTATAATGATATATAATGATAGCATAAATGATATAATTACAGCATTGTACTATGCCGTAACATGATACAACATAAACATAAATACATATAATACATACTACACATAACCCAAGTACCTACACAAATAACTAAAGATATAACTTAAACAGAACTTACCCTACATACTGTGGTGTGCAGATCGTGACGGCCAAAAGGAAGAATGCCGAGTAAGAGAGAGAGGAGAGAGTAGAGTATAATCATAATGTAACAGAAGTGATTGTGAGATCACCTCCAGTGGGAATCGAACCCGGGACCTCCGGGTGACAGTCCTGCGCTCTACCAGTTGAGCTAAAGGGATATCCCACTAGCCGAAGCCAGTAGGAACACTTTCATCTCACCCTGCCACATACACCCCCTCCACAAAGTGACTCGTCCTCGAGTCAAACTTTTGCGAGTTAGCAAGCACCTCAGTTCGACGTACTCAGGGTGTAGTGAGCACTAGGGAGTTGCCCCGGTCCCTGTTCGGGAGCCAAATGTAACAGAAGTGATTGTGAGATCACCTCCAGTGGGAATCGAACCGAATCGGGACCTCCGGGTGACAGTCCTGCGCTCTACCAGTTGAGCTAAAGGGATATCCCACTAGCCGAAGCCAGTATAGGAACACTTTCATCTCACCCTGCCACATAGGTCCCGCTTCTCTTCATGCTCATGCCCCGTCGACAGACAGATGATTGAAACTAAATTATATAGGCCTATCAGGATATTTGTTGAAACGAAATTCGAGAGGACATTTTAATTGCCATTTACTCATATATGCTATGCTACATCATTAAAATACAGTCTAATTGAAATATATTAATGAAGGTAATATTTTGATGACTTTATATTGCACAACTTGATAAATACAAGTGCACATTTGTTGAAAAAGTAAAAACAATGAGAAGTGAACCTAACATTGTTACATTTGGTTGTACTCTTTCGGACCGAGTCTCTTGCGGGATTCGAACTCATACCCTCAGAGTCAGGCTACTATTCCGTCCCGTTCTACCGCTTGGCTTATGCAACAATTCATACCAATCACTCGTATATTTCTGCATACATACAGCTTGCACACGTTCACATACGCGCTTAACACTGACGTCATTTTCAATACTCACTTCCCATTCTTCCAACTTCGCTTTCACTCGGAAACTCCAATTTTTCACACTTCTACTCGCACATCTCACAGACCACATACAAAACATGCTTATTTAATCTGGCAGACATACGTTTAAAACGGCAATATTGTCTAACAATACACAACCATTGTCTGACAATCGAGGGATCCAACCCATGTCTCCATTTACAGCAACATTTGGAGCATATTTACCCAACCCCAGAAAAAACCTCAAAGCACGATGGTGGACAGCATTTATCGCACTAACTTCCCTATGACCCCAGGTAGATGCATCCTCGATAATCCAGCGCTATTGTTCCGATAAATCTACACACAAGCGCGTCTGAAATGTACAATCTTAGATTTATCATTATTTATACTTATGTCATTATTTACACACCAATTATTTAAAATACATAACAAATGGTTTAAATCCTCTGATGATTCTGCAACCAGAATAATGTCATCAGCATATGCTAAGGTTGCAATAGTGGTACCATAAACAGAAGTGCCGATACCACTATCTTCTAACTGGCAAAGTAAGCCATTAATAAAGAAACTGAAGAACAATGGGGAGAGTATAAGCAGCCTTGCTTTAAACCTTGGTTAACATTAAACCATGACGTTAACATACCATTAACACGAACACTACATTTTACATTATCATACAGAGACTGGAGAGCTTGAAACATTTTCCCTTTCACACCAATTCCACTTAAAATCTTAAAATCAATAAAAGCAGCAAACATATCCTTATTTTTACATTTTCTATTTTCAATAAAAGAACAAACAGAGTGAATATGATCGGCGGTGGATCTCTTCTTTGGGAATCCGTTTTGTGTATCACTTAACACACCAGCAGCTTCAGCCCATGACTGCAAGCGACTATTCAAAACATTACACTATAATTTGTACATAGAGTTGGTGAGTGTTAAACCCCGATATGACATAGGATCCATAGGATCTAACGTTAAAAACATGAAGTAGTGTCTCAACAACATTTTGAGACTTCAGACATTCAACCGGAATGCCATCAACACCAGGAGCCTAATTGTTATGGCTTCTATCAACAGTAGATGTAACCTCAAACAGAGTAATTTTAGCGCCAAACAGCACATGCATACCATCAAAATCATCATCATCACGCCTCGTAGGACTAAGGTACATTACGCACATCTTGATTCCCATTCAGAAGTTCACAGTAATCATTCTTCCACTTATCTAAAATCTCTTCACACTTCTCAGACACACTTCCATCTTCAATATACACTTTCATAGGGATCTGCTTTCTCCTTTCATTTCTCCTGACATGTGGCCCTTGCTCTTTGACCTGAATAAGGTCGTCTGCTTGTTGTTTATGCCCTATAAGACAGCGGCGACAAAGACTTTTCAAAGATCGATTGTCGGCTGAGAGTTTCTAGTTTTAAAATTAAAATGAGACCACAAAACTTCATTTTGGATAAAAAAGGTTATCTTCTGGACAAGAAATCACATATATTTTACGCTTGATGCAGCATGAAAACATATATCAAATAAATTTTGAATTGAATATCACCTTTACTTCAATTCTAATATTCTATATTCCATTTCTAGTCATTAATTTTGTGAAATTCATGACAATTATTTGGAAAATATTGTTTCAAAAGAAAATATTTTACATAAATATTTGCCTTCAATCCGCCTATGATAAAATGGTCTTTAGCATATATGTTAGGTGTAACTCCTTATTCTACCTTTGTTGAATTAACATTATTTGGTAGACAACTTTTATTCATATCAATATTAAACTAAATATATTATTTTCTGATTATCTAACCCCTTCTAAGATTTGTAAATTAGAAACTAAAATTATCCGCGGGTCGTAGTTGTTTGACTTCAGTACAAATAATAGAAGTGCCAAATGAACAGAAGATACATAAATACATGTTGTTGACAATATTGCATTTCAGACAGTACTTGCACACCTATTTGGTAGCAATTGCAAATTAGTAGTTTTTGTTGATGAAATCATCGAGTAACAGCGATACAACGATACAACGAGGTCGCAAGCTAATAATTGTATCTATGGTTGCAATTAAATGTTCACAGCCAATTATGCCTTGAATAAATACATATTTGCATAAAAACAAATGTTTTATCATTGATTTCACTAACGTAAAGATTAATTAATTCCTTACTTCAATTCTTGACCAGTTCACAATTTAGAGTCAACCATATGGTTAAGATCACACAGAACCTCTATTGTTCACAATATGCAGTCGACCAGTATACTCCCTTGGTGTGTTGCTTTCCTCGTTAGTGAACCGTCCCAGCAGTTAGCCACCAGATAAGAAGAAGAAGAAGAAGAAGAAGAAGAAGAAATGTTTATTTAAGTGTCACATCATGTACATAAAACCACAAGCATATATTACATATATATATTTAAAAAAAATGAAATGTACACAACCCGGCGAATGTGACCTATGTGACACTACAAACAAAATAAAATAGTAGTAAAATGTTCCTACACACATTTTTATCACAAAATTGAAGCTACATAAAATAAATACATTATTATCACATAAAAGACGTCTCCTACAGCAGCACGCAGGGATAGCTGTAGTTTTCCATAGCGGCAAATCGCTCAACAACGTGCTACAACGGCCACCATCCACAGTAAAGGAAGACCCAACAGGAGCTGTCTACCAGATTACTTGTGACTGTGGAGACACTTATAAAGGTGAAACTTCTACCAGATTACTTGTGACTGTGGAGACACTTATAAAGGTGAAACTTCTACCAGATTACTTGTGACTGTGGAGACTCTTATAAAGGTGAAACTTCTACCAGATTACTTGTGACTGTGGATACACTTATAAAGGTGAAACTTCTACCAGATTACTTATGACTGTGGAGACACTTATAAAGGTGAAACTTCTACCAGATTACTTGTGACTGTGGAGACTCTTATAAAGGTGAAACTTCTACCAGATTACTTGTGACTGTGGAGACTCTTATAAAGGTGAAACTTCTACCAGATTACTTGTGACTGTGGAGACACTTATAAAGGTGAAACTTCTACCAGATTACTTGTGACTGTGGAGACTCTAATAAAGGTGAAACTTCTACCAGATTACTTGTGACTGTGGAGACACTTATAAAGGTGAAACCTCTACCAGATTACTTGTGACTGTGGAGACACTTATAAAGATGAAACTTCTACCAGATTACTTGTGACTGTGGAGACTCTTATAAAGGTGAAACTTCTACCAGATTACTTGTGACTGTGGAGACACTTATAAAGGTGAAACTTCAACCAGATTACTTGTGACTGTGGAGACACTTATAAAGGTGAAACTTCTACCAGATTACTTGTGACTGTGGAGACTCTTATAAAGGTGAAACTTCTACCAGATTACTTGTGACTGTGGAGACTCTTATAAAGGTGAAACTTCTACCAGATTACTTGTGACTGTGGAGACACTTATAAAGGTGAAACTTCTACCAGATTACTTGTGACTGTGGAGACTCTTATAAAGGTGAAACTTCACGTCCCCTACCACTCCGAATACAGGAACACCGAGCATCAGTCCTGCAGAAAGACTATAAATCTGCCATATTTGACTATACACAAGCAAACCCTGACCATACCATCTGCTGGAACAACACCAACACCTTGAAGGTCAACCTCTCGGACTTCAAGATTAAACTCATTGAAGCTATAAACATCCATCGTTTCCAGCCTGCCATGAATCGCAACCAAGGTTAGTTCATCCTTTCGGCCTATCATCACCTAATCAAAGACAATCTCTAGTTCTCCAACCATATGTCCATCTGGCTTCATCCCCTCTGTCTATTTTAAAAACAAGTTACCTCCCTTTTCTATAATGTATCTCAATCATTTAGAACATCAATTAAGCCACTCTCTTATAATCACTAGCTACTCTCTCTCTCTCTGTAATCACTAAGTACCATGGTGTAGACATCATTTCACAAAGAAGTGGATTGGTAAACAAGCTGCAATAGCTTATCTGAATACCGCTCCAGAATACAGAATGATGAATTCATGATACTTAATCAGATTACAATATTTGTTAAGAAATGTTTAACAGATGCCATCAATGTTCGTCAGTTAATACCAGATATATAATATTAATAAGCTAGTGCATTGAAATCAAAAGTTATTTATTTACAGTAGAGGAATAATTTGGATTTACAAATAAAACCGATTTCAAATCAAATCCTTTCTCTTGTAGAAACATCATTGTTTCCCTTGTAAAAAGGACAAGAAAAGAAATAGTGAATTGAATTCTCATAATTATAGCAACAAGAACAAACTGGAGTTTTAGAAATAAATCTTTCATATTTATGTGCGTTAAGGTCACAGCATTTGACATAGTCTGTCCCCATATAGTACAAGTCAAAATGGCTGTATGTGTCGGAATCGTGGAGAATAGCAGTTTTCAAGCTTAATAGAGATGGCGATTCTCTGTGCTCAGTTGGTTCCACAACTTTACGCTATCAGGAAGGTATGGAGTTTGGAATCATCACGAAGGTTACAGCGAACTACATCTGACAATTTAGGAGGTACGAGATTACTGAGATAATTCGGGGTAGTGTTATTGACCATTTTATAAAACAAAGTCAGTTTATGTAGACAGACAGATGTTTTATTTCAGTCTCACCTCACATAAAATACAGTAAAAAGTATATAATATAACATTGAACATTAAAGTAATAAGGGTTATGAGAGACTATAAAGTATAATACATAAACAGAACTAAAATAAATATTGATGTTAACAGTGGACATATACACTAACAGATTAAAATTTATCCATATAAAATATGTTTTCTTCTTTGTAAGATATAAAATCAGGTTTGAGCGGTAAAATATACATGGTGTTTAAACAGTAGAACTGATTTATCGATATCACTAAGATCTAAGAAGTTGGGATAGCCAAAACAGACATTTTCTTACAAACTCTCGCGCAAATCATTATATAAAGGGCAATGTAAAAGTACATGTCTTTCATCCTTAACACTCTCACTACACTGAAAACACACTCTCTCATTCACATTTTTATTTTTATATCTGCCGGTTTCCAAATGCAGAGGAGCAGTACCTGATCTGAATTTTGGAAAGGGCAGAGCGGTATTAACGGGCCATACTCATCCTTAAACATTTGATACATTCTTAGTTTATTACCTCCCGTTCTACCGCTTGGCTGACGTAATGATTCATTCCATCCACTAACATACTTCTGCATCCATATATTTCGCACACGCTCACATACACGCTTAACACTCACATCAGCTTCAACATTCAGGTTCCATTCTTTCATCTTAGCTCTCAAATTACAATTTTCACTCGTCCACTCGTACATCTCTCCGACCACATAAAAACACACTTATTTAGTCTAAAAGGCATCTTAATAAAACGACAATATTGTCTAAAAATACACATCCATTGTCTAACTATTGGAGGAATTCATCCCATGGATCCATTTATAGCAACATTTGAAGCATATTTAGCCAACCCCAAGAAAATCTCAAAGCACGATGGTATACAGCATTTACAACGGAAACCTCCCGATAACCCCAGATAGATGCCCCATAGCTTAGAACTGACTACACCATCGTATCTTATAATTTTGCATAAGTAGTGGATTGCATTCCTCCAAATGCCTTATATTTACAAAGAAGAAGGCCTAAAGCTCTACTATTTGAATTAGCTGCTGCCTTAGCCATTACATTGTAATCAAGATGTTCTGTGAGCAATAGGTCTAGATAATTATAACTATCAACAACTTCTAAAAGAGAATTGCCAACAGTAAAGACAGTACTTGTTCTTTGTGCACTTACTGTCCTAAAATGTACACTTTTTTTTATTTATGTACGTATCTTCTATGACACAATGGTTTGCAATTGGTTTCTTTATATATCTTATGGTGCCCGGTTCTGCAAACGATTCTCAAAGCATCAAGATTGAGTTTTTCAAGCATATCAGCTTGCTGCTTTGAACAGTTATCCGATATATGGCTGCAATAATCGAAAACAGGAAGAATGAATTGTTTATACATATATATAGTTTTTAGCGTTTTTCGGTTTCATCGATATTTCATACTTCTAAGACAATTCACCATTAGTGCAACCTTTTTGGCGATGTCGTTAGTTTGATCACTCACAGAGCAGTCTTGCTGTAAAATAAGTCCCAATTGTTTGTGACTTTGAATCACCACACATTTTTCTCTACTTTCAAGATAACCCTCAAACCATTTCAACAAATTCCCGTTTATAACATATCTTTTCATATATGATAACCCTATGCCTTTATCGAATGCTTTGATTACATCGCAAAACATAGCTCTAACTTATTTACCTTTATCTACTGCCCGGCTATAAAATCACATAAAACCGTTAGTTGATTAACAGTAGAGTCTACCGGTGTGAAATCTGAATGAAGATTAGAAAGTATGTCATCATCTCTAAAATAGTTGTAGACATGTTTAAAAACACAATTTTCAAATACCTTCGCTAGACAACTCGTAAGTGCAACCAGACTGTAAATAAGAACAATCATTTATGCTCCCTTTCTTATGGATAGGCTCGACAGAGGCTTCTTTCCGAACTTTCGGAAATGTATGCAAGCGATAAGTTAAATACTTATATAAGGGGTGGCTAGAAGTTTAGCGTTCATTTTAGGGAACATTTTGATAATTCCGTCCGAACCTGTCGCTTTTGTTTTGTCTATACGGAAGACAGAATACCATGAACTTCATTGGTATTTAGAGGATTATCAATGTCAGAAATAGTTTCCTCAATTTGTTAGTCCAGATAGGCGACTCTAGTTTGATCTGTAAAGTAGACAGACAGACAGACATATTCTTTATTTGAGTCTCACCTCAACATTTCCGTAAAAATACAATCATGATATAGTACATTAAAACAATGAAGAGCTACCCTGTAAAGAAGGGTTATGAGAGACTGTATACATGCTATAAAACCGCTATGATAATATACAAGATATAAGATAAGATATAACATTTAAATAAATTACTACAATAGTTAAAAGGCATTCTTAAACATATGTACAAAAAGGCATCAGACATGACAGAAAAAGAACATTTCTAACCAATACTTAAAAGCATATTAAACATGATATAAAAGTGAAGTGCGACGCTCTAAAATAGATTTGCAGGTCTTTGCAGCTGTAAAAATCACATCAGGTGAAGAGAGTATGAAACCAACTTTCTCGATATCACAGAGGCTTAAAATGGTGTATAAGATAAAATACATCTGTTGTAGAGGATGGATC
This sequence comes from Gibbula magus, assembly GCA_936450465.1. Taxonomy (NCBI): domain Eukaryota; kingdom Metazoa; phylum Mollusca; class Gastropoda; order Trochida; family Trochidae; genus Gibbula; species Gibbula magus. The sequence goes on from OW388292.1 coordinate 69,393,660, forward strand.
GTTCTTCTCGATAGGTAGGACAGTGCAGCAATACATGTATCTCGTCTTCTACTGCTTCCACACAAAATTGGCACTCCTCGAAAGGGGTATTAGTGTAACGTCCTGTTTCTATCTTGAGGGGAGCAACTCCACATCTAAACTTTGAAAGGGCACTTCTCTGGGATCTGTTGAGGCGTCGTGTTACAAAGCCCTCTGTTTGGTACTCTGTCTTAAAGGTACAGTACGTTCTCAGCTTGTTTCCACCAGTTCCCCGAGTAGCAGACACAATATCCTTCTTCCAGTTATCAATGAACTCTGTATACAAGGTGTCTTTTACTTTCTCGACGACAAACTTCTTATGCTATCTTCTGTCAGGTGGGATAAAGTGCGCGAGTCCAAGAAGGGTAAACTTGTGATGGATCCTTAGCACTGATTCCGCTTCTTTCTTGTTGCCCAGTAGTAGCTCCAGGTAAACACTCTATTGGCTATTCTGTCATTGTCCATATTCCTTAGTTGCATGTAGACTCTGGTCACACATCCCCACTGTCTGATGGTAGGGGGTACCCAACACATGTCGCCACACACTGCGTTGTTGGGAGCGTATCTTCTCAAACCAAGGTAGAACCTCATTGCCCTATTATGTACCGCCTCAATACAACTCATCTTGTACGTCCCCCTTATGCTGGCGCTGTACTCTATCGTAGGCCATACCATGGCGTCATACAATTTGGTGAAAGTGTCATACGCCATGCCCCCAGCAACTTGGTTTTGGAGATCAGGAGCCCCAGTGCTCTGCTCGCTGAACTGGCTGCTGCTCTTGCCATGCGATTATAGTCTATGTGTTCTGTGACAAGGATTCCAAGATAGCTGTCAGTGACGTCTAACGTACTTGTTCCACATATGAGCACAGCACTGGTCCTGGGAGCAGAGATCGAGCGGAAGTGGACCACCTTGGACTTAGCTTCGTTTACAGTCATGAAGTTTGCTTGGCACCAAGAGTTCAAACAGTCCAGGAGCAGGTTCAGATCACTTTCACTCTCCGCCAGTAGTACCAAGTCGTCAGCGTACGCTAATACGCCTATTCGTTCATCGTTTACCGGCACACCGACATTTAGCTGGTTGATGACACTAAAAAGTTCATTTATATATAGGTTGAATAGGACAGGTGACAATAAGCATCCTTGCTTTAGCCCGGAGTTTACATCAAACCATCCTGTATTCTTGCCGTTGATCTTCCCACTGCACTGAAAGCTTCTATAAAGGGAGGCAACTGCATTGGACATCTTTCCTTTTATGTCTACTTCTAGTAACTTGCTGTGCAGCGTAGATCTGTCAATACAATCATAGGCTTTTCTCAGATCTATGAAGGCTGCAAAAGTGGATTTTTTTTCTGTGCTTTACTTGTTTCTACCAAAGAAGTCAGTGTAGCTATGTGCTTTTTACTTCGCATCGAGTCTTCCCTACTTCGCATCGCCACCTCGCTACTTCGCATCGCCATTTCGCTATTTCGTCCTAGCTTAGAATAACAGGAAGTAGCGAAGACGCGAATGGTAGAAATCAGCCACCATATAGTCCAAGTATCCAAGGCATGGCATTGATTAAGTTACTCGTTGTATTTCTAGAAAGCAATCGAATAGAACAGTGCTCCCTGTTAAGGTTTTTTTCTAAACACAGTATGTATATAGGATGTGTTCACAAAGCTTTGAGTCTGCCACATTGTCAACTACTTAGCTATAAGAGATGGACGTTTGGTCAGATCTTAGAATGCCGTGCTCAATGTTGACGCCCTTTCTCAATGTATGTTGGTGTATGGTGTTTTTTAAGTTATGTGGGTGCATGTTTAAGCTTCACGTGTACGTCTGGTGGTGACTAACTACATGCTGTAGTACAATGTCCAATATTGTCATTTTGTTTAGTTTAGATCGATCTGAAACCTACTACTTTACCTAAATCACCCCACATGTAAATGTATACTAACTGGTAGTAGTAGTAGTCAGAAATGGGAATTTTAAAAAAGTGTTGGATGCAAAAGCAACACACTATGTTCCTGTGACCGACATTTGTGATTCTTGTAACAATTTATCTTGTCTGAAGAAATATTATTGTCCAAATAAAGAATTCGTTGTAAGCTCCCAACTGGTTTACATTTATATTGACAGAGAAGCTGAATTGATACCGATGATCTGTCTTGTCCCATACCACTCACAAATGGACTAGTTACAAGAAAACACATGAGTATAGGTCTAAACTACCCTAATTACATCTAAGTGTTTTCATAAGCTGGGACAACTACAAAACTCACAATTCAGCTTTCACAGAACATAATGGCGGTTTCTCTGGCTCGAGTTAATGTTGAAAAGACATTTTGTTGTAAAGACTTAACGAAAATAATCGTCGATCATGGGTGAGCAATATTAAAAATCTAATTTGTACATAAGGTTTTAGTTACGCATGGGAGTTTCAAAACATCATCAATGCTGACTTATTTATAAAAGAATTCTCTCAAAATAGTTATTGATTGAAATGCTAAAAATATCATGTCCACTTTAAATGAGCAGTCTAATTTAGATTTCTATTCGTCTGCGAAAAATCTTTTAAAATGGAATCATATTTGTCATATTTACTTAATAAAGACTTGAGACGATTTGAACACTTTTAAGAATAGGTGAACTGAAAATAATGAAAAACCTCGGAAGAAGAAATAATATCCCTAGAGAATTAAGATTTTGTCCTTTCTGTATAAATGTTTTAGAAGATGAATTACATTTTATGTTTTTATGCCCTATGTTTAACGAATTAAGAAGTAAATATATGTTAGACTTGAAATGTAAAACTAAAACATCTCTAGCTACTCTGTTGCAAACTGAAAATGTCAATCGTTTACATTTACGTTTACGCTATATCAAAGAAGCTTATATGTTACGTTGTTCACTATTGTAAATGTATGTATATATGTATATATCATGTAAAACCTCTACACAAATGTTATGATGTTTCAGTTATTGCACCTAATCTGTTAATTTCACCAAAATGATTTTGTATATTGTACATGGGCATGTGGCCTTTATACTGAATAAACTATTTCACATCAATGGATGTGCAAGACGACGTATCGACGTTATGAAACGTAGGATGACGTTACGGGTGATGTAAAAGTTTGCCTTCTCTCTGCAATGTAGATATTATCGGCATTTTTGTGAGTGATTTTTGCTACTATGTTCTGAACGTATCTCATCAGTTACATGATACGCTTTTGTGCATGTGCATTTTGTTTTCTCGACTTAAAAGCATGTTTTCGAATCTTACTGCTTTTCGACAATGTTTATAGACTTAAGTGCGGTTTGTCGATTGTTTTCGTTTCTTGGATGACAATAATATGTAAGTGTTTTCATTTGGAATATAGAAAATACCCATTTTCATTATAACTGCTTATTTTGTGATTGTCAACTGTTTGTGGACATCAATGTGAAACCGTTAACTCGTTTGTAAATTTTGGATAGAATGGGATATCTGTTCTAATAACAGAGGCGTGAGTGACTCCATTGAATCAATTCCACATATCAATAAGTTTGATTCCAAAATTGTTTGATCTATCTTTTTCCATTGAAGATCCCTTGTAGGTTTAGTTCGCCAAGGACCATTTGTGGTTTAAGTTCAATATTCATCTATAATGTGTTCATCGAGTGAGCAAAAGTCACTACTATTTCTAGTCCTTGCGTTAAACCCCAAAACATATCACTGAATGAAGCAATATTACGTAATAAATACACTGAGGGAATGATAATCTGTTATAGATTTATAGTGGTGTAGACGATATGGGGTGTAGGCGATATGAGAACACTCCTGTCACTCGGGAGTTATTGTTTAATTATTGCCTTTGAATTACTCAGGCAATACTTTAGGCTATCACGCTTTCTGTTGCGTAATTTAAGTTTGTAAATTTCATCGTCTTGGCTGACTGACCTAGTCTTTCAGTTGCACGTGAAACATGAGTATCACGCAACTTCTAAACGCACGGCATAACTCTTGCCAGTCTCGATTACTGGCTGATTTAAGCCTTGCAGTATTGCCCTCGCTTTGTTGTGCCAAGAAAGTGGATCGCTGCACCTGAAATGCATAGTAGGCCCGGATTTCCAAGGAAATACTGCAAGCCTAAATCCGCCAGTAATGGATATTGACAAGAGTTATGCCTTGCATTGGTAAGTTGGAGTATCACGCTGCACATGACACATGCGGTCGCATTCATCAACGAATGTAACTGCTCCATTTGATCATACTGTCACAATAAGTTTTCGTTTCAGTTTTGGTTTAGGCGAAACCATTCAGATTTAATTTCGACAAAACCGAAACCAGCTTGTCGAAGCATGCATCCTCGACGGTGACTATCTGTGATTCTCTGTGCAGATTGGAAAAATCAGGCGACAGAATAGTCGCTCTTACTTAAGTTATTTTAGTACAGTCAGGCATCGATAATCCGAACGCTTCTTTTTTTCATTAAAAACGTTCGGATAGTTAAATGTTCGGATTACTGAAATGAACTTAACAATATGGAGTTACTCCTCTGTGAAACTACACTAGACAGGAACGCATCTAGAATATCAAATAATGCATTGCATATACACATAAGTCAATCACACATAACGTTTCAACATTTCACATTATAATGAATAAAAGACCCCTTGAGTTGCTATGACGTGTCAGCCATACTCAGCCTCCCCGGGGTCTAGACCGAAGTGCATCTGGCCCTGTCCGTGGTGAAGGCTTGACTAACGTCCCCATGCGGACTGACCTCCACCACACTCTCGGAGGTGCCCACTTGCTCTGACATCCGGGACAAACCCTAGATAGATTAACGCTAAATTAACACCAAATTCTGAATCTTGAATTATGATTTTAGTAAAAATAGAATGCTTCACATCCATCACTCCTTAACGAAAAGAAAGGTCTATATTATCAACGGATAACTGTTGTTGTTGTTATTATTATTATGGAAAATGCATTATATTTATAAGCGAAACGGTCCACTATTTTAAAAAATCAAAAGAGATTTCCCGAAAAGGCTCAATGTCACAATATTGCCATAAACTCATTAATGTAGATAAGCTGGATGCCCTTTAATTATTCACTGTGAAACAATCAAATCGTTCAATAATATTTTTTATTTAGATCTTATCATGATTTATTTTGTTTACTATGTTTGTAAACATTTTAAATCTTTAGTATAACGTCACTTCAATCTTTATTACGGTACTTAGAAGGCCACAGGCCTGTAGTACAATCATGGGTAAATCAGATTACAGATTATTTTCGGTGACAATATTCTTTCTAAATAACATTGCATAATAAATATACATTGCAAGATTTTGCAATACGTGAGTATTGATATGTTGCAACAATAACAATAGTTTTGTTACACTGGGATAAGTATAATAGTATGATTTAATATATATTTAGCCGTAGGCTTTTATAGGATGGACATATTAACAAAAAATGTAGTTCGTGTTCTACAGCATTCATATTACAAATTTGACAGATCCTGTTATTTCTTGTAATGCCTGAATATATACCAGTTTCAACAAACAATTCATGGGACGAACAACGAAAGCGAGATAAAGCAATACGAAACTCTTTTACATCAACGTTTGAAAGATAATTTTCTAGACATATTTCAGGTTTCCATTGTCTATAATATATACATTTAGTTGATAATGACATGGATTCTGACCAGGATTGCAATTATATATATTTCATTGTTTGTGTTATTGAAGTGATCAAATATGATTGTACATCTACACTTTGGCTGTGCCAAATATATCCATATCCTGTTTTATTGAGAATTTCTCTTATTTCAGTCACCCAATTTCTTTTGCAATTTTTATCATAAAGTTTCATCATATCATAACATTTTTGGCGAATCTGTAACAGGGCATATTCAATAATCTTATCCAATATTTAATAGATCTAATAGACGAATAAATCAACAGTGGAAATCTGCCTAATTCTCCGTATACCATCGTGTTACATGTGCTAGTTTTAACACCAAGGAACTTTTTACAGGCATATAAATGGACCTTTTCAATGTTATCATAATGTTTTTACCCCCATATTTCAGATCCATATAAAAGTATTGGGCTTATCTTCATATCAAATATCTTAAAAAAGGTGTTATATGACATATCACCTAAAGATCGCATATGTGTGTAGATACCTGTCAAAACTTAAAAGGCTTGTGTTGATGCCTGTTTAGTGTGGTGAGACCTAGATATTTATAAGCACCTGTAGTTTGAAGAAGTTCTCCTTTATAAAACCATTTTTCGATCTTTGAAAGTTTTCCCCCATTATTGAAAACAATGATTTTAGTTTTTTCTCTGTTGACACACAATTCAAATTACTCAAAAAATGTGTCTAATTCATCTATTTGTTTCTGTAAACCGCTAATGGTACTAGAAAATAGTACAATGTCATCTGCAAAAAGTAATAGTAATAATTGCACCGTATCTGGGTGTAATTGTATTCCATTCGTACATGTGTTACATATTTGCTGTCCTAATTCGTTAATGAAAAAACTAAACAAGAAGGTGCTTAAAATACAGCCTTGTCTAACTCCAAGTTGACTCATAAATGGCTCAGAAATTTCTTGATTGATTCTAACACTTACCGTAACATGTATAGTATAACGTCATGTTTATGTTAATCGAGGTCAGTGAAACTCCTTTGTACAGTCTGTCTTTCTCTATTTGTGGCGTTGTGTCCTTCTCATTTTCTTTTTATCTGTGCCTGTCTCTGTCTCTGTCACTCTGTGTGTATCTCTCTTACACACTTCTCACTTAGTCTCTCTCTCTCTCTCTCTCTCTCTCTCTCTCTCTCTCTCTCTCTCTCTCTCTCTCTCTCTCTCTCTCTCTCTCTCTCTCTCTCTCTCTCTCTCTCTCTCTCTCTCTCTCTCTCTCTCTCTCTCTCCTCTCTCTCTCTCTCTCTCTCTCTCTCTCTCTCTCTCTCCTCTCTCTCTCTCTCTCTCTCTCTCTCTCTCTCTCTCTCTCTCTCTCTCTCTCTCTCTCTCTCTCTCTCTCTCTCTCTCTCTCTCTCTCTCTCTCTCTCTCTCTCTCTCTCTCTCTCTCTCTCTCTCTCTCTCTCTCTCTCTCTCTCTCTCTCTCTCTCTCTCTCTCTCTCTCTCTCTCTCTCTCTCTCTCTCTCTCTCTCTCTCTCTCTCTCTCTCTCTCTCTCTCTCTCTCTCTCTCTCTCTCTCTCTCTCTCTCTCTCTCTCTCTCTCTCTCTCTCTCTCTCTCTCTCTCTCTCTCTCTCTCTCTCTCTCTCTCTCTCTCTCTCTCTCTCTCTCTCTCTCTCTCTCTCTCTCTCTCTCTCTCTCTCTCTCTCTCTCTCTCTCTCTCTCTCTCTCTCTCTCTCTCTCTCTCTCTCTGCACACAGACTAAGTAATGAGAACGCACATGGATATATGGCACATTGACATATGACACAAGCGACAGTCAACTCAACACCCCAAGCAACATGGCGACTCCAACTGATCACTGTGCGGACACCGGGGCCATAATACGTGAGTCTATGAACATCGTTGAGTCACCCATTACATATTGCCAAACCCCTGGTGTATATCAACAACAACCTCTTTCAACATCTGCTGTTCAGCAAGCAGGATTAGTTACCCCGCCTCAGGCTCAACCACAACAACTTAGCTTCTCAACCCCACTCAATGGAGGGTATCAACAAGGGGGTCTGTCGGTAATTATTGACAAGCTCAACGTTATCGAAACCAAACTGACTAAACTTGACATAATCGAAAGAGATATTCACGGTATAAAAAGTGATGTGGCTAGTCTCGAACTCAAAGTAAAATCTATGGATGAAGTTCGCACAAAAGTTGACTCTTTAGAAACCAGTACCCAGTTCATCTCAAATTCCTTTGAAGATTGGAAATTAAAGATGCAAACTATGGAGAAGGACGGCGCTCTGCTGAAGGGTGAATTAGGTACCTTAGATGAGTTGAAAGCTGAAAATCTGTCCCTAACGGAATCGGTGATAGATCAGCGATGTCGATCTATGAGAGACAATTTGATTTTCACAAATATCCCGGAAACTACATCTGATACCATTAGAGATGGAAATTACAAACATGACATTGAGGATAGTGAGAGAGTAATCAGGGAGTTCATTGACAAGGAACTGAATTTTGACTCGGAAAATCTGCAGTTTAAAAGAGTGCACAGAATAGGACGAAGACGGATCCCCCAACGCCCAGGTGAGGAGGTAAAACCCCGCTCAATTATTGCAAAATTCCTGGTTACAAAAGAGCGAGACGCCGTCAAAAGAAGTGCTAAGGAGTTAAAAGGGAAACCCTTTAGGATCGTGGAACAATTCCCCCCGGAAATCAGTGATTACAGGCGTGAGATTCTTATGCCATTGCTCAATTCTGCTAGGAGAGAAGGTAAACGAGCCCATATTGTGGTGGATAAATTGTATGTCAATAACCGCCTCCAAAATGTGCCCGTACCACCCCCATATAGAGCCTCAGAGAATCATTCGCCTGTGTTTGTAAACAACGGAGGCGCAAGGCAATCACGGCGATAGCGTGTTGCCGGTGGACAGGGGCTAACGCCTGTGGAGGCTATATCAACCCCAGATGGCCTTAGCACAGGTACAGCAGGTGTACCCCAGGTAACATCACGTTGTAAATCTCACTGCTCTGAAACTTTGACAAATGATGCAGAGGTGAACTATACCAGTGACTCTGAGTCTACTGGTCAAGATACCGTACACTCATTACAAACTAGTCCACGTGTACATCATATGGTGGACATGGACAATAAAACAATAATGACAAAGCAGGTTGCTAGTAATAACGACAAAACTGTTATTGATCAGTTAAAGACAAATGATGACATTGTTTGCTGTTGTGCTTCGAGTACTGGTGTAGGGGACACCCCTATTTGTGATATATATTCAGATGAACCGTGTACTGACACTTTAGTTATAGAAACTGATGTAAGTAGGCCTACTTCTTTAGATAATGAAACTGGTGTGCACGATAATACACAAAGTGAGACGTGCAGTGAGGAAAGTGGTAGTTCTAATTCATGTGACAATATTTTAAGATTTCTTAGCATTAACGTGTGCGGTCTACGTAACAGACTGGAATACCCTGACTTTGTTCATTTAATTCAAAACAGAGATATTATCTGTTTACAGGAAACAAAAACTAATGCTTTAGATGATCTTACTATTGAAGGTTTTAAGCTATACACTCAAAACAGGAGAACAGTTACTAGACGATCTGGGGGTATAGCACTTGGTGTTAGAGATAAATACTCACAATACGTTTCTCCAGTAGATAATCAAAGTGATTATATATATTGGTTTAAGGTGGCAAGGGAACTGTTTGATTTAGATCAGGATCTCTTCATTGGAGTCACATACCTACCACCTGAAGGTTCTAAATATGCCGGTGATAATTTATTCACACTTATTGAACAATCTATATTGCTATCGTTATCTCAATCAGATTATGTTGTTTTAATTGGAGATTTTAATGCCAGAACCTCAAATGTACTAGATTATTGTGTGATAGACAGATTTATCATGGATGAATTCGGTCTTGATGCAAATGAACTAAATTTTGAAATGAATCCTAGATTGTTCTTTGATACTTTAGATATACCTAACCTTAGATATTCAATGGACAAAGGAAAGATTAACACCTATGGTAAAGGTCTCATTGATTTGTGCAAGGAATTAAATCTTTATATCTGCAACGGCCGACTAGGCAAGGATAAGTATATAGGGGAAAATACGTGTAATGATAAAAGTGCAATCGACTATGTTATTTCATCACCTAAATGTTTATCTTTATTCTCAAATTTCGAAGTTCTTGAATTTTCACCCCTCTACTCTGATGTACACTCACCAGTTACTTTCTCGCTCAATAAAATCCCCTCCTCAGAGAGCGATAATGCTGTGATAAGTGATACCAACCCAGATGTCACTCAGTCAAGAGATGTTACTAAACCAAAAAAGTATGACATTGATAAGTTACCTGAATTTAGGAATAGTATTGATACCCAACAGATAAATAATTTGCGTCTCAGAGCTGACCTAGCTGTTAGAGGTCATGGTGACCTGCGAAGTGAGGTCAACTGTTTAGCTAATGAGGTCACGCACGTGCTTTGTAGCGCAGCTTGTAATACGTTTGGGACCAGAACCAACCGCTCGCACAAACAGCATTTTGAGAGGAAGAAACAAGTAAACAAACCCTGGTTCAATACTCAATGCAAAGAAAAACGAAAATGTTATCTTAAAGCGAAAAGACGCTATAAGAAATCACAAAATAAACTTAACCAGTGTTACTTTAAATATCATGCTAAAATGTACAAGAAATGCTTGAACAATCATATTAAACGATTTAAAAACAGAACAAGTGAAATGCTAAGAAATCAGCAGATGTACTCGCCCAAAGAATTTTGGAAAGTATTACAGCCTGGTAAGGATAACTCTGTTAAAGGTCCCCACCCTAGTCTAAATGATTTTTATACATTCTTTAGGGAAATAAACGAGAATGGCCACTCAGATGACGATGTCCCACCTGAAACCGAATTTATGTCATATGATAATGAATGTTTAAATTGTGATATTACTATCCAAGAAATCGAGAAAGCTGTTAAATCTCTGAAACGATGTAAAAGCAGCGGTGTAGATTTAATTGAGAACGAATACCTCGTAGATACTTTTGAGATTATGGGATCATTCTACGTCTCTTTCTTTAATTTAATATTAACGTCTGGTCAAATCCCTGAATCCTGGCTAACAGGTGTTATAAGGCCCATCTATAAAAAGAAAGGTGATCCAGCTAACCCCAACTCGTATCGACCCATAACTATTCTCAGCTGCTTTGGAAAACTATTTACGTCAGTCTTAAATAGGAGACTGAATACATTCCTTGAATCAAATGATATATTATCACGGGCACAAGCAGGTTTTAGGGAACATTTCTCAACAATTGATAATATCTTTGCACTCCATATTTTATCTCAAATTCTTAAGAATTCTAAAAAGAAATTATACTGTGCGTTTATCGATTTTACTAAAGCGTTTGATAACGTTTGGAGAGTTGGTCTCTGGCATAAATTGTTAATGTATAATATTGATGGAAAATTCTTTAACTTAGTCCGAAATATGTATAGCAATATAAAGTCGTGCGTCAAGGTAGATAATATTCACTCTGAATATTTCTTTAGTTACCGTGGTGTTCGCCAAGGAGAAAATCTTTCCCCTCTCTTATTCTCGATTTTCCTTAATGATCTAGAAGATTTTTTGAGTCAGCAAGGGTGTGAGGGTGTGACAATCGACAGCAGTAATGCTGATTATATTGATATATGTATTAAGCTATTCATACTTTTATATGCTGACGATACTGTCCTTCTGGGAGAAACTCCCCTTAAACTTCAATCTTCATTAGATAGCTTTCGTCAGTATTGTGAACAATGGAAATTGGATGTAAATATCTCTAAAACTAAGATTGTAATATTTGGAGGGGGTGTAGCAGCCAAATCCAAATTATCCTTCCACTTTGGAGATCAATCTATTGAAATCTCAGACTGTTACACTTATCTTGGAATAAATTTTCATAGGAATAGAAGAATGATTATTGCAATGAAAACCCTTGTAACGAGCGCAACAAAGGCTATGTTTGCTCTTCTTAAGAGATCACGTAATGTTTATTTACCTTTAGACTCTCTTCTTAAAGCTTTTGATGTGATGATTCTCCCAATTTTAACATACGGCTCTGAAGTATGGGGGTATGAAAACCTAGACATTATTGAAAAAGTTCATTTAAAATTTTTGAAGTTAGCAGCAGGTTTACGACCATCAACACCCAACTTCATGGTTTATGGTGAGCTCGGAAGATTCCCCCTGAAAATTGATGTAGCCCTAAAAATGATAAAATTTTGGTATAAACTAGAAACAACTGATATCACAACGAAATACTCATCAAACCTATTTAGACTTTTGAAATATAATGATTCCCTTAATGTTTGTAATCCCTGGTTCTGTTTTATCAAAACGCTTTTTAATCATTGTGGACTGACAAATTTATTTTATAACCCCATGTGTTACTCAATTAACTATATTGTAACATTAGTAGAGCGAGTATTAAAAGATCAATTCATACAGAGATGGCAATGCGATGTCTCCAGCAGCTCTAAAGGATACTATTATAAGTTTTTTAAACACTCAATATCTTTTGAACCATACCTTTTATTATCTAAATCTATAGCCTACCCTATATTGCTATTCAGAACAAGTAACCATTATTTACCAGTTGAAACTGGCCGCTGGAAAGGCATCACACGCGAAAACAGAAATTGCCCTCTCTGTAACTCCCCATCAATAGCAGACGAGTTCCACTATTTATTTAAATGTTCAGCTTTTACCAATGTAAGAACCATGTATATACCAGAATATTTATGTACCTTTCCAAATATACATAAAATGAAATCATTACTATGTACAAAAAAACTCTCAGTACTAAAAGGAGTATCCAAATTTATCGCTATTGTAAATGCTAAAATGAAAAGAATTATGTAAACTGACCTTCACATATTGTATCTAATTCATTGTTATATATTATATATGTGCTCTTGTACCACCGTCGGTGGATATACAGAGAATAAAGAATTGAAAAAAAGAATAAAGAATTGAATTGAATTGACACCGTGTTGCATGAACAATGCTTGCTTCATAACAATTACCATCGCAAATTAAGCTTTCCTTGAAATCAGAACAAGTTTTATGTTTTACTATCGTATAATGGTGCTCAGATCAAATATGACACATATCTATCCTTATGTCTGTTACTTTTAAACCGCGTGCTATTCTCGTCTTTCTAATATAAGCGACTTGTAGGGATGGGTGCCACCCATAATCAACCTGTGTCACACGTGCCGTCTTGTGGTAGTTTGTAAATAAAACGCCGAATTCCTTTTGCCACCCTCCCCTGCCCACACTATACCCCGACGTTCCCTTACATCCCTTGTTATTATCCCTTTAAAATTAAAAATCTTGGCCATCACTTTTAATTGGTCAGGTAGTAAACCTTTAATAGCTGACCGGATCATTCACATAAAGTAGTAAAGTAAAGGTCTTAACCTTGAGAACACTATGATATTTTAATCTAAACCATGGCTATATTCAGAGAGATAAGCGTTTAACAAACATATATTGTTCAATTTGCATGTTAACCTGGTAATGCAATCATCTTGGAGCCAGAGTCATCGACGTACCAGAACCAAACTGACAGTTCCTTTTTATCCAAAATAATAATTCAAGATTTTACAAAGAGAATGCAATAACCCGTATCCGCTGATGAGGTGTACTGCGACCTTGATTGGTATTGTTCTCACCCAGGCTAGATTGCACGTGCAGACCATGCAATCACGGATCTTTAGCAGATTAAAGCGTGTCAATCATAGCTGCATCATGTACAGATTAAAGTTTCCATTATGTTGGAGGAAAAGTCGCACGTGCGATTCATGCCAGATTCATCTCCATCGACCCTGTTCAAAGTTGCAAAGGACTCACTGGCCAGTACATACCCGGTAGGTAGGGGACATTCCAAGATGGCGGCCGAAACCTAGGTAGAAAGGTAGATGTCTACTTTCAGTGTCCGGTTCTCTTTATTGCCGCGGTTTGGTAAGTTACATTTTACTTTGCAAATGTGATTATAATGCAAGGAGCATTGTCTCATCATATTTTATATGTAGTTCCTTATCATTCCCACTCCCTCTCTTGGCATGCCCCTCTATAACGGATACACGACAGTGGTGTTGCTTGTACCGGGATACGGACAGACCACGCGTGGGTATTTTATTCACAGGCGAGGAGAAGAACAGCCGGGCGAGTTCGGAACATATTAGAAGTAATGTTTTGCCACTTTTATTTGGTAACAGGGTCCTTTTAATAAAACTGGACTCATACAATCTGAGGGTGTCAGCTCTTCTCCCAATGGATCAATCTGTAACACTGACTTGTACGTGACACAGCACGTTCCGTTCCACCGTATTGAGGTGAGATGAGTTAGGGTTAAACGCTGTTTCAAGAATATATCACGGCTGATAGTATTATTGCAGGGAGAAAGCAAGCAACACCATGGTGACTATGCATTGAGGTGAAACCTGCGAGCATCGGCTTGAACCAGCGAACCATGGGTGGTACTGCACTTATGGATAATAAAGGCATGCACTGACTATAGGAGTTCATCACAGGCGCCAGAACATATACCGATAGACGTTTCTTTAAAACATATGAAGAAGTTGGGTACAGTCCGCCACTTAGATTCCGGCTCACATGTACCTAGAAATGAAAGTTTACAAAGCGTAATTTGGCAAGGAATCCAGTTTAACCATTTCCGAGTTCATGAGTGGATGCAAGAAGGCGGACGGTGTCCAACCTTGATAATTATGTAGATAGGTAGTAAGTATATATGCTTTGCACCGCATGGCGCCTGTGCCCCGCATACTATGTCGCTCGGATGGGTACCTCAAGTGATAGGACCTGTGAAATCATGGGTGTGTACACCATTTCAAAAGAATCAAGTTTACACTGTAAAAATCGCGTTTAGCAATTAAACATGACCGTTACATGTTTAATGCTATACATGATTAGGATAGTGCTTAATAGCGAAACACAAGAACGATATTACATATGTTATTAAAACATGAATAGCTTTTAAACACATTTCTAAACGTGTTTAGACAGACTTTGTACCAGTGGCTAAACACTTTCCTAAACATGTTTGAGAATGTCCCCAATGGGTCGGATTACATTGGTCATTTTGGGCGGGAGAGTTAATTAAGAGCAGATGTGTATCCCTGTGGCCGCCATATTTCGCCAGCTTCATATTGTCTATTTACACGTTGTTGATGCACACGTTTCTGGTCATTCGACGTTCACATGAGGCCAAAAGTTGATGCTACTGCGAATATATGTCTCTATGTTCCCTGAACGACACACTTATGGTTCCAACCAAGACTTTTTTAAGGTAGGTTCATTTGAGATTTCACAACGTCGTCCGATTGCTTTCTATGTTGTTTTCATTTGTCAAAGGAGTTTGTAACAAGTCATTTAACGTACGTATATTATATGCTTAGCACCAACAGTAACATCAATATTTAAGTAATATGTGTTATTTATATAAATGATATATATGAGGGTTGTGACAATGTTTATAGATCTAAAATAAAGTAATATCCATAAACCACATATTACTATCACATTCCAGTGTAGTGAGGTTTGATTAGTGTAACTGGTTGTGTTGAATTACTTGAATTAAGATGTGTAATAAGGGTATAGACGTTTAACAATTGTATTTACTTAATAAGTTCTGAAAGAAGCATATGACAATATGTTCATTTAATACTTGGTTGATGCTCATATAGCTCATTTAGGACCAGACCTGTATATTTAGATGTATCTATGTTATGCAGTTGGAGAAGATGTTTTCCTGATGACATTCTGCCTTGACAAGAAAGATGCTGTGATGGAGAAATAGGAGAAACTGTAAGCATTCACTTAGTTGTGATGAGTAAATATTAAACTAAATTCCTTTATGTTAGGACTTTCACAAATGAACTGTATTTAAGTAATATATAGACTATTACTTTTCATTACAAAGACCAACTATTGTACAAATATGCTTTGGTAAAAGATTTGCTTGTATCTGCCATTTTATTCTGACTTTTTTATACTAATTTTTGCCCTTTTTGTAGGAAACAAGAACTGACAGAATCAGTTATTACAAAACGTTGAAGTCCAACTAAAATACATTAAAGTTTTTTTTTAAACTGATTTCATCACTGGATTTGATGTCAGTTAATTTTGTACAACCATTTTTTATATACCCAAATGAGTTACTCTGTGACATGTTTCACTTTACTTCCTTTATAAAACTAAAACAGAAGACACGATATGTTCATAAAATGTGTTATTTTTTTGTCATGTTGCATTACGACAGTAAACTAAAAGTTTCTTCATTCATGTTACAGGTGAAGGCTGCCAAAGGAAATAAAATGCAGTTTACAAACGACCTTCCTGAATCTCAAATACCTTCCAAATCCTTGGATTTAATACAATTTTAAAGGGAGTAAACTCCAAAAACTTGTTGTGAAAATGTTATGTTGGAAAAAAATCCAGAAAGCACCCAACCTATTTTAAAGGATTTATTTAGTTATTAATTCATGTACAGAAAATCATTTGTTAAACAATGTCGCTATATTGCCTTGATTCTAAAACCAATTTTAAAATATTTGTGTCTGAAAATTTAACTGCCAAGTGAACATTGTCCAGGCATATATTTTATCTTTAGATACCTTATATCCATGTATATTATGAGAATAATGATTATCTTATAAATACAATATTTGGTAATTTGGAGGAGTGTTCTTGGTGTATAAGGTTATTTTATACATAATTTGTAATAAACCTTTTCGAGGAATTCCTATTTTGAGTCATTATTTTCTTAAAAGAGGTTAATGCAGACCAAATTTATGTCTTGTTTGATATACTATGGTTTTGTTTAGGTTGAAAGCTAAACATAATACTAAGCGCGTATCTTGTCCTGTTTTTTTTACACGTTTAGACCCCTGAACACGTTTAGCTACCTAGATGTGTTAAGGAATGTGTTTAGTTGCTAAGCACATTATTAAACGTGTTTATGTAGCTAAACGTGATTAGTTGCTAAACACATTCCTAAACACATTCATGTAGCTAAACGTGTTTAGGGGTCTAAACGTGTAAAAAAACAGGACAAGATACGCGCTTAGTATTATGTTTACATCCTAAACACCATTTTTACAGTGTATTATCAAGACCAAAGACATCGCGACATTCAACGCTTTTGTACAGGGGACCTCAATTTCACATTTTCACTTCCTATTTCCCCTATTGTAAGATATTATAAGATAGAGGGACATTCAAGAGACGCCCAGTATGCTGTTAGGAGTCACATATACCAAACGTATATATGGCGTTATTTAATCGAAAAATACTGACTGTTATCGAAAAATACCATTTAAATAATAATCGACTCGGTTTAATATAGGCACGATATAAAGGTGGAGGTGCCGATTTCTAATGGGAATTGATAGGGGATGTTACGTTGAACAAATGACCGAAACGTGTTTGGTAACAGTAACTGAGAGGGGATATTAAGTTGACACAGTAACTGAGGTGAAATGTAATGTTGACAAATTAACTGGGATTTGATGTTACGTTCACACAGTAACTGGGAGTGGATGTTACTTTGACACAGTAAATTAACTGAGGTGAAATTTAATGTTGATAAAGTAACTGGGAAGGGTGTTACGTTGACACAGTAACTGGGATTGGATGTTACGTTGACACAGTAACTGAGATTAAATGTAATAGGGAAACAGTAACTGAGGCGAAATGTAACATTGGCACAGTGCCTAAGGAGAAATGTTATGTCGACACAGTAACTGAGGAAAAAGTAACCATGATACAGTGATTGAGGAGAAATGTTATGTTGACACAGTAACTGAGGCGAAAAGTCACATACATCAACACGGCAACAGAGGCGAACTTTTATGTTGACACAGTAACGTAGGTGGGATGTAATGTTGGCAGAGTACCTGAAGTGAAATTTTACGTTTACACAGTAACTGAGAGGGGATGTTACGTTGACGCGGGAACTAAAAGGGGATGTTACTTTGAGAAAGTGACAGGAATGTAATGTAGACACATCAAATGGGGCGGAATGTCACAATGACACAGTAACTGAGGTGAAATGAAAAGTGAGCACAGTAACTGGGATGGGTTGTTACGTTGACACAGTAACTGAGGTGAAATGTAATGTTCATACAGTAACTGAGGTGAAATTTAACGCGGCGACAGTAACTGAGGCAAAAGTAACCATGATACAGTGATTGAGGAGAAATGATATGTTGACACAGTAACTGAGGAGAAATGTCACAATGACGCGGTAACTAAGGTGAAATGTAATGTTGACTCAGTAACTGAGGTGAAATGTAATGTTGACTCAGTAACTGAGGAGAAATGTAATATTTACAGAGTACTGAGGTGAACCTGTAGCATTGACACAGTACCTAAGGTGAAATGTTATGCTGCTGACACAGTAACTGAGGCGAAAGGTCACATACATCAACACGGCAACAGAGGCGAAATTTTATGTTGACACAGTAACGTAGGTGGGATGTAATGTTGACAGAGTACCTGAAGTGAAATTTTACGTTGACACAGTAACTGAGAGGGGATGTTACGTTGACGCAGGAACTAAAATGGGATGTTACTTTGAGAAATTGACAGGAATGTAATGTAGACACATCAAATGGGGCGGAATGTCACAATGACACAGTAACTGAGGTGAAATGTAAAGTGAGCACAGTAACTCGGAGGGGATGTTACGTTGACACAGTAACTGAGGTGAAATGTTATGTTGATACAGTAACTGAGGTGAAATTTAACACGACGACATTAACTGAGGCAAAAGTAACATTGATAAAGTGATTGAGGAGAAATGTTATGTTGACACAGTAACTAAGGCGAAATGTCACAATGACGCAGTAACTGAGGTGAAAAGTAATGTTGACTCAGTAACTGAGGAGAAATGTAATATTTACAGAGTACCTGAGGTGAACCTGTAGCATTGACACAGTACCTGAGGTGAAATGTTATGCTGCTTACACAGTAACTGAGGCGAAAGGTCACATACATCAACACGGCAACAGAGGCGAAATTTTATGTTGACACCATAACTGGGATGATATTTAATGTTGACAGAGTAACGAAGGTGGGATGTAATGTTGACAGAGTACCTGAAGTGGAATTTTACGTTGACACAGTAACTGAGAGGGGATGTTACATTGACGCAGGAACTAAAATGGGATGTTACTTTGAGAAATTGACAGGAATGTAATGTAGACACATCAAATGGGGCGGAATGTCACAATGACACAGTAACTGAGGTGAAATGTAAAGTGAGCACAGTAACTCGGAGGGGATGTTACGTTGACACAGTAACTGAGGTGAAATGTAATGTTGATACAGTAACTGAGGTGAAATTTAACGCGACGACATTAACTGAGGCAAAAGTAACATTGATACAGTGATTGAGGAGAAATGTTATGTTGACACAGTAACTGAGGCGAAATGTCACAATGACGCAGTAACTGAGGTGAAATGTAATGTTGACTCAGTAACTGAGGAGAAATGTAATATTTACAGAGTACCTGAGGTGAACCTGTAGCATTGACACAGTACCTGAGGTGAAATGTTATGCTGCTGACACAGTAACTGAGGCGAAAGGTCACATACATCAACACGGCAACAGAGGCGAAATTGTATGTTGACACAGTAACGTAGGTGGGATGTAATGTTGACAGAGTACCTGAAGTGAAATTTTACGTTGACACAGTAACTGAGAGGAGATGTTACGTTGACGCAGGAGCTAAAATGGGATGTTACTTTGAGAAATTGACAGGAATGTAATGTAGACACATCAAATCGGGCGGAATGTCACAATGACACAGTAACTGAGGTGAAATGTAAAGTGAGCACAGTAACTCGGAGGGGATGTTACGTTGACACAGTATCTGAGGTGAAATGTAATGTTGATACAGTAACTGAGGTGAAATTTAACGCGACGACATTAACTGAGGCAAAAGTAACATCGATACAGTGATTGAGGAGAAATGTTATGTTGACACAGTAACTGACGCGAAATGTCACAATGACGCAGTAACTGAGGTGAAATGTAATGTTGACTCAGTAGCTGAGGAGAAATGTAATATTTACAGAGTACCTGAGGTGAACCTGTAGCATTGACACAGTACCTGAGGTGAAATGTTATGCTGCTTACACAGTAACTGAGGCGAAAAGTCACATACATCAACACGGCAACAGAGGCGAAATTTTATGTTGACACCATAACTGGGATGAAATTTAATGTTGACAGAGTAACGAAGGTGGGATGTAATGTTGACAGAGTACCTGAAGTGGAATTTTACGTTGACAAAGTAACTGAGAGGGGATGTTACGTTGACGCAGGAACTAAAATGGGATGTTACTTTGAGAAATTGACAGGAATGTAATGTAGACACATCAAATGGGGCGGAATGTCACAATGACACAGTAACTGAGGTGAAATGTAAAGTGAGCACAGTAACTCGGAGGGGATTATATGTTGACACAGTAACTGAGGTGAAATGTAATGTTGATACAGTAACTGAGTGAAATTTAACGCGACAACATTAACTGAGGCAAAAGTAACATTGATACAGTGATTGAGGAGAAATGTTATGTTGACACAGTAACTGAGGCGAAATGTCACAATGACATAGTAACTGAGGTGAAATGTAATGTTGACTCAGTAACTGAGGAGAAATGTAATATTTACAGAGTACCTGAGGTGAACCTGTAGCATTGACACAGTACCTGAGTTGAAATGTTATGCTGCTGACACAGTAACTGAGGTGAAATGTAAAGTGAGCACAGTAACTCGGAGGGGATGTTACGTTGACACAGTAACTGAGGTGAAATGTAATGTTGATACAGTAACTGAGGTGATATTTAACGCGACGACATTAACTGAGGCAAAAGTAACATTGATACAGTGATTGAGGAGAAATGTTATGTTGACACAGTAACTGAGGCGAAATGTCACAATGACGCAGTAACTGAGGTGAAATGTAATGTTGACTCAGTAACTGAGGAGAAATGTAATATTTACAGAGTACCTGAGGTGAACCTGTAGCATTGACACATTACCTGAGGTGAAATGTTATGCTGCTGACACAGTAACTGAGGCGAAAGGTCACATACATCAACACGGCAACAGAGGCGAAATTTTATGTTGACACCATAACTGGGATGAAATTTAATGTTGACACAGTAACGTAGGTGGGATGTAATGTTGACAGAGTACCTGAAGTGAAATTTTACGTTGACACAGTAACTGAGAGGAGATGTTACGTTGACGCAGGAACTAAAATGGGATGTTACTTTGAGAAATTGACAGGAATGTAATGTAGACACATCAAATGGGGCGGAATGTCACAATGACACAGTAACTGAGGTGAAATGTAAAGTGAGCACAGTAACTCGGAGGGGATGTTACGTTGACACAGTAACTGAGGTGAAATGTAATGTTGATACAGTAACTGAGGTGAAATTTAACGCGACGACATTAACTGAGGCAAAAGTAACATTGATACAGTGATTGAGGAGAAATGTTATGTTGACACAGTAACTGAGGCGAAATGTCACAATGACGCAGTAACTGAGGTGAAATGTAATGTTGACTCAGTAACTGAGGAGAAATGTAATATTTACAGAGTACCTGAGGTGAACCTGTAGCATTGACACAGTACCTGAGGTGAAATGTTATGCTGCTGACACAGTAACTGAGGTGAAATGTAAAGTGAGCACAGTAACTCGGAGGGGATGTTACGTTGACACAGTAACTGAGGTGAAATGTAATGTTGATACAGTAACTGAGGTGAAATTTAACGCGACGACATTAACTGAGGCAAAAGTAACATTGATACAGTGATTGAGGAGAAATGTTTTGTTGACACAGTAACTGAGGCGAAATGTCACAATGACGCAGTAACTGAGGTGAAATGAAATGTTGACTCAGTAACTGAGGAGAAATGTAATATTTACAGAGTACCTGAGGTGAACCTGTAGCATTGACACAGTACCTGAGGTGAAATGTTATGCTGCTTAAACAGTAACTGAGGCGAAAGGTCACATACATCAACACGGCAACAGAGGCGAAATTTTATGTTGACACCATAACTGGGATGAAATTTAATGTTGACAGAGTAACGAAGGTGGGATGTAATGTTGACAGAGTACCTGAAGTGGAATTTTACGTTGACACAGTAACTGAGAGGGGATGTTACGTTGACGCAGGAACTAAAATGGGATGTTACTTTAAGAAATTGACAGGAATGTCATGTAGACACATCAAATGGGGCGGAATGTCACAATGACACAGTAACTGAGGTGAAATGTAAAGTGAGCACAGAAACTCGGAGGGGATGTTACGTTGACACAGTAACTGAGGTGAAATCTAATGTTGATACGGTAACTGAGGGGAAATGTAACGCGGCGACAGTAACTGAGGCAAGAGTAACATTGATACAGTGATTGAGGAGAAATGTTATGTTGACACTGTAACTGAGGGGAAATGTCACAATGACGCAGTAACTGAGGTGAAATGTAATGTTGACTCAGTAACTGAGGAGAAATGTAATATTTACAGAGTACCTGAGGTGAACCTGTAGCATTGACACAGTACCTGAGGTGAAATGTTATGCTGCTGACACAGTACCTGAGGTGAAATGTTATGCTGCTGACACAGTAACTGAGGCGAAAGGTCACATACATCAACACGGCAACAGAGGCGAAATTTTATGTTGACACCATAACTGGGATGAAATTTAATGTTGACACAGTAACGAAGGTGGGATGTAATGTTGACAGAGTACCTGAAGTGGAATTTTACGTTGACACAGTAACTGAGAGGAGATGTTACGTTGACGCAGGAACTAAAATGGGATGTTACTTTGAGAAATTGACAGGAATGTAATGTAGACACATCAAATCGGGCGGAATGTCACAATGACACAGTAACTGAGGTGAAATGTAAAGTGAGCACAGTAACTCGGAGGGGATGTTACGTTGACACAGTAACTGAGGTGAAATGTAATGTTGATACAGTAACTGAGGTGAAATTTAACGCGACGACATTAACTGAGGCAAAAGTAACATTGATACAGTGATTGAGGAGAAATGTTATGTTGACACAGTAACTGAGGCGAAATGTCACAATGACGCAGTAACTGAGGTGAAATGTAATGTTGACTCAGTAACTGAGGAGAAATGTAATATTTACAGAGTACCTGAGGTGAACCTGTAGCATTGACACAGTACCTGAGGTGAAATGTTATGCTGCTGACACAGTAACTGAGGTGAAATGTAAAGTGAGCACAGTAACTCGGAGGGGATGTTACGTTGACACAGTAACTGAGGTGAAATGTAATGTTGATACAGTAACTGAGGTGATATTTAACGCGACGACATTAACTGAGGCAAAAGTAACATTGATACAGTGATTGAGGAGAAATGTTATGTTGACACAGTAACTGAGGCGAAATGTCACAATGACGCAGTAACTGAGGTGAAATGTAATGTTGACTCAGTAACTGAGGAGAAATGTAATATTTACAGAGTACCTGAGGTGAACCTGTAGCATTGACACAGTACCTGAGGTGAAATGTTATGCTTCTGACACAGTACCTGAGGTGAAATGTTATGCTGCTGACACAGTAACTGAGGCGAAAGGTCACATACATCAACACGGCAACAGAGGCGAAATTTTATGTTGACACCATAACTGGGATGAAATTTAATGTTGACACAGTAACGAAGGTGGGATGTAATGTTGACAGAGTACCTGAAGTGGAATTTTACGTTGACACAGTAACTGAGAGGGGATGTTACGTTGAAGCAGGAACTAAAAGGGGATGGTACTTTGAAAAAGTGACAGAAATGTAATGTAGACACATCAAATAGGGCGCAGTGTCACATTGAGACAGTAACTGAGGTGAAATGTAAAGTGAGCACAGTAACTGGGATGGGTTGTTACGTTGACACAGTAACTGAGGTGAAATGTAATGTTGATACAGTAACTGAGGTGAAAAGTAACGCGGCGACAGTAACTGAGACAAAAGTAACCATGATACAGTGATTGAGGAGAAATGATATGTTGACACAGTAACTTAGGGGAAATGTCACAATGACGCCGTAACTGAGGTGAAAATGTAATGTTGACTCAGTAACTGAGGCGAAATGTAATGTTTACAGAGTACCTGAGGTGAACATGTAACATTGACACAGTACCTGAGGTGAAATGTTATGCTGCTGACACAGTAACTGAGCCGAAAAGTCACATACATCAACACGGCAACAGAGGCGAAATTTTATGTTGACACCATAACTGGGATGAAATTTAATATTGACACAGTAACGTAGGTGGGATGCAACGTTGACAGGGTACCTGAAGTGAAATATTACGTTGACTGAGTAACTGAGAGGGGATGTAAAGTTGACGCAGGAACTAAAAGGGGATGTTACTTTGTGAAAGTGACCGAAATGTAATGTAGACACATCAAATGGGGCGGAATGTCACAATGACACAGTAACTGAGGTGAAATGTAAAGTGAGCACAGTAACTCGGAGGGGATGTTACGTTGACACAGTAACTGAGGTGAAATATAATGTTGATACGGTAACTGAGGGGAAATGTAACGCGGCTACAGTAACTGAGGCAAAAGTAACATTGATACAGTGATTGAGGAGAAATGTTATGTTGACACTGTAACTGAGGCGAAATGTCACAATGACGCAGTAACTGAGGTGAAATGTAATGTTGACTCAGTAACTGAGGAGAAATGTAATGTTTACAGAGTACCTGAGGTGAACATGTAACATTGACACAGTACCTGAGGTGAAATGTTATGCTGCTGACACAGTAACTGAGGCGAAAAGTCACATACATCAACACGGCAACAGAGGCGAAATTTTATGTTGACACCATAACTGGGATGAAATTTAATATTGACACAGTAACGTAGGTGGGATGTAACGTTGACAGGTTACCTGAAGTGAAATATTACGTTGACTGAGTAACTGAGAGGGGTTGGTACGTTGAAAAGGTGACCGAAATGAGACTGGAGAAAACAAACGAATGCAAATGGCGACCGCCGTAGTAATAGCACTGTCAGACGAGTAAACTGCGCGGGCAATAGGAATCATACCAGTCGACCATTTAATGTCAAAACTTGCAAGATATTTGCATATGACAACTTGAAGAGAATCAGAAAAGGAATATACTCAATATCAGCGATAAAGTTTTTAAAATGGTTCTTACTAAACCCGGAAGTAAAATCCCAAATAATTAACCGAACAGCTGATATCATACGTGTTTCAGTGCTGACATAGCTGGCAAACTTACGTAATTTAGATACATCATTAATAGTGTATGCATGTAGTTAAATATTTTGTAATTTGGTGACTATAATACATAGGTTTTTTCATTTTTGGCGAATAACTTTACCGTGCCTGCATGGTCACGTGATGTCTTCTCGGGATTGTGCAGTGAACTCCAATGCATATCCACACGTTTCGCTGAACTCGTACCCAATTTTGTTTTAGGAAGAATAGTGTATTGCAATAGAAATAATTTAATTGTAGTGATATTGTTACATAAATATTGAAAGACATTGAATGAAAGAATGAAAATATTGTATCTAACTGATCTGTATTTTAGTGGATAAAATAGGTAAGAATAATGGAATTTTTGGTGATTGATATCTTATTTAAATGATAGATAATTATTATCCATTTCAAAGTTTACATAATATTTTCTGAGTATATTTTGTCAAGTATATATATCTGATCAAATGGAAAATTCAGACATTTATCAATAACATTTGCAATTTTAACTAACCTGTATTTTCGGTTACATGTAGATCTATATATATAAAAAAATAAAACATATGTACTTCATCAGAATGCATATGATTAATTTTGTAAATAGCATTATCCAAAGGGACAAAGATATTTATTTCTATAAAATTGATTTGTAACTGTGTGTAAATACCTAAGTAAGCATGACTTGTGTTTTTTACATTTGCCTACACCTACCTGCATATCAAACAAACTTACCTTGAAACAGTCCTAAGAATTCTGAAAAAAATATATACATTCAAGTTTCTATTTTTACTGTGACATTAATGTCACTTAGATGCAATATTGCATTTCCACTTTTTAATCATGAATAAAACAAACAACAAATATAAGAGCCAAATTTATTCAACTAAGTATACAACATGTATTGAGTCTATTGACCATTACTTTGTGTAAGTGTTTGCATTTTAGGAATTACATAGAAACAGTGCACATGAAATTAATTTTATCATAAAATTTATTTTAAAATTTTTTTGGGAAATATTTGATTTGATTTACTCTCATAATTAAATTGAATATTAATTTGGTTTACTATCACACTGTTTTGTGTAGTCTTTCTCTGAGGCAGCTCAAGTTTGCTTCAAAGTTGAATACAATATTTCTAAAACATTGGCACATTCTCATATCCAAGAGAAGATATCAATTCACACAATCAGCACATATATCACTTCTTATGACAATGTTTATATATATCATTTCCTGATATCAAAGGATCACACCTTCAGCACCAATACTTTACTGCACATACAGTCCATTCGTAGTGGGTTTTTTGTTTTGATTTGTGTTCTCTTGTATTAGGGACTCCCATCACCTGTAACAACAATAATAAATCTTTCTTGATGCTGCATATGTTTACACATGATTAATTCATAACATGTTTTTTTTGGTATTTGGTATAGGACCTTTGATATTTTTATGTCAGGCAAGTGAAATAATTCTTAACATCTACAGCCTCAGTCTAATTTCATCACAAACAAATGAATAGTTATCAAACAAAATATTGAAATCTTTTATGGAAAGCCATTTCTTTGAAAATTTAATTATGCATATACATTCATGATCACTAATTCATATGGCTTCTAATTTGTAATTTTTAAATACCAGTATTAATTTCTACTACATTGTTATATGGATTTGAATTTGATATCTGTCTAATATATTTCATTGAAAGCAAATGTCGATATTTAAAAAATAATTTCCTGAAGTTGAAGACAAATCAATTATAAACGATTTTTAAAAAGGAGAGTCATGCACACATTAACATTTTACCAAAGAAATGGTGCAAATTAATTATAAGTTCTCATAATTGACATGTTAATGAATCTCCGAGCTAAAATTAACACCAGTCATTCAGCCAGAGGCTAGTAAAAATTACTATGGATACTGCCATCCCTGTGGGCCAGACAAATTTCTTTAAAAAATCACTTTGGAAGATTGTGAGCGCGTATCGAAAAATGGATCTGCAAAACACACTCTACGAGAGCCACGATTTGAGAGACTGATAATGTTGTTTTCCTCGACTCAGATTGAAAATTCAAGTAATATTTATATTTTCGAAAGAACGTGTCCATTCACATAACAAATTATGAATCGTTAGAAGAAAGAAATCAAAGACCCACTTACCGAAATCATTCCGTGTCTACAGAGGACAACGACTCCTTCACTAGGCTACAGAATTTGACATGTCCTTTCGGATCATGAATTCTTCTCATAATTATGTACCAAAACAAATACTTAGCTAATTCCTCGTTGCCATTATACTTTCATACAGCAGATATTCGAATTTCACTCTCAGTTTAACTTTATTTGTGACCCAAATCGTCAACAAGCGATCACCGAAGTGAAGCGCTGTGTTGTTTACATTGTCACGTGGCTGTTACGTCATGTTTGTTTGCCCCAGTTGACGTCACATCCGGTTACATCACCGGAACAAAACGATCGCGGCAAGTAAATGACGCTATTTTTTATAATCGCAAATAATAACATAATCTATTGTTTTAAAAATTTTATGACCTAACGGAAAATCATATTTATCTAGATACTATGCATACAGATGCATATTAGTGTACAATTTAGCTTGGTTTAGTCAAACGAAGTTTGGTCCATTTTATCCGGGAGTTGCGCTTTAACTTCATCGGCAACAAGGACAATGATCCTCGCAATTTTGCTAGATAAAACTAGCTGCATAACTGTATGTAACTTTACTCCCCAGTATTATTGTCGGTATAACTATAGAATTGGTTCGCCACCTATTAGGGTTTAGGGTTAGGGTATGTATTAGGGTTTAGGGTTAGGGTTAGTATTAGGGTTAGGGTGAGTATTAGGGTTTAGGGTTAGTAATAGGGTTAGGGGTAGTGTTAGGTTTAGGGTTAGGGTTAATATTTAGAATGTATTCAAGGTGGCGAACCAATTCTATAGTTGCTCCTTATTGTCATCAGGTTGTTACAGAGCCTTTTTTGGCAAAGCAACTGCAGCTACGTACAACTGTAACTGGCCTAACTGAATCGCGCTTGAAAACAGTCGCATTCCGATGACGTCACAATCACCTGACATCATTCATAAGATCTAGTGAGATTAATACGATGTTTTTGTTTACTCGTGGATGGTATTGGTATCTAACTCGCTTTCGCTCGTTAAATACCAAAACCATCCACTCGTTTCATAAATATGTTATTAAACGGGACGTCGTTTACTATTCTCTATGTTGACTCAGTAACTCGGAGAGGATGTAACGTTGATACAGTAACTGAGGTGAAATGTAAAGTGAGCACAGTAGCTGGGATGGGTTGTTACGTTGACACAGTGATTGAGGAGAAATGATATGTTGACACAGTAACTGAGGAGAAATGTCACAATGACGCGGTAACTGAGGTGAAAATGTAACATTGACACAGTACCTTAGGTGAAATGTTATGCTGCTGACACAGTAACTGAGGCGAAAAGTCACATACATCAACACGGCAACAGAGGCGAAATTTTATGTTGACACCATAACTGGGATGATATTTAATGTTGACACAGTAACGTAGGTGGGATGTAATGTTGACAGAGTACCTGAAGTGAAATTTTACGTTGACACAGTAACTGAGAGGGGATGGTACGTTGAAAAGATGACCGAAATGAAATTTTACGTTGACACATTAACTCAGAGGGGATGTTCCGTTGACGCAGGAACTAAAAGGGGATGCTACTTTGAGAAGGTGACACGAAAGGTAATGTAGACACATCAAATGGGGCGAAATGTCAAAATGACACAGTAACTGAGGTGAAAGGTTATGTTGACTCAGTAACTCGGAGGGGTTGTTACGTTGACACAGTAACTGAGGTGAAATGTAATGTTGATACAGTAACTGAGGTGAAAAGAAACGCGGCGACAGTAACTGAGGCAAAAGTAACCATGATACAGTGATTGAGGAGAAATGATATGTTGACACAGTAACTTAGGAGAAATGTCACAATGACACCGTAACTGAGGTGAAAATGTAATGTTGACTCAGTAACTGAGGCGAAATGTAATGTTTACAGAGTACCTGAGGTGAACATGTAACATTGACACAGTACCTGAGGTGAAATGTTATGCTGCTGACACAGTAGCTGAGGTGAAATGTTATGCACATCAACACGGCAACAGAGGCGAAATTTTATGTTGACACCATAACTGGGATGAAATTTAATGTTGACATAGTATCGTAGGTGGGATGTAATGTTGACAGAGTAACTGACGTGAAATATTACGTTTACACAGTTACTGAGAGGGGATGTTAAGTTGACGCAGGAACTAAAAGGGGATGTTACTTTGTGAAAGTGACCGAAATGTAATGTAGACACATCAAATGGGGCGGAATGTCACAATGACACAGTAACTGAGGTGAAATGTAAAGTGAGCACAGTAACTCGGAGGGGATGTTACGTTGACACAGTAACTGAGGTGAAATCTAATGTTGATACGGTAACTGAGGGGAAATGTAACGCGGCGACAGTAACTGAGGCAAGAGTAACATTGATACAGTGATTGAGGAGAAATGTTATGTTGACACTGTAACTGAGGGGAAATGTCACAATGACGCAGTAACTGAGGTGAAATGTAATGTTGACTCAGTAACTGAGGAGAAATGTAATGTTTACAGAGTACCTGAGGTGAACATGTAACATTGACACAGTACCTGAGGTGAAATGTTATGCTGCTGACACAGTAACTGAGGCGAAAAGTCACATACATCAACACGGCAACAGAGGCGAAATTTTATGTTGACACCATAACTGGGATGAAATTTAATGTTGACATAGTATCGTAGGTGGGATGTAATGTTGACAGAGTAACTGATGTGAAATATTACGTTGACTGAGTAACTGAGAGGGGATGGTATGTTGAAAAGGTGACCGAAATGAAAAATGTTTACGTTGAAACAGTAACTGAGAGGGGATGTTACGTTGATGCAGGAACTAAAAGGGGATGTTACTTTGAAAATGTGACCGAAAGGTAATGTAGACACATCAAATGGGGCGAAATGTCACAATGACACAGTAACTGAGGTGAAATGTAATGTTGACTCAGTAACTCGGAGGGGATGTTACGTTGATACAGTAACTGAGGTGAAATGTAAAGTGAGCACAGTAGCTGGGATGGGTTGTTACGTTGACACAGTAACTGAGGTGAAATGAAATGTTCATACAGTAACTGAGGTGAAATGTAACGCGGCGACAGTAACTGAGGCAAAAGTAACTATGATACAGTGATTGAGGAGAAATGATATGTTGACACAGTAACTGAGGAGAAATGTCACAATGACGCCGTAACTGAGGTGAAAATGTAATGTTTACAGAGTACCTGAGGTGAACATGTAACATTGACACAGTACCTGAGGTGAAATGTTATGCTGCTGACACAGTAACTGAGGCGAAAAGTCACATACATCAACACGGCAACAGAGGCGAAATTTTATGTTGACACCATAACTGGGATGAAATTTAATGTTGACATAGTATCGTAGGTGGGATGTAATGTTGACAGAGTAACTGAAGTGAAATATTACGTTGACTGAGTAACTGAGAGGGGATGTTAAATTGACGCAGGAACTAAAAGGGGATGTTACTATGTGAAAGTGACCGAAATGTAATGTAGACACATCAAATGGGGCGGAATGTCACAATGACACAGTAACTGAGGTGAAATGTAAAGTGAGCACAGTAACTCGGAGGGGATGTTACGTTGACACAGTAACTGAGGTGAAATGTAATGTTGATACGATAACTGAGGTGAAATATAACGCGACGACATTAACTGAGGCAAAAGTAACATTGATACAGTGATTGAGAAGAAATGTTATGTTGACACAGTAACTGAGGCGAAATGTCACAATGACGCGGTAACTGAGGTGAAATGTAATGTTGACTCAGTAACTGAGGAGAAATGTAATGTTTACAGAGTACCTGAGGTGAACATGTAACATTGACACAGTACCTGAGGTGAAATGGTATGCTGCTGACACAGTAACTGAGGCGAAAAGTCACATACATCAACACGGTAACAGAGGCGAAATTTTATGTTGACACCATAACTGGAATGAAATTTAATGTTGACACAGTAACGTAGTTGGGATGTAATGTTGACAGAGTAACTGAGAGGGGATGTTACGTTGACGCGGGAACTAAAAGGGGATGTTACTTTGAAAAAGTGACCGAAATGTAATGTAGACACATCAAATGGGGCGAAATGTCATAATGACACAGTTACTGAGGTGAAATGTAAAGTGAGCACAGTAACTGGGGTGATATGTAAAGTGAACACAGTAACTGAGGTGAAATGTAATGTTGATACAGTAACTGAGGTGAAGTGTAACGTGACGACAGTAACTAGGGAAAACGTAACATTGATACAGTGACTGAGGAGAAATGTATTGTTGTCACAGTAACTGAGGCGAAATGTCACAATGACGCGATAACTGAGGAGAAATGTTATGTTGACACAGTAACTGAGGCGAAATGTCACAATGACGCTGTAACTGCGGAGAATTGTTATGTTGACACAGTACCTGTTTGGTTCTTTCGTTATTGCCTGCTATATGTTTAGCTTTTACTGCTACTATATTTAGATTTACACTATTATGGTATTCTACTGTCTGGCCTCTAAACAATCTTTTAATAACTTTAACACTTGGTACACCTTTTTTAAAAGAGTCATTTATTTTGTTAGCATGTTTACGCTTAGAAGTTAATTTTTGGTCATGTTATTACCACCTTCATGTATGATTACTTTAGTGCTACAATACTTTGTGAATGTATCATCGAGTTTTATAATTTTACCTAAACATGAAGTATACGCATAAAAGTCAAATATATATAGATGAAACACATGAATAAAAGATATAAACTAGTGTACAATAGAAGCATACACATCCATATAATTTTGGCGCCAAACAAATCTTACTATTTCGCACCAAGTTATTTATATATTGCGCAAATTTCATACCTCCGGGGTATGACTTTCTCTCTTAGGACAAACGTCAATGACACTTGTGTGCATCTATCGCCCACCTCCTTCGGAAAGAATTTGTTAAACAACCGTGTTGACTGATGAAGTTGTCATATACAGATCGATTGCTAAGTTAACTTTATTTACAGCTAATAACCCATAGACATGTACAAGAAATGTTTTTCACGTGAGTGACATGATGTGAAAATGAACATCCTTAGTGTACATGTATACAGATACTGGAATAGCAGTTAATAATCATGATTAAAGTTTTTTTTGTTACTTGTAGATACGTTCATTTCAGTGTTAAAACTTAAACCAAAGTTGAAATATGATAGATCAAAGTATGCTATAAAACAGAAATCATAACGTACTACAATATGTGTGTCTACACTGAAACGTCGCAGTCAGTACAACATAGAAGTAACTATCCCTAAAATTCGTTGTCTGTATCGTGTCACCTTCTTAAATATCTCTCACGGTAATTATTGTGCTCGATATTCAAGAAAATATGATGGCTGAGAGGGGCCATTTGATTTCACGAAATCGCGAAATTGCGAAACGAGGTCTTAGCGAAACCGCAAAACAGTGACACGAAAGGAAGGAGCAAAACCGCCAAAGAAGCGAAAGGAGCTAAGGAGCAAAATAATTAATTTACAGTTCCCTGTTCATAGTAAGTAAGATCGTGATGTTTGAGCAAATAATCCGATGTCCTATAATTGTTTTTTAAACATAGCATGACAATGTGTCAGAAAGTTATGAAACTTATATTATAAGGCGATGAACCGGTTTATAAAGCAGTTATATATGATAGAATATGCATGTTATATTATGCGTATGCATGAGTGTCCTTAATGATTTCACTCCTTTGCGATTTTTTTTCTTTTCGCAATTTCGTCTCTTTACGATTTCGTTTCGAGCAAGTTTTGCTCCTTCGCGTTTCTGTTTCGCTGTTTCGCAATATCGTGTCGCTGTTTCTCGATTTCGTGTCGATGTTTCGCGGTTTCACTGAGACCTCGTTTTGCAATTTCGCGATTTCGTTTACATTTTTTCACGATTTCATGATTTTGTGCTGGAAAGTTAACACGAAATCAAATGGCCCCTCTCAGCCATCATATGATGATGATGAACATGGAGATTCAAACGAGCGATTTTCAGCAGAGCTGCTTTCTCACTCGGCTGCCAAAAATAAACGTCGGACAGCGGTTAATGGAGGTTGGAATAAAAATAAAGGGTAGAAATGGTGAATTTTAATGCCACTTTGAAAGTTAGTTGAATGTTGAAATTTTGATATTTATATGAATATTGTTTTGATTTTAGCAGATGCAGCTGATTATGGCGATCGGAAGTAGCGAAGACGCAATGCAAAGTAGCGAAAATGTGATGCGAAGTAGCGAAAATGTGATGCGAAGAAGCGAATTGACTTTGCTACTTCGCATCCCCACTTCGCTACTTCTTATTGCCACTTCGCCACTTCGCCACTTCGCAACTTCGCTACATCGCATCTTTGCTACTTCGGTAACTCACCGAAGTAGCAAAGTGTTGAACTGGCGATGCAAAGTAGTGAAGTAATGATGCGAAGGAGGGAATTGGCGATGCAAAGTAGCCAAGTGGCGATGCGAAGAAGCGAAGTGGCGAAGTATGGAAATGACGAATTGGCGAATTGGCGAAGGGGCGAAGGGGCGAAGGGGCGAAGAAACGAAGTAGCGATATCAGTAGAGAAGCGGCGATGCGAAGTAGAGAAGTGATGATGCGAAGTAGTGAAGTGGCGATGCGAAGAAGCAAAGCAAAACCTTCGCTATTTCAGTATTTCGGATCTCGTCTTCGCTACTTCGCATCGCATCTTCGCTACTACGGATCGCCGCTTCACTACTTCTCACCGCCACCTCGCTACTTTATGGGGGCTGATTTCTGCCATTCGCGTCTTCGCTACTTCCTGTTATTCTAAACTAGGGTGAAATAGCGAAGTAACAACGATGCGATACGAAATAGCGAAGATGCGATGAGAAATAGCGAGGACGTGAAGGTTTTGCTTCCCTACTTCGCATCGCTACTTCACTACTTCGCATCGCGACTTCTCTACTTCGTATTGCCACTTTGCTACTTCCCATAGCCAGTCCATTACTTCGCCACTTCGTCAGTTCGTCAGTGGTTCACTTCGTTACTTCGCCACTTTCCTTCTTCGATAATTCGCCACTTCGCATCTCCACTTCGCTTCTTCGCATCGCCACTTCGCTACTTCGCTAGTTCACGAAGTAGCGAAGACGCGAATGGCAGATATCAACCACCATGTCGCTCCTTTGGATTTCTTCCTTTGCTCATTTTTGGTTTCACTCATTGCTACCTTGTTCCGCAATTATGTTTTGACTTTTTCGTGATTTCTTGTTGGAAAGTTAACACACAATCTAATGGCCCCTCTCAGCCATCATAGGAAAATGTGTTTGCATACTTAAAAAGGTTTATCATCCAAAACTGGGTTCCACAGTAGATATCGCTTGTGTGAGATCAAGTGATATCTACAAGCGATACTTACATTGTAAATATCGTTACAATAAAATCGTCTTTACCCTATTACATCATCAGTTAATGACATCACAAGGCTTTGACATCACTGAGAATACTGCTAAAAATAACCCATAATGGGTGTTTTATGTACAATAAATATCTTGTATCTTGTATCTTGTATCTTGTATCTTGTATCACGTCACAAAGTTGATGACGTAACAATGCTATGACGCCATATTGCGGATGAGGTCACAATGTTATGACCTCACTGAGATCACTGCTGAAGAAGTGTTTCAGATATGTTCATTCTTTTGCTAATAATTGTTGAAGAATGATTTTGAATTATAAATAAAATCTCACCCTCGTGTCTTCTGATATCAAATATATCAACAGTCGTTGATTAAAGTAAAAAATTGTCACTTTAATCAACTCGTGTTGATATATTGTATTCAGAAGACACTTTTCATTTATTGCAAGATTTGTTTTAGCTCATGTACAAACTCCTTAGGAGGGCTAAGGGAGAAAATGAATTGAAGATTTGGTAACACCGTGAGCCCAAATAAGGGCCTCTAAGACTAAGTGAACCAACTTAGACCAACGTTAACATCAGGGAAACATCCTCTATTTCCTTCACCATCTCGTTAATAAATAAGTTCAACAAAAGGGGACATAAATGGAAGACTGGCGCACACCGATTTTTTAAAACTGTTGCCTGTTTGCTTTAGAATTGCATTTGACATTTCCCATAATAAAAGATAGTATGTTGTGTCCAGGACATCAGCAACAACAAGAGTAACATCATCGACAACAACAAGAGTAACATTATCAGCAAATACAAGAGTAACATCACCAGCATCAACAAGAGTAACATCAGCAACAACAAGAGTAACATCATCGGCGACAACAAGAGTAACATCAGCAACAACAAGAGTAACATCAGCAACAACAAGAGTAACATCAGCAACAACAAGAGTAACATCATCAGCAACAACAAGAGTAACATCAGCAACAACAAGAGTAACATCATCGGCGACAACAAGAGTAACATCATCGGCGACAACAAGAGTAACATCATCAGCAACAACAAGAGTAACATAATCAGCAACAAAAAGAGTTACATCATCGGCGACAACAAGAGTAACATCATCGGCGACAACAAGAGTAATATCAGCAACAACAAAAAGAGTAACATCAGCAACAACAAGAGTAACATCATCAGCAACAACAAGAGTAACATCAGCAACAACAAGAGTAACATCATCGACGACAACAATAGTAACATCATCGGCGACAACAAGAGTAACATCATCAGCAACAACAAGAGTAACATCATCAGCAACAAGAGTAATATCAGCAACAAAAAGAGTAACATCATCGGCAACAACAAAGGTAACATCAGCAACAACAAGAGTAACATCATCGGCAACAACAAGAGTAAATCAGCAACAACAAGAGTAACATCAGCAACAACAACACGAGTAACATCAGCAACAACAAGAGTAACATCAGCAACAACAAGAGTAACATCATCAGCAGCAACAAGAGTAACATCATCGGCAACAACAAGAGTAACATCATCGGCGACAACAAGAGTAACATCATCAGCAACAACAACAAGAGTAACATCATCAGCAACAAGAGTAATATCAGCAACAAAAAGAGTAACATCATCGGCAACAACAAGAGTAACATCATCGGCGACAACAAGAGTAACATCATCAGCAACAACAAGAGTAACATCATCAGCAACAACAAGAGTAACATCACCAGCAACAACAAGAGTAACATCAGCAACAACAAGAGTAACATCAGCAACAACAAGAGTAACATCATCAGCAACAACAAGAGTAACATCATCAGCAACAACAAGAGTAACATCAGCAACAACAAGAGTAACATCATCGGCAACAAGAGTAACATCATCGGCAAAAGACTTATTTAACCAACTTGGGGTGAAATGGAACATCAGGGAAACATCCTCTATTTACTTCGCCATCTCGTTAATAAATAAGTTCAACAAAAGGGGACATAAATGGAAGACTGGCGCACACCGATTTTTAAAAACTGTTGCCAGTTTGCTTTAGAATTGCATTTGACATTTCCCATAATAAAAGATAGTATGTTGTGTCCAGGACGATGCTCTTAATTAGATGTTTTATTCAACTTCTGATGAATAAAAAGCGCTAGAATCGTGAAATTGTTTTTAAAAATACTATTCATTGCATATTAAATACCCATTATTTCATTTATTACGTCTTCATCATTAATTAACAAATCATGCAAAATGTGATGAGCAACAGAGCCAATGATTTAATCTTTAGCTTATCAGACTTTTGCGAATATGCCTTATTTTAACTATTTAAGGCGCTGTAGCACGTTTTTTTCATATTATGTTTCCTCAAATTTGCCATTTATTATTAAAGTTTAAACATTATATTGGTACGTTAATGGATGAAACATCTCATTATACGACCCGATAAGCCGTATTAATAGAAAACGGCCGTCCGTATTCGAAGAAAATGGTGCGACGTATAAAGCGACAGTGGTGTGGTACTCTTGAGTGTGGAAGGTAGATTTGTAGGTCTCATGGGAATTTGAAATGTTCAGACAGCAAGATGGTCGACCATCATTCCATCATATTGAACCATATTAAAAATTCCATTCTGAGTGTTTAGGTATCGCTACATCAGTCAAATCACTTGAACTAGGCTACCTTCGAGCTGCCATTTTAATGTGAACACATTAAAATGGCCGCTCGATGGGAAATGGACTCGCATGGCTTAACTGAACCATGTATATTCGTTTTGGAACTCTTTTATTGATAAAGGAGTATTATTTAGCCATTGGTAATACTTATTTATATTTTTGTGAGATAACTTTATTTAAGTAAGAACATATTTAACACTTTGAATCATTACATGATGTTTATACACAATGAACGGTGATCATATATAGTGTGACATTGAAAGTAAAAGGCCAATAAATTAAGGTCACGAGGTATGGGCTGAGGTCATTTTAACCCTTTGAACAAATTTTGTCAGAAATAGGTTTTAAGTAAATTGTGTCCCAGGGAATTCTTTTGACATGTTCACATTGAAGGTCAAAGAGCAAGGTCACGAGTTCTAAAATAACAATCCTTGTAAACACGATAGCTTGAAAGGTTTTTGTACTATGGAGCTCTTATATTTTGTTTATATCAACTGTGGAAAATTACCAAGATTTGAAAAGGTTTTCGCTAATATCCAACAAAGGTCAAGGTCACAGCGAGGTCACTACTTAGCATCCTTTTGCGAATATTCCTATTCTTAACTATATCCCTTTGAATCATTACATGATTGTTATAGACAATGAAAAGTAATTATACATTGTGTGACAAGGTTATCTTCTTTAAGCTATAATAAGCTATCAATCATGTCTTTACGTTCAGTAGATCTCGAACAAATGTTTTTCAAAAACATATGTACAGTCAAGCCTCGATAGTCCGGCCACCGATAATCCGAATCTCGCAGTGTCCGAACGGTAGCAAGCTGTAACCAAACTAATCTCTATATAAACTCATTAAATGTTGATTCATTAATCCGTTGATTCCGTTTCCGAATCCGAACGCCAATTAGCCGTAATGGATTAGTTAATTACAATTTGTTTGCTTAATCCGGTGACAAGCGATCATCACACTGATTGGGTCGGTTAACTTCAATGACAGTGGATTGACACGGGAGTTAAGCGTGTCAGTAGTTTGTGATTTTAATAAATTGTAATGTTTTACGTCTAAAACCTTGAGAAACTGCCCTCTTAAAGACGAAGAGTCTGCTGGGTTACAGTATGGTCAGACACTGGCACCTGCACTCTGTTAGGTCAAGTACACACTCATCATTATGACATCTGGTTACAAGCCAAGTAGTTGGGAAAGGATCAAATGAACAAGTTAGGTACTAGGTACCTCTCCACAAAATGTCAGCATTGGGGGTGTATCGGTTCTGGAGAAGTCGAAATCACAGAGGAAAAAAATAACAATAAAAAAGTATATGGACGACGAACGACAGACGACGGTGGATTGACTTTCAGACTTGAAGAGTTAAAATCAGGACAAGAACAATAGGTCTTCCAGACTTTGCCTTGTGGTCCTTCAACAGAAATTAGTTCAATAACAATACTAGATTTTCCAGATTTAGACCAAGAAGACAATAACAATATGTATGCGTTTGCCACCTAATATAATCAGGATAAAAACAATACGTCTACCCCTATATTGCCTCAATGATAAAGAAAACCCCCCCAAACTAACAATAGTTCTCTCCGACTTTAATCTTGGACACCTTATTACTAATGTAAGCTCAATAAATCAGTTTGCTATTTGTGGAGGAACATTTTGTTGTGTTTGATATATAGCTTTCGATGAATAATTATATTGGGTTTATAGCAAAATAGAGATGTTCATGGACCACTCCTCTGATTCTATCCTACACAAAGGGCAAAGACCCACAAATGTACACATTCATTCACAGAGTAGGCCGTGCGATGATGACAGTTTCATTGATCGCACCTTGCCGCTTCTCAGGAAGCGCGCCTGCATGTCGTGATGCGGCCGAGTGCCATGTCTGCGTAGGAGTGCTGCAGTCACTCACTCAGTCAGTCAGTCAGTCAGTCCTGTAGCGGCCTGCCTCTTCATCCTACAACATATGCTTACAGCACACATGCGCCACCGTCTTGTTGAGGTGGTTCCAGTCTACACAGCGAAAAGAGAGCAGCACTGTGTTATTCCGATACCTGGGTTGGGTGTTCCTTTCAGTCACCATGTCGGCTACACCTCACATATGTGATATATCGATTGTTTTGTCTCGGATGCGTGTTGTACTAAGTGAAATACTGATAGAACCATCAAACGGTTTACCTAAGAGATGCTGATGAATCGTGTATCGATTAGTTCAAGCTTGGATATGTGGTAGTGATACAGAAATGGCTTCTTCTACACTTGGACAGATTCTATATCCGTCATCAACAACGGAAGACTCGTCCATGTCGCCATACAAGGAGGCGGGCGACGAGTTGGGAGTCGTCAGCACCACCCGTCACTTTGTAAGTACAGCACATCCCAGTACACAACACCACCCGTCACTTTGTAAGTACAGCACATCCCAGTACACAACACCACCCGTCACTTTGTAAGTACAGCACATCCCAGTACACAACACCACCCGTCACTTTGTAAGTACAGCACATCCCAGTACACAACACCACCCGTCACATTGTAAGTACAACACATCGCAGTACAGAACACCAACCATCACTTCGCAGTTCCGACACCACCTGTCACTACGTAAGTACAGCACACTGCAGTACACAACACCACCCGTCACTTTGTAAGTACAGCACATCCCAGTACACAACACCACCCGTCACATTGTTAGTACAACACATCGCAGTACAGAACACCAACCATCACTTCGCAGTTCCGACACCACCTGTCACTTCGTAAGTACAGCGCATCGCAGTAAAGAACACCAACCATCACTTCGCAGTATCGACACCGCCCGTCACATCGTAAATACAGCACATTGCAGTACACAGCACCACCTGTCACTTCGTAAGTACAGCTCATCGCAGTACAGAACACCAACCATCACTTCGCAGTATCGACACCGCCCGTCACATCGTAAATACAGCACATTGCAGTACACAGCACCACCTGTCACTTCGTAAGTACAGCACATCGCAGTACACAGCATTAGTCACACAGCACTTGCTGCAACAGAGCAGGTGCTCGTAGAGAGCATCTCACCGAGAAAATAGTTCTGAACTAAGAAAACACATTGATAACATCGCCACAGACACATACTACAATACGGTAGCATCCCGATAATCAAATCTGCTTGAGTGGAGTTACAGACATCCATATCATGACACAAATTACACATAATATTATACAATAATAAACATGTAATTGCAAAAAACAACGACAAACATGTCACACTACAAACACTGTGATGTAACACTACAGTATACCGTGACATCATTATAGCACACAGTAAACGTGTCACATTACAGCACACAGTAAACGTGTCACATTATAGCACATAGCAAACGTGTCACATTATAGCACACAGTAAACGTGTCACATTATAGCACATAGCAAACGTGTCACATTATAGCACACAGTAAACGTGTCACATTATAGCACACAGTAAACGTGTCACGTAATATCACACAGTAAATTTGTCACACTACAGCACAAAGTAAACATGTCACATTAGGGTTCACAGTAAACATGTCACACTATAGCACACGGTAAACGTGTCACACTACAGTACACATGCATGTCACACTACAGGTCACAGTAAACATATCACATTACAGCACACAGTAAACATGTCACACTATAGCACACGGTAAACATGTCACACCACAGTTCACATGCATGTCATACTTCAGGTCACAGTAAACATATCACATTACAGCACACAGTAAACATGTCAAATCACAGCACACAGTAAACAGATCATACAACAGGTCACAGTAAACATTTCTCATTACAGCAAGCAGTAAACAGGTCACGCAACAGGTCACAGTAAACATTTCACATTACAGCATGAAGTAGTAAACATGTCACACAACAGGTCAAGGTAAACATTTCATATTACAGCACGCAGTAAACATGTCACACTACAATACACAGTAAACATGTCACACTACAATACACAGTAAACATGTCACACTACAGGTCACAGTATACATGTCACACTACAGGTCACAGTATACATGTCACATTACAGCACGCAGTAGTAAACATGTTACATTAGAGCACACAGTAAACATGTTACATTACAGCACACAGTAAACATGTCACACTACAGGTCACAGTAAACTTGTAACAGTACAGGTCACAGTTAACACGTCACACTACAGTACGCAGCAGTAAACATGTCACACTACAGCAAACAGTAAACATGTCATGCTACAGTACACAGTAAACATGTCACACTACAGGTAACAGTAAACATGTCACACTACAGCAAGCAGCAGTAAACATGTTACACTACAGGTCACAGTAAACATGTTACACTACAGGTCACAGTAAACATGTCACACTACAGCAAGCAGCAGTAAACATGTCACATTACAGCACACAGTAAACATGTCACACTACAGCACACAGTAAACATGTCACACTACAGCAAGCAGCATTAAACATGTCATACTACAGCAAGCAGCAGTCAACATGTCACACTACAGTACACAGTAAACATGTCACACTACAGTACACAGTAAACATGTCACACTACAGCACACAGTAAACATGTCACACTACAGGTCACAGTAAACATGTCACACTACAGGTCACAGTAAACATGTCACACTACAATACACAGTAAACATGTCACACTACAGGTCACAGTAAACATGTCACACTACAGCACACATTAAACATGTCACACTACAGCACACATTAAACATGTCACACTACAGGTCACAGTAAACATGTCACACTACAGGTCACAGCAAACATGTCACACTACAGGTCACAGTAAACATGTCACACTGCAGCACACAGTAAACATGTCACACTACAGCACCCATTAAACATGTCACAATACAGCACGCAGTAGTAAATATGTCACACTACAGCACGCAGTAGTAAATATGTCACACTACAGCACGCAGCACTAAACATGTCACACTACAGCACGCAGCACTAAACATGTCACACTACAGCACACAGTAAACATGTCACACTACAGCACCCATTAAACATGTCACACTACAGCACGCAGTAGTAAATATGTCACACTACAGCACGCAGCACTAAACATGTCACACTACAGCACGCAGCACTAAACATGTCACACTACAGCACGCAGCAGCAAACATGTCACACTACAGGTCACAGTAAACATGTCACACTACAGGTCACAGTAAACATGTCACACTACAGGTCACAGTAAACATGTCACACTACAGCACGCAGCAGCAAACATGTCACACTACAGGTCACAGTAAACATGTCACACTACAGCACGCAGCAGCAAACATGTCACACTACAGGTCACAGTAAACATGTCACACTACAGCACACACTAAACATGTCACACTACAGGTCACAGTAAACATGTCACACTACAGGTCACAGTAAACATGTCACACTACAATACACAGTAAACATGTCACACTACAGGTCACAGTAAACATGTCACACTACAGCACACAGTAAACATGTCACACTACAGCACGCAGCACTAAACATGTCACACTACAGCACGCAGCAGCAAACATGTCACACTACAGGTCACAGTAAACATGTCACACTACAGCACACATTAAACATGTCACACTACAGGTCACAGTAAACATGTCACACTACAGGTCACAGCAAACATGTCACACTACAGGTCACAGCAAACATGTCACACTACAGGTCACAGTAAACATGTCACACTACAGGTCACAGCAAACATGTCACACTACAGGTCACAGTAAACATGTCACACTACAGCACACAGTAAACATGTCACACTACAGGTCACAGTAAACATGTCACACTACAGCACACATTAAACATGTCACACTACAGGTCACAGTAAACATGTCACACTACAGCAAGCAGTAGTAAATATGTCACACTACAGCACACATTAAACATGTCACACTACAGCACGCAGCACTAAACATGTCACACTACAGCACGCAGCAGCAAACATGTCACACTACAGGTCACAGTAAACATGTCACACTACAGCACGCAGCAGCAAACATGTCACACTACAGGTCACAGTAAACATGTCACACTACAGCACGCAGCACTAAACATGTCACACTACAGCACACATTAAACATGTCACACTACAGCACACAGTAAACATGTCACACTACAGCACGCAGCAGCAAACATGTCACACTACAGGTCACAGTAAACATGTCACACTACAGCACGCAGCAGCAAACATGTCACACTACAGGTCACAGTAAACATGTCACACTACAGGTCACAGCAAACATGTCACACTACAGGTCACAGTATACATGTCACACTACAATACACAGTAAACATGTCACACTACAGGTCACAGTAAACATGTCACACTACAGGTCACAGTAAACATGTCACACTACAGGTCACAGTAAACATGTCACACTACAGGTCACAGCAAACATGTCACACTACAGGTCACAGTAAACATGTCACACTACAATACACAGTAAACATGTCACACTACAGGTCACAGCAAACATGTCACACTACAGGTCACAGTAAACATGTCACACTACAGGTCACAGTAAACATGTCACACTACAGCACACATTAAACATGTCACACTACAGGTCACAGTAAACATGTCACACTACAGCACACATTAAACATGTCACACTACAGTACACATTAAACATGTCACACTACAGCACACATTAAACTTGTCACACTACAGGTCACAGTAAACATGTCACACTACAGCACACATTAAACATGTCACACTACTGCACACATTAAACATGTCACAATACAGCACGCAGTAAACATGTCACATCACAGCATACAGCAGACATGTCATGCTACAGGTCAGAGTAAACATTTCACATTACAGCACGCAGCAGTAAACATGTCACACTACAGCACACATTAAACATGTCACACTACTGCACACATTAAACATGTCACACTACAGCACACATTAAACATGTCACACTACTGCACACATTAAACATGTCACACTACAGCACGCAGCAGTAAACATGTCACACTACAGTACACATTAAACTTGTCACACTACTGCACGCAGTTGTAAACATGTCACACTACAGTGCACAATAAATGTGTCACACTACAGTACACAGTAAACATGTCACACTACAGGTCACAGTAAACATGTCACACT
Organism: Gibbula magus; assembly: GCA_936450465.1. Taxonomy (NCBI): domain Eukaryota; kingdom Metazoa; phylum Mollusca; class Gastropoda; order Trochida; family Trochidae; genus Gibbula; species Gibbula magus. Next base: position 69,438,057 of record OW388292.1, read on the forward strand.
ACAGTACACAGTAAACTTGTCACACTACTGCACGCAGTAGTAAACATGTCACACTACAGTGCACAATAAATGTGTCACACTACAGGTCACAGTAAACATGTCACATTACAGCCTAATCTTGCTGGAGCTTTCTCCAAACATCGTTTAGCCGATGAACGTTGAAAGGAGTAATTAACTGTAATTCGGAAAGCACCGGGCGATCCCAACTGTGAATGTCCTGTTCGTAAACAAGAAAAGCCTTTCGAAAGCAAGCTTGGAGGTACCTGGGTAGATGTAATGGATGGGGCATGATGTTGTGATTTGTTAGTGGGAGGTGAATATGGGTGCTGGATGAACTGTATTTGGTAAGAGGGTTGAGAGAAGAACATACATGGAACAAAGTATTGCGTGAGGAAAACCTGAAGGGTAATTCTATATGCAAGTTCTTGGTTAGTCTAAAGAGAGTCTATTGTTTATAATTTTCGGTTGAACTAGTAATGTTTAGGTACCTCGTGAACATAAAGTTTGTCAGGTCATACAGTTTACATTCCATACAATAGTAACATTAGTTTGGAAATGAAGCACAGAGAAGAAATGTTGAACGAACATCCATTCGATTTCTTTACTTAGATTGTAGCCAATGTCTTAAAATTGAAATTTAGTTCTCAAGCTACGAAGGTGACAAACTTAACAAAAAAACTAATGTACAGTACTGTTTATGAATACTATTAAAATAAATGTTCAAAATAAATAAACATATGATGGATCACTAATATGCCTTGAGAAAATGATCGGCATTCTAGAAGTTGAGGTGATGAAATATTTTGCAAGTTATAATATAATCATGTTTTTTCTTAGTCATTCTATCAATACAATTGAATAAGTTTCGCTGTATTCCGGGACAGTGCATTACAGTTATCAGCTTTTTAGTAAAGTTGAAGTTTTTGAAGTTGTCTGGTAAAAGCTCATCGTTAAAGAGTTCATATCTAAGATTTATGTACATGGGACAGTCTATATTATACTCACAGACTAGACTGTGGAGGGATTCAAGAGGTGTTGGTGACCGAGTGTATCTGCCAGTTGCTATAGATAAAGAGAGGTTTTGGTGGCCGAGTGTACCTGCCAGTTGCTATAGATAGAGGGAGGTGTTGGTGACCGAGTGTATCTGCAAGTTGCTATCGATAGAGGGAGGTGTTGGTGGCCGAGTGTATCTGCCAGTTGCTATAGATAGAGGGAGGTGTTGGTGGCCGAGTGTATCTGCCAGTTGCTATAGATAGAGGGAGGTGTTGGTGGCCAAGTGTATCTGCCAGTTGCTATAGATAGAGGGAGGTGTTGGTGGCCGAGTGTATCTGCCAGTTGCTACAGATAGAGAGAGGTGTTGGTGGTCGAGTGTATCTGCCAGTTGCTATAGATAGAGAGAGGTGTTGGTGGCCCAGTGTATCTGCCAGTTGCTATAGATAGAGGGAGGTGTTGGTGGCCGAGTGTATCTGCCAGTTGCTATAGATAGAGAGAGGTGTTGGTGGTCGAGTGTATCTGCCAGTTGCTATAGATAGAGGGAGGTATTGGTGACCGAGTGTATCTGCCAGTTGCTATAGATAGAGGGAGGTGTTGGTGGCCGAGTGTATCTGCCAGTTGCTATAGATAGAGGGAGGTGTTGGTGACCGAGTGTATCTGCCAGTTGCTATAGATAGAGGGAGGTGTTGGTGGCCGAGTGTATCTGCCAGTTGCTATAGATAGAGGGAGGTGTTGGTGGCCGAGTGTATCTGCCAGTTGCTATAGATAGAGGGAGGTGTTGGTGGCCGAGTGTATCTGCCAGTTGCTATAGATAGAGGGAGGTGTTGGTGGCCGAGTTTATCTGCCAGTTGCTACAGATAGAGAGAGATGTTGGTGGTCGAGTGTATCTGCCAGTTGCTATAGATAGAGAGAGGTGTTGGTGGCCGAGTGTATCTGCCAGTTGCTATAGATAGAGGGAGGTGTTGGTGGCCGAGTGTACCTGCCAGTTGCTATAGATAGAGGGAGGTGTTGGTGACCGAGTGTATCTGCCAGTTGCTATAGATAGAGGGAGGTGTTGGTGGCCGAGTGTATCTGCCAGTTGCTATAGATAGAGGGAGGTGTTGGTGGCCGAGTGTATCTGCCAGTTGCTATAGATAGAGCGAGGTGTTGGTGGCCGAGTGTACCTGCCAGTTGCTATAGATAGAGGGAGGTGTTGGTGGCCGAGTGTATCTGCCAGTTGCTATAGATAGAGGGAGGTGTTGGTGGCCGAGTGTACCTGCCAGTTGCTATAGATAGAGGGAGGTGTTGGTGGCCGAGTGTATCTGCCAGTTGCTATAGATAGAGCGAGGTGTTGGTGGCCGAGTGTACCTGCCAGTTGCTATAGATAGAGGGAGGTGTTGGTGGCCGAGTGTATCTGCCAGTTGCTATAGATAGAGCGAGGTGCTGGTGACCGAGTGTATCTGCCAGGTGCTATAGATAGAGGGAGGTGTTGGTGGCCGAGTGTACCTGCCAGTTGCTATAGATAGAGGGAGGTGTTGGTGACCGAGTGTATCTGCCAGTTGCTATAGATAGAGGGAGGTGTTGGTGCCCGAGTGTATCTGCCAGTTGCTATAGATAGAGGGAGGTGTTGGTGGCCGAGTGTATCTGCCAGTTGCTATAGATAGAGCGAGGTGTTTGTGGCCGAGTGTACCTGCCAGTTGCTATTGATAGAGGGAGGTGTTGGTGGCCGAGTGTATCTGCCAGTTGCTATAGATAGAGGGAGGTGTTGGTGGCCGTATGTATCTGCCAGTTGCTATAGATAGAGGGAGGTGTTGGTGACCGAGTGTATCTGCCAGTTGCTATAGATAGAGAGAGGTGTTGGTGGCCGAGTGTATCTGCCAGTTGCTATAGATAGAGAGAGGTGTTGGTGACCGAGTGTGTCTGCCAGTTGCTATAGACAGAGAGAGGTGTTGGTGACCGAGTGTATCTGCCAGTTGCTATAGAAAGAGAGAGGTGTTGGTGGCCGAGTATATCTGCCAGTTGCTATAGACAGAGAGAGGTGTTGGTGACCGAGTGTATCTGCCAGTTGCTATAGATAGAGGGAGGTGTTGGTGGCCGAGTGTATCTGCCAGTTGCTATAGATAGAGGGAGGTGTTGGTGGCCGAGTGTATCTGCCAGTTGCTATAGATAGAGGGAGGTGTTGGTGGCCGAGTGTATCTGCCAGTTGCTATAGATAGAGGGAGGTGATGGTGGCCGAGTGTATCTGCCAGTTGCTATAGATAGAGGGAGGTGTTGGTGGCCGAGTGTATCTGCCAGTTTCTATAGATAGAGGGAGTTGTCGATGGCCGAGTGTATCTGCCAGTTGCTATATATAGAGAGAGGTGTTGGTGGCCGAGTGTATCTGCCAGTTGCTATAGATAGAGGGAGGTGTTGGTGGCCGAGTGTATCTGCCAGTTGCTATAGATAGAGGGAGGTATTGGTGACCGAGTGTATCTGCCAGTTGCTATAGATAGAGGGAGTGTTGGTGACCGAGTGTATCTGCCAGTTGCTATAGATAGAGGGAGGTATTGGTGACCGAGTGTATCTGCCAGTTGCTATAGATAGAGAGAGGTGTTGGTGGCCGAGTGTATCTGCCAGTTGCTATAGATAAAGAGAGGTGTTGGTGGCCGAGTGTATCTGCCAGTTGCTATAGATAGAGGGAGGTGTTGGTGACCGAGTGTATCTGCCAGTTGCTATAGATAGAGGGAGTGTCGGTGGCCGAGTGTATCTGCCAGTTGCTACAGATAGAGGGAGGTATTGGTGACCGAGTGTATCTGCCAGTTGCTATAGATAGAGGGAGGTGTTGGTGGGCGAGTGTATCTGCCAGTTGCTATAGATAGATGGAGGTGTTGGTGGCCGAGTGTATATGCCAGTTGCTATAGATAGAGGGAGATGTCGATGGCCGAGTGTATCTGCCAGTTGCTATAGATAGAGGGAGGTGTTGGTGCCCGAGTGAATCTGCCAGTTGCTATAGATAGAGAGAGGTGTTGGTGGCCGAGTGTATCTGCCAGTTGCTATAGATAGAGGGAGGTGTTGGTGGCCGAGTGTATCTGCCAGTTGCTATAGATAAAGAGAGGTGTTGGTGGCCGAGTGTATCTGCCAGTTGCTATAGATAGAGGGAGGTTTTGGTGGCCGAGTGTATCTGCCAGATGCTATAGATAGAGGGAGGTGTTGGTGGCCGCTTGTATCTGCCAGTTGCTATAGATAGAGGGAGGTGTTGGTGACCGAGTGTATCTGCCAGTTGCTATAGATAGAGGGAGGTGTTTGTGGCCGAGTGTATCTGCCAGTTGCTATAGATAGAGGGAGGTGTTGGTGGCCGAGTGTATCTGCCAGTTGCTATAGATAGAGCGAGGTGTTGGTGACCGAGTGTACCTGCCAGTTGCTATAGATAGAGGGAGGTGTTGGTGGCCGAGTGTATCTGCCAGTTGCTATAGATAGAGGGAGGTGTTGGTGGCCGAGTGTATCTGCCAGTTGCTATAGATAGAGCGAGGTGTTGGTGGCCGAGTGTACCTGCCAGTTGCTATAGATAGAGGGAGGTGTTGGTGGCCGAGTGTACCTGCCAGTTGCTATAGATAGAGGGAGGTGTTGGTGGCCGAGTGTATCTGCCAGTTGCTATAGATAGAGCGAGGTGTTGGTGGCCGAGTGTACCTGCCAGTTGCTATAGATAGAGGGAGGTGTTGGTGGCCGAGTGTATCTGCCAGTTGCTATAGATAGAGCGAGGTGTTGGTGGCCGAGTGTATCTGCCAGTTGCTATAGATAGAGGGAGGTGTTGGTGGCCGAGTGTATCTGCCAGTTGCTATAGATAGAGGGAAGTGTTGGTGACCGAGTGTATCTGCCAGTTGCTATAGATAGAGGGAGGTGTTGGTGGCCGAGTGTATCTGCCAGTTGCAATAGATAGAGGGAGGTGTTGGTGGCCGAGTGTATCTGCCAGTTGCTATAGATAGAGCGAGGTGTTGGTGGCCGAGTGTATCTGCCAGTTGCTATAGATAGAGGGAGGTGTTGGTGGCCGAGTGTATCTGCCAGTTGCTATAGATAGAGGGAGGTGTTGGTGGCCGAGGGTATCTGCCAGTTGCTATAGATAGAGGGAAGTGTTGGTGCCCGAGTGTATCTGCAAGTTGCTATAGATAGAGAGAGGTGTTGGTGGCCGAGTGTATCTGCCAGTTGCTATAGATAGATGGAGGTGTTGGTGGCCGAGTGTATATGCCAGTTGCTATAGATAGAGGGAGATGTCGATGGCCGAGTGTATCTGCCAGTTGCTATAGATAGAGGGAGGTGTTGGTGCCCGAGTGTATCTGCCAGTTGCTATAGATAGAGGGAGGTGTTGGTGGCCGAGTGTATCTGCCAGTTGCTATAGATAGAGGGAGGTGTTGGTGACCGAGTGTATCTGCCAGTTGCTATAGATAGAGGGAGGTGTTGGTGGCCGAGTGTATCTGCCAGTTGCAATAGATAGAGGGAGGTGTTGGTGGCCGAGTATATCTGCCAGTTGCTATAGATAGAGCGAGGTGTTGGTGGCCGAGTGTATCTGCCAGTTGCTATAGATAGAGGGAGGTGTTGGTGGCCGAGTGTATCTGCCAGTTGCTATAGATAGAGGGAGGTGTTGGTGGCCGAGTGTATCTGCCAGTTGCTATAGATAGAGGGAAGTGTTGGTGCCCGAGTGTATCTGCAAGTTGCTATAGATAGAGAGAGGTGTTGGTGGCCGAGTGTATCTGCCAGTTGCTATAGATAGATGGAGGTGTTGGTGGCCGAGTGTATATGCCAGTTGCTATAGATAGAGGGAGATGTCGATGGCCGAGTGTATCTGCCAGTTGCTATAGATAGAGGGAGGTGTTGGTGCCCGAGTGTATCTGCCAGTTGCTATAGATAGAGAGAGGTGTTGGTGGCCGAGTGTATCTGCCAGTTGCTATAGATAGAGGGAGGTGTTGGTGGCCGAGTGTATCTGCCAGTTGCTATAGATAAAGAGAGGTGTTGGTGGCCGAGTGTATCTGCCAGTTGCTATAGATAGAGCGAGGTGTTGGTGACCGAGTGTACCTGCCAGTTGCTATAGATAGAGGGAGGTGTTGGTGGCCGAGTGTATCTGCCAGTTGCTATAGATAGAGGGAGGTGTTGGTGGCCGAGTGTATCTGCCAGTTGCTATAGATAGAGCGAGGTGTTGGTGGCCGAGTGTACCTGCCAGTTGCTATAGATAGAGGGAGGTGTTGGTGGCCGAGTGTACCTGCCAGTTGCTATTGATAGAGGGAGGTGTTGGTGGCCGAGTGTATCTGCCAGTTGCTATAGATGGAGGGAGGTGTTGGTGGCCGGATGTATCTGCCAGTTGCTATAGATAGAGGGAGGTGTTGGTGACCGAGTATATCTGCCATTTGCTATAGATAGAGGGAGGTGTTGGTGGCCGAGTGTATCTGCCAGTTGCTATAGATAGAGGGAGGTGTTGGTGACCGAGTGTATCTGCCAGTTGCTATAGATAGAGGGAGGTGTTGGTGGCCGAGTGTATCTGCCAGTTGCTATAGATAGAGGGAGGTGTTGGTGGCCGAGGGTATCTGCCAGTTGCTATAGATAAAGAGAGGTGTTGTTGGCCGAGTGTGTCTGCCAGTTGCTATAGATAGAGCTAGGTGTTGGTGACCGAGTGTATCTGCCAGTTGCTATAGATAGAGGGAGGTGTTGGTGGCCGAGTGTATCTGCCAGTTGCTAAAGATAGAGGGAGGTGTTGGTGGCCGAGTGTATCTGCCAGTTGCTATAGATAGAGCGAGGTGTAGGTGGCCGAGTGTACCTGCCAGTTGCTATAGATAGAGGGAGATGTTGGTGGCCGAGTGTACCTGCCAGTTGCTAAAGATAGAGGGAGGTGTTGGTTGCCGAGTGTATCTGCCAGTTGCTATAGATAGAGCGAGGTGTTGGTGGCCGAGTGTACCTGCCAGTTGCTATAGATAGAAGGAGGTGTTGGTGGCCGAGTGTATCTGCCAGTTGCTATAGATAGAGCGAGGTGTTGGTGGCCGAGTGTATCTGCCAGTTGCTATAGATAGAGCGAGGTGTTGGTGAGGGAGGGAGGTGTTGGTGACCGAGTATATCTGCCATTTGCTATAGATAGAGGGAGGTGTTGGTGGCCGAGTGTATCTGCCAGTTGCTATAGATAGAGGGAGGTGTTGGTGGCCGAGTGTATCTGCCAGTTGCTATAGATAGAGGGAGGTGTTGGTGACCGAGTGTATCTGCCAGTTGCTATAGATAGAGGGAGGTGTTGGTGACCGAGTGTATCTGCCAGTTGCTATAGATAGAGGGAGGTGTTGCTGGCCGAGTGTATCTGCCAGTTGCTATAGATAGAGGGAGGTGTTGGTGGCCGAGTGTATCTGCAAGTTTCTATAGATAGAGAGAGGTGTTGGTGGCCGAGTGTATCTGCCAGTTGCTATAGATAGAGGGAGGTGTTGGTGACCGAGTGTATCTGCCATTTGCTATAGATAGAGGGAGGTGTTGGTGGCCGAGTGTATCTGCCAGTTGCTATAGATAGAGGGAGGTGTTGGTGGCCGAGTGTATCTGCAAGTTTCTATAGATAGAGAGAGGTGTTGGTGGCCGAGTGTATCTGCCAGTTGCTATAGATAGAGGGAGGTGTTGGTGACCGAGTGTATCTGCCAGTTGCTATAGATAGAGGGAGGTGTTGCTGGCCGAGTGTATCTGCCAGTTGCTATAGATAGAGGGAGGTGTTGGTGGCCGAGTGTATCTGCAAGTTTCTATAGATAGAGAGAGGTGTTGGTGGCCGAGTGTATCTGCCAGTTGCTATAGATAGAGGGAGGTGTTGGTGACCGAGTGTATCTGCCAGTTGCTATAGATAGAGGGAGGTGTTGGTGGCCGAGTGTATCTGCCAGTTGCTATAGATAGAGGGAGGTGTTGGTGGCCGAGTGTATCTGCCAGTTGCTATAGATAGAGCGAGGTGTTGGTGGCCGAGTATACCTGCCAGTTGCTATAGATAGAGGGAGGTGTTGGTGGCCGAGTGTACCTGCCAGTTGCTATTGATAGAGGGAGGTGTTGGTGGCCGAGTGTATCTGCCAGTTGCTATAGATGGAGGGAGGTGTTGGTGGCCGGATGTATCTGCCAGTTGCTATAGATAGAGGTAGGTGTTGGTGACCGAGTATATCTGCCATTTGCTATAGATAGAGGGAGGTGTTGGTGGCCGAGTGTATCTGCCAGTTGCTATAGATAGAGGGAGGTGTTGGTGGCCGAGTGTACCTGCCAGTTGCTATAGATAGAGGGAGGTGTTGGTGACCGAGTGTATCTGCCAGTTGCTATAGATAGAGGGAGGTGTTGGTGGCCGAGTGTATCTGCCAGTTGCTATAGATAGAGGGAGGTGTTGGTGGCCGAGTGTATCTGCCAGTTGCTATAGATAGAGCGAGGTGTTGGTGGCCGAGTGTACCTGCCAGTTGCTATAGATAGAGGGAGGTGTTGGTGGCCGAGTGTATCTGCCAGTTGCTATAGATAGAGGGAGGTGTTGGTGGCCGAGTGTACCTGCCAGTTGCTATAGATAGAGGGAGGTGTTGGTGGCCGAGTGTATCTGCCAGTTGCTATAGATAGAGCGAGGTGTTGGTGGCCGAGTGTACCTGCCAGTTGCTATAGATAGAGGGAGGTGTTGGTGGCCGAGTGTATCTGCCAGTTGCTATAGATAGAGCGAGGTGCTGGTGACCGAGTGTATCTGCCAGGTGCTATAGATAAAGGGAGGTGTTGGTGGCCGAGTGTACCTGCCAGTTGCTATAGATAGAGGGAGGTGTTGGTGACCGAGTGTATCTGCCAGTTGCTATAGATAGAGGGAGGTGTTGGTGCCCGAGTGTATCTGCCAGTTGCTATAGATAGAGGGAGGTGTTGGTGGCCGAGTGTATCTGCCAGTTGCTATAGATAGAGCGAGGTGTTTGTGGCCGAGTGCACCTGCCAGTTGCTATTGATACAGGGAGGTGTTGGTGGCCGAGTGTATCTGCCAGTTGCTATAGATAGAGGGAGGTGTTGGTGGCCGTATGTATCTGCCAGTTGCTATAGATAGAGGGAGGTGTTGGTGACCGAGTGTATCTGCCAGTTGCTATAGATAGAGAGAGGTGTTGGTGGCCGAGTGTATCTGCCAGTTGCTATAGATAGAGAGAGGTGTTGGTGACCGAGTGTGTCTGCCAGTTGCTATAGACAGAGAGAGGTGTTGGTGACCGAGTGTATCTGCCAGTTGCTATAGAAAGAGAGAAGTGTTGGTGGCCGAGTATATCTGCCAGTTGCTATAGACAGAGAGAGGTGTTGGTGACCGAGTGTATCTGCCAGTTGCTATAGATAGAGGGAGGTGTTGGTGGCCGAGTGTATCTGCCAGTTGCTATAGATAGAGGGAGGTGTTGGTGGCCGAGTGTATCTGCCAGTTGCTATAGATAGAGGGAGGTGTTGGTGGCCGAGTGTATCTGCCAGTTGCTATAGATAGAGGGAGGTGATGGTGGCCGAGTGTATCTGCCAGTTGCTATAGATAGAGGGAGGTGTTGGTGGCCGAGTGTATCTGCCAGTTTCTATAGATAGAGGGAGTTGTCGATGGCCGAGTGTATCTGCCAGTTGCTATATATAGAGAGAGGTGTTGGTGGCCGAGTGTATCTGCCAGTTGCTATAGATAGAGGGAGGTGTTGGTGGCCGAGTGTATCTGCCAGTTGCTATAGATAGAGGGAGGTATTGGTGACCGAGTGTATCTGCCAGTTGCTATAGATAGAGGGAGTGTTGGTGACCGAGTGTATCTGCCAGTTGCTATAGATAGAGGGAGGTATTGGTGACCGAGTGTATCTGCCAGTTGCTATAGATAGAGAGAGGTGTTGGTGGCCGAGTGTATCTGCCAGTTGCTATAGATAAAGAGAGGTGTTGGTGGCCGAGTGTATCTGCCAGTTGCTATAGATAGAGGGAGGTGTTGGTGACCGAGTGTATCTGCCAGTTGCTATAGATAGAGGGAGTGTCGGTGGCCGAGTGTATCTGCCAGTTGCTACAGATAGAGGGAGGTATTGGTGACCGAGTGTATCTGCCAGTTGCTATAGATAGAGGGAGGTGTTGGTGGGCGAGTGTATCTGCCAGTTGCTATAGATAGAGGGAGCGTTGGTGACCGAGTGTATCTGCCAGTTGCTATAGATAGAGAGAGGTGTTGGTGGCCGAGTGTATCTGCCAGTTGCTATAGATAGATGGAGGTGTTGGTGGCCGAGTGTATATGCCAGTTGCTATAGATAGAGGGAGATGTCGATGGCCGAGTGTATCTGCCAGTTGCTATAGATAGAGGGAGGTGTTGGTGCCCGAGTGAATCTGCCAGTTGCTATAGATAGAGAGAGGTGTTGGTGGCCGAGTGTATCTGCCAGTTGCTATAGATAGAGGGAGGTGTTGGTGGCCGAGTGTATCTGCCAGTTGCTATAGATAAAGAGAGGTGTTGGTGGCCGAGTGTATCTGCCAGTTGCTATAGATAGAGGGAGGTTTTGGTGGCCGAGTGTATCTGCCAGATGCTATAGATAGAGGGAGGTGTTGGTGGCCGAGTGTATCTGCCAGTTGCTATAGATAGAGGGAGGTGTTGGTGACCGAGTGTATCTGCCAGTTGCTATAGATAGAGGGAGGTGTTTGTGGCCGAGTGTATCTGCCAGTTGCTATAGATAGAGGGAGGTGTTGGTGGCCGAGTGTATCTGCCAGTTGCTATAGATAGAGCGAGGTGTTGGTGACCGAGTGTACCTGCCAGTTGCTATAGATAGAGGGAGGTGTTGGTGGCCGAGTGTATCTGCCAGTTGCTATAGATAGAGGGAGGTGTTGGTGGCCGAGTGTATCTGCCAGTTGCTATAGATAGAGCGAGGTGTTGGTGGCCGAGTGTACCTGCCAGTTGCTATAGATAGAGGGAGGTGTTGGTGGCCGAGTGTACCTGCCAGTTGCTATAGATAGAGGGAGGTGTTGGTGGCCGAGTGTATCTGCCAGTTGCTATAGATAGAGCGAGGTGTTGGTGGCCGAGTGTACCTGCCAGTTGCTATAGATAGAGGGAGGTGTTGGTGGCCGAGTGTATCTGCCAGTTGCTATAGATAGAGCGAGGTGTTGGTGGCCGAGTGTATCTGCCAGTTGCTATAGATAGAGGGAGGTGTTGGTGGCCGAGTGTATCTGCCAGTTGCTATAGATAGAGGGAAGTGTTGGTGACCGAGTGTATCTGCCAGTTGCTATAGATAGAGGGAGGTTTTGGTGGCCGAGTGTATCTGCCAGTTGCAATAGATAGAGGGAGGTGTTGGTGGCCGAGTGTATCTGCCAGTTGCTATAGATAGAGCGAGGTGTTGGTGGCCGAGTGTATCTGCCAGTTGCTATAGATAGAGGGAGGTGTTGGTGGCCGAGTGTATCTGCCAGTTGCTATAGATAGAGGGAGGTGTTGGTGGCCGAGGGTATCTGCCAGTTGCTATAGATAGAGGGAGGTGTTGGTGCCCGAGTGTATCTGCAAGTTGCTATAGATAGAGAGAGGTGTTGGTGGCCGAGTGTATCTGCCAGTTGCTATAGATAGATGGAGGTGTTGGTGGCCGAGTGTATATGCCAGTTGCTATAGATAGAGGGAGATGTCGATGGCCGAGTGTATCTGCCAGTTGCTATAGATAGAGGGAGGTGTTGGTGCCCGAGTGTATCTGCCAGTTGCTATAGATAGAGGGAGGTGTTGGTTGCCGAGTGTATCTGCCAGTTGCTATAGATAGAGGGAGGTGTTGGTGACCGAGTGTATCTGCCAGTTGCTATAGATAGAGGGAGGTGTTGGTGGCCGAGTGTATCTGCCAGTTGCAATAGATAGAGGGAGGTGTTGGTGGCCGCGTATATCTGCCAGTTGCTATAGATAGAGCGAGGTGTTGGTGGCCGAGTGTATCTGCCAGTTGCTATAGATAGAGGGAGGTGTTGGTGGCCGAGTGTATCTGCCAGTTGCTATAGATAGAGGGAGGTGTTGGTGGCCGAGGGTATCTGCCAGTTGCTATAGATAGAGGGAAGTGTTGGTGCCCGAGTGTATCTGCAACTTGCTATAGATAGAGAGAGGTGTTGGTGGCCGAGTGTATCTGCCAGTTGCTATAGATAGATGGAGGTGTTGGTGGCCGAGTGTATATGCCAGTTGCTATAGATAGAGGGAGATGTCGATGGCCGAGTGTATCTGCCAGTTGCTATAGATAGAGGGAGGTGTTGGTGCCCGAGTGTATCTGCCAGTTGCTATAGATAGAGGGAGGTGTTGGTGGCCGAGTGTATCTGCCAGTTGCTATAGATAGAGGGAGGTGTTGGTGACCGAGTGTATCTGCCAGTTGCTATAGATAGAGGGAGGTGTTGGTGGCCGAGTGTATCTGCCAGTTGCAATAGATAGAGGGAGGTGTTGGTGGCCGAGTATATCTGCCAGTTGCTATAGATAGAGCGAGGTGTTGGTGGCCGAGTGTATCTGCCAGTTGCTATAGATAGAGGGAGGTGTTGGTGGCCGAGTGTATCTGCCAGTTGCTATAGATAGAGGGAGGTGTTGGTGGCCGAGGGTATCTGCCAGTTGCTATAGATAGAGGGAAGTGTTGGTGCCCGAGTGTATCTGCAAGTTGCTATAGATAGAGAGAGGTGTTGGTGGCCGAGTGTATCTGCCAGTTGCTATAGATAGAGGGAGGTGTTGGTGGCCGAGTGTATATGCCAGTTGCTATAGATAGAGGGAGATGTCGATGGCCGAGTGTATCTGCCAGTTGCTATAGATAGAGGGAGGTGTTGGTGCCCGAGTGTATCTGCCAGTTGCTATAGATAGAGAGAGGTGTTGGTGGCCGAGTGTATCTGCCAGTTGCTATAGATAGAGGGAGGTGTTGGTGGCCGAGTGTATCTGCCAGTTGCTATAGATAAAGAGAGGTGTTGGTGGCCGAGTGTATCTGCCAGTTGCTATAGATAGAGCGAGGTGTTGGTGACCGAGTGTACCTGCCAGTTGCTATAGATAGAGGGAGGTGTTGGTGGCCGAGTGTATCTGCCAGTTGCTATAGATAGAGGGAGGTGTTGGTGGCCGAGTGTATCTGCCAGTTGCTATAGATAGAGCGAGGTGTTGGTGGCCGAGTGTACCTGCCAGTTGCTATAGATAGAGGGAGGTGTTGGTGGCCGAGTGTACCTGCCAGTTGCTATTGATAGAGGGAGGTGTTGGTGGCCGAGTGTATCTGCCAGTTGCTATAGATGGAGGGAGGTGTTGGTGGCCGGATGTATCTGCCAGTTGCTATAGATAGAGGGAGGTGTTGGTGACCGAGTATATCTGCCATTTGCTATAGATAGAGGGAGGTGTTGGTGGCCGAGTGTATCTGCCAGTTGCTATAGATAGAGGGAGGTGTTGGTGACCGAGTGTATCTGCCAGTTGCTATAGATAGAGGGAGGTGTTGGTGGCCGAGTGTATCTGCCAGTTGCTATAGATAGAGGGAGGTGTTGGTGGCCGAGGGTATCTGCCAGTTGCTATAGATAAAGAGAGGTGTTGGTGGCCGAGTGCGTCTGCCAGTTGCTATAGATAGAGCTAGGTGTTGGTGACCGAGTGTACCTGCCAGTTGCTATAGATAGAGGGAGGTGTTGGTGGCCGAGTGTATCTGCCAGTTGCTAAAGATAGAGGGAGGTGTTGGTGGCCGAGTGTATCTGCCAGTTGCTATAGATAGAGCGAGGTGTAGGTGGCCGAGTGTACCTGCCAGTTGCTATAGATAGAGGGAGATGTTGGTGGCCGAGTGTACCTGCCAGTTGCTATAGATAGAGGGAGGTGTTGGTGGCCGAGTGTATCTGCCAGTTGCTATAGATAGAGCGAGGTGTTGGTGGCCGAGTGTACCTGCCAGTTGCTATAGATAGAGGGAGGTGTTGGTGGCCGAGTGTCCCTGCCAGTTGCTATTGATAGAGGGAGGTGTTGGTGGCCGAGTGTATCTGCCAGTTGCTATAGATGGAGGGAGGTGTTGGTGGCCGGATGTATCTGCCAGTTGCTATAGATAGAGGGAGGTGTTGGTGACCGAGTATATCTGCCATTTGCTATAGATAGAGGGAGGTGTTGGTGGCCGAGTGTATCTGCCAGTTGCTATAGATAGAGGGAGGTGTTGGTGACCGAGTGTATCTGCCAGTTGCTATAGATAGAGGGAGGTGTTGCTGGCCGAGTGTATCTGCCAGTTGCTATAGATAGAGGGAGGTGTTGGTGGCCGAGTGTATCTGCAAGTTTCTATAGATAGAGAGAGGTGTTGGTGGCCGAGTGTATCTGCCAGTTGCTATAGATAGAGGGAGGTGTTGGTGACCGAGTGTATCTGCCAGTTGCTATAGATAGAGGGAGGTGTTGGTGGCCGAGTGTATCTGCCAGTTGCTATAGATAGAGGGAGGTGTTGGTGGCCGAGTGTATCTGCCAGTTGCTATAGATAGAGCGAGGTGTTGGTGGCCGAGTGTACCTGCCAGTTGCTATAGATAGAGGGAGGTGTTGGTGGCCGAGTGTCCCTGCCAGTTGCTATTGATAGAGGGAGGTGTTGGTGGCCGAGTGTATCTGCCAGTTGCTATAGATGGAGGGAGGTGTTGGTGGCCGGATGTATCTGCCAGTTGCTATAGATAGAGGGAGGTGTTGGTGACCGAGTATATCTGCCATTTGCTATAGATAGAGGGAGGTGTTGGTGACCGAGTGTATCTGCCAGTTGCTATAGATAGAGGGAGGTGTTTGTGGCCGAGTGTATCTGCCAGTTGCTATAGATAGAGGGAGGTGTTGGTGGCCGAGGGTATCTGCCAGTTGCTATAGATAAAGAGAGGTGTTGGTGGCCGAGTGTGTCTGCCAGTTGCTATAGATAGAGCTAGGTGTTGGTGACCGAGTGTACCTGCCAGTTGCTATGGATAGAGGGAGGTGTTGGTGGCCGAGTGTATCTGCCAGTTGCTAAAGATAGAGGGAGGTGTTGGTGGCCGAGTGTATCTGCCAGTTGCTATAGATAGAGCGAGGTGTAGGTGGCCGAGTGTACCTGCCAGTTGCTATAGATAGAGGGAGATGTTGGTTGCCGAGTGTACCTGCCAGTTGCTATAGATAGAGGGAGGTGTTGGTTGCCGAGTGTATCTGCCAGTTGCTATAGATAGAGCGAGGTGTTGGTGGCCGAGTGTACCTGCCAGTTGCTATAGATAGAAGGAGGTGTTGGTGGCCGAGTGTATCTGCCAGTTGCTATAGATAGAGCGAGGTGTTGGTGGCCGAGTGTATCTGCCAGTTGCTATAGATAGAGCGAGGTGTTGGTGAGGGAGGGAGGTGTTGGTGACCGAGTATATCTGCCATTTGCTATAGATAGAGGGAGTTGTTGGTGGCCGAGTGTATCTGCCAGTTGCTATAGATAGAGGGAGGTGTTGGTGGCCGAGTGTATCTGCAAGTTTCTATAGATAGAGAGAGGTGTTGGTGGCCGAGTGTATCTGCCAGTTGCTATAGATAGAGGGAGGTGTTGGTGACCGAGTGTATCTGCCAGTTGCTATAGATAGAGGGAGGTGTTGGTGACCGAGTGTATCTGCCAGTTGCTATAGATAGAGGGAGGTGTTGCTGGCCGAGTGTATCTGCCAGTTGCTATAGATAGAGGGAGGTGTTGGTGGCCGAGTGTATCTGCAAGTTTCTATAGATAGAGAGAGGTGTTGGTGGCCGAGTGTATCTGCCAGTTGCTATAGATAGAGGGAGGTGCTGGTGACCGAGTGTATCTGCCAGTTGCTATAGATAGAGGGAGGTGTTGGTGGCCGAATGTATCTGCCAGTTGCTATAGATAGAGGGAGGTGTTGGTGGCCGAGGGTATCTGCCAGTTGCTATAGATAGAGGGAAGTGTTGGTGCCCGAGTGTATCTGCAAGTTGCTATAGATAGAGAGAGGTGTTGGTGGCCGAGTGTATCTGCCAGTTGCTATAGATAGATGGAGGTGTTGGTGGCCGAGTGTATATGCCAGTTGCTATAGATAGAGGGAGGTGTTGGTGGCCGAGTGTATATGCCAGTTGCTATAGATAGAGGGAGATGTCGATGGCCGAGTGTATCTGCCAGTTGCTATAGATAGAGGGAGGTGTTGGTGCCCGAGTGTATCTGACAGTTGCTATAGATAGAGAGAGGTGTTGGTGGCCGAGTGTATCTGCCAGTTGCTATAGATAGAGGGAGGTGTTGGTGACCGAGTGTATCTGCCAGTTGCTATAGATAGAGCGAGGTGTTGGTGGCCGAGTGTACCTGCCAGTTGCTATAGATAGAGGGAGGTGTTGGTGGCCGAGTGTATCTGCCAGTTGCTATAGATAGAGCGAGGTGTTGGTGGCCGAGTGTACCTGCCAGTTGCTATAGATAGAAGCAGGTGTTGGTGGCCGAGTGTATCTGCCAGTTGCTATAGATAGAGCGAGGTGTTGGTGGCCGAGTGTATCTGCCAGTTGCTATAGATAGAGGGAGGTGTTGGTGGCCGAGGGTATCTGCCAGTTGCTATAGATAAAGAGAGGTGTTGGTGGCCGAGTGTATCTGCCAGTTGCTATAGATAGAGCGAGGTGTTGGTGACCGAGTGTACCTGCCAGTTGCTATAGATAGAGGGAGGTGTTGGTGGCCGAGTGTATCTGCCAGTTGCTATAGATAGAGGGAGGTGTTGGTGGCCGAGTGTATCTGCCAGTTGCTATAGATGGAGCGAGGTGTAGGTGGCCGAGTGTATCTGCCAGTTGCTATAGATAGAGGGAGATGTTGGTGGCCGAGTGTACCTGCCAGTTGCTATAGATAGAGGGAGGTGTTGGTGGCCGAGTGTATCTGCCAGTTGCTATAGATAGAGCGAGGTGTTGGTGACCGAGTGTATCTGCCAGTTGCTATAGATAGAGGGAGGTGTTGGTGGCCGAGTGTATCTGCCAGTTGCTATAGATAGAGCGAGGTGTTGGTGGCCGAGTGTACCTGCCAGTTGCTATAGATAGAAGCAGGTGTTGGTGGCCGAGTGTATCTGCCAGTTGCTATAGATAGAGCGAGGTGTTGGTGGCCGAGTGTATCTGCCAGTTGCTATAGATAGAGGGAGGTGTTGGTGGCCGAGGGTATATGCCAGTTGCTATAGATAAAGAGAGGTGTTGGTGGCCGAGTGTATCTGCCAGTTGCTATAGATAGAGCGAGGTGTTGGTGACCGAGTGTACCTGCCAGTTGCTAT
The DNA here is from genome assembly GCA_936450465.1 of Gibbula magus. Classification (NCBI taxonomy): domain Eukaryota; kingdom Metazoa; phylum Mollusca; class Gastropoda; order Trochida; family Trochidae; genus Gibbula; species Gibbula magus. Next base: position 69,455,118 of record OW388292.1, read on the forward strand.
AGATAGAGGGAGGTGTTGGTGGCCGAGTGTATCTGCCAGTTGCTATAGATAGAGGGAGGTGTTGGTGGCCGAGTGTATCTGCCAGTTGCTATAGATGGAGCGAGGTGTAGGTGGCCGAGTTTATCTGCCAGTTGCTATAGATAGAGGGAGATGTTGGTGGCCGAGTGTACCTGCCAGTTGCTATAGATAGAGGGAGGTGTTGGTGGCCGAGTGTATCTGCCAGTTGCTATAGATAGAGCGAGGTGTTGGTGGCCGAGTGTACCTGCCAGTTGCTATAGATAGAAGGAGGTGTTGGTGGCCGAGTGTATCTGCCAGTTGCTATAGATAGAGCGAGGTGTTGGTGGCCGAGTGTATCTGCCAGTTGCTATAGATAGAGCGAGGTGTTGGTGAGGGAGGGAGGTGTTGGTGATCGAGTATATCTGCCATTTGCTATAGATAGAGGGAGGTGTTGGTGGCCGAGTGTATCTGCCAGTTGCTATAGATAGAGGGAGGTGTTGGTGACCGAGTGTATCTGCCAGTTGCTATAGATAGAGGGAGGTGTTGCTGGCCGAGTGTATCTGCCAGTTGCTATAGATAGAGGGAGGTGTTGGTGGCCGAGTGTATCTGCAAGTTTCTATAGATAGAGAGAGGTGTTGGTTGCCGAGTGTATCTGCCAGTTGCTATAGATAGAGGGAGGTGTTGGTGACCGAGTGTATCTGCCAGTTGCTATAGATAGAGGGAGGTGTTGGTGGCCGAGTGTATCTGCCAGTTGCTATAGATAGAGGGAGGTGTTGGTGGCCGAGGGTATCTGCCAGTTGCTATAGATAGAGGGAAGTGTTGGTGCCCGAGTGTATCTGCAAGTTGCTATAGATAGAGAGAGGTGTTGGTGGCCGAGTGTATCTGCCAGTTGCTATAGATAGATGGAGGTGTTGGTGGCCGAGTGTATATGCCAGTTGCTATAGATAGAGGGAGGTGTTGGTGGCCGAGTGTATATGCCAGTTGCTATAGATAGAGGGAGATGTCGATGGCCGAGTGTATCTGCCAGTTGCTATAGATAGAGGGAGGTGTTGGTGCCCGAGTGTATCTGCCAGTTGCTATAGATAGAGAGAGGTGTTGGTGGCAGAGTGTATCTGCCAGTTGCTATAGATAGAGGGAGGTGTTGGTGGCCGAGTGTATCTGCCAGTTGCTATAGATAAAGAGAGGTGTTGGTGGCCGAGTGTATCTGCCAGTTGCTATAGATAGAGCGAGGTGTTGGTGACCGAGTGTACCTGCCAGTTGCTATAGATAGAGGGAGGTGTTGGTGGCAGAGTTTATCTGCCAGGTGCTATAGATAGAGGGAGGTATTGGTGACCGAGTGTATCTGCCAGTTGCTATAGATAGAGGGAGGTGTTGGTGGCCGAGTGTATCTGCCAGTTGCTATAGATAGAGGGAGGTGTTGGTGGCCGAGTGTATCTGCCAGTTGCTATAGATAGAGAGAGGTGTTGGTGGCCGAGTGTACCTGCCAGTTGCTATAGATAGAGGGAGGTGTTGGTGACCGAGTGTATCTGCCAGTTGCTATAGATAGAGGGAGGTGTTGGTGGCCGAGTGTATCTGCCAGTTGCTATAGATAGAGGGAGGTGTTGGTGGCCGAGTGTATCTGCCAGTTGCTATAGATAGAGCGAGGTGTTGGTGGCCGAGTGTACCTGCCAGTTGCTATTGATAGAGGGAGGTGTTGGTGGCCGAGTGTATCTGCCAGTTGCTATAGATAGAGGGAGGTGTTGGTGGCCGGATGTATCTGCCAGTTGCTATAGATAGAGGGAGGTGTTGGTGACCGAGTATATCTGCCATTTGCTATATATAGAGGGAGGTGTTGGTGGCCGAGTGTATCTGCCAGTTGCTATAGATAGAGGGAGGTGTTGGTGACCGAGTGTATCTGCCAGTTGCTATAGATAGAGGGAGGTGTTGGTGGCCGAGTGTATCTGCCAGTTGCTATAGATAGAGAGAGATGTTGGTGACCGAGTGTATCTGCCAGTTGCTATAGATAGAGGGAGGTGTTGGTGGCCGAGTGTATCTGCCAGTTGCTATAGATAGAGGGAGGTGTTGGTGGCCGAGTGTATCTGCAAGTTTCTATAGATAGAGAGAGGTGTTGGTGGCCGAGTGTATCTGCCAGTTGCTATAGATAGAGGGAGGTGGTGGTGGCCGAGTGTATCTGCCAGTTGCTATAGATAGAGGGAGGTGTTGGTGACCGAGTGTATCTGCCAGTTGCTATAGATAGAGAGAGGTGTTGGTGGCCGAGTGTATCTGCCAGTTGCTATAGATAGAGGGAGGTGTTGGTGGCCGAGTGTATCTGCCAGTTGCTATAGATAGAGGGAGGTATTGGTGACCGAGTGTATCTGCCAGTTGCTATAGATAGAGAGAGGTGTTGGTGACCGAGTGTATCTGCCAGTTGCTATAGATAGAGGGAGGTGTTGGTGGCCGAGTGTACCTGCCAGTTGCTATAGATAGAGGGAGGTGTTGGTGGCCGAGTGTATCTGCCAGTTGCTATAGATAGAGGGAGGTGTTGGTGGCCGAGTGTATCTGCCAGTTGCTATAGATAGAGGGAGGTGTTGGTGGCCGGATGTATCTGTCAGTTGCTATAGAGAGAGGGAGGTGTTGGTGACCGAGTGTATCTGCCAGTTGCTATAGATAGAGGGAGGTGTTGGTGGCCGAGTGTATCTGCCAGTTGCTATAGATAGAGGGAGGTGTTGGTGACCGAGTGTATCTGCCAGGTGCTATAGATAGAGGGAGGTGTTGGTGGCCGAGTGTATCTGCCAGTTGCTATAGATAGAGGGAGTTGTCGATGGTCGAGTGTATCTGCCAGTTGCTATAGATAGAGAGAGGTGTTGATGGCCGAGTGTATCTGCCAGTTGCTATAGATAGAGGGAGGTTTTGGTGACCGAGTGTATCTGCCAGTTGCTATAGATAGAGGGAGGTGTTGGTGGCCGAGTGTATCTGCCAGTTGCTATCGATAGAGGGAGGTGTTGGTGACCGAGTGTATCTGCCAGTTGCTATAGATAGAGCGAGGTGTTGGTGGCCGAGTGTACCTGCCAGTTGCTATAGATAGAGGGAGGTGTTGGTGGCCGAGTGTATCTGCCAGTTGCTATAGATAGAGGGAGGTGTTGGTGGCCGGATGTATCTGTCAGTTGCTATAGAGAGAGGGAGGTGTTGGTGACCGAGTGTATCTGCCAGTTGCTATAGATAGAGGGAGGTGTTGGTGGCCGAGTGTATCTGCCAGTTGCTATAGATAGAGGGAGGTGTTGGTGACCGAGTGTATCTGCCAGTTGCTATAGATAGAGGGAGGTGTTGGTGGCCGAGTGTATCTGCCAGTTGCTATAGATAGAGGGAGTTGTCGATGGTCGAGTGTATCTGCCAGTTGCTATAGATAGAGAGAGGTGTTGATGGCCGAGTGTATCTGCCAGTTGCTATAGATAGAGGGAGGTGTTGGTGGCCGAGTGTATCTGCCAGTTGCTATATATAGAGAGAGGTGTTGGTGCCCGAGTGTATCTGCCAGTTACTATAGATAGAGGGAGGTATTGGTGACCGAGTGTATCTGCCAGTTACTATTGATAGAGGGAGGTGTTGGTGGCCGAGTGTATATGCCAGATGCTATAGATAGAGGGAGTTGTCGATGGTCGAGTGTATCTGCCAGTTGCTATAGATAGAGAGAGGTGTTGGTGGCCGAGTGTATCTGCCAGTTGCTATAGATAGAGAGAGGTGTTGGTGACCGAGTGTATCTGCCAGTTGCTATAGACAGAGAGAGGTGTTGGTGACCGAGTGTATCTGCCAGTTGCTATAGAAAGAGAGAGTTGTTGGTGGCCGAGTGTATCTGCCAGTTGCTATAGACAGAGAGAGGTGTTGGTGGCCGAGTGTATCTGCCAGTTGCTATAGATAGAGAGAGGTGTTGGTGGCCGAGTGTATCTGCCAGTTGCTATAGATAGATGGAGGTGTTGGTGGCCGAGTGTATATGCCAGTTGCTATAGATAGAGGGAGGTGTTGGTGGCCGAGTGTATCTGCCAGTTGCTATAGATAAAGAGAGGTGTTGGTGGCCGAGTGTATCTGCCAGTTGCTATAGATAGAGGGAGGTGTTGGTGGCCGAGTGTATCTGCCAGTTGCTATAGATAGATGGAGGTGTTGGTGGCCGAGTGTATATGCCAGTTGCTATAGATAGAGGGAGATGTCGATGGCCGAGTGTATCTGCCAGTTGCTATAGATAGAGGGAGGTGTTGGTGCCCGAGTGTATCTGCCAGTTGCTATAGATAGAGAGAGGTGTTGGTTGCCGAGTGTATCTGCCAGTTGCTATAGATAGAGGGAGGTGTTGGTGGCCGAGTGTATCTGCCAGTTGCTATAGATAAAGAGAGGTGTTGGTGGCCGAGTGTATCTGCCAGTTGCTATAGATAGAGGGAGGTGTTGGTGACCGAGTGTATCTGCCAGTTGCTATAGATAGAGGGAGGTGTTGGTGACCGAGTGTATCTGCCAGTTGCTATAGATAGAGGGAGGGTACCACATCACAGTTTTACTAGAGGTTTTCGCTGATATCACGACATGGAGCATTATAGACAGCTTAATAATTTCGGTCCTTTTTTAATTTTCTTTATGTTCTTAATATATTTCCATTTTGTAGTTTTTTGTCATATCATAGGACACTGAAGCACTGTTCATCATCCACAACATCATGTCTGTATTTCACATGGTGCAGAAAACAGTCGACAGATGAAGTGTTTATAAGATCAATATTTATAGACAGTTTCACTGCAAAAGGAGGTAACTTTGTAGATCCTAGATTTTACTTTTCCGACGAGACCAACTGAAGACAACACTTCAAATGTTTTTCCTGTAGCCTCAGTATGGAGAAAAGTCTTAATTTCTTCAATGTGTTGTTTTGTAAGGCATATTTTCCATCCCATTTCACAACGTCTTGCACAATTAGAGTTAATGCAGCTACATTCCTTAGTACTCCACATCGTTGATCTATAAAGTAACACCGGTAGAAGAAGCGCTTCATACGTTTTGTGAATGTTTCCTGCTTCTATGCACTATGTATGTAAACAGTAACACGATGCATGCAGGCGATCTACCGGTTTCCTGCTTCTATATGCACTATGTATGTAAACAGTAACACGATGAAGGCGCTCTACCGGTTTCCTGCCTCTATGCACTATGTATGTAAACAGTAACACGATGCAGGCGCTCTACCGGTTTCCTGCTTCTATGCACTATGTATGTAAACAGTAACACGATGCAGGCGCTCTACCGGTTTCCTGCCTCTATATGCACTATGTATGTAAACAGTAACACGATGCAGGCGCTCTACCGGTTTCCTGCTTCTATATGCACTATGTATGTAAACAGTAACACGATGCAGGCGATCCACCGGTTTCCTGCCTCTATGCACTATGTATGTAAACAGTAACACGATGCAGGCGCTCTACCGGTTTCCTGCCTCTATATGCACTATGTATGTAAACAGTAACACGATGCAGGCGCTCTACCGGTTTCCTGCTTCTATGCACTATGTATGTAAACAGTAACACGATGAAGGCGCTCTACCGGTTTCCTGCCTCTATATGCACTATGTATGTAAACAGTAACACGATGCAGGCGCTCTACCGGTTTCCTGCTTCTATGCACTATGTATGTAAACAGTAACACGATGAAGGCGCTCTACCAGTTTCCTGCTTCTATGCACTATGTATGTAAACAGTAACACGATGCATGCAGGCGATCTACCGGTTTCCTGCTTCTATATGCACTATGTATGTAAACAGTAACATGATGAAGGCGCTCTACCGGTTTCCTGCCTCTATGCACTATGTATGTAAACAGTAACACGATGCAGGCGATCTACCGGTTTCCTGCCTCTATGCACTATGTATGTAAACAGTAACACGATGCAGGCGCTCTACCGGTTTCCTGCCTCTATATGCACTATGTATGTAAACAGTAACACGATGCAGGCGCTCTACCGGTTTCCTGCCTCTATATGCACTATGTATGTAAACAGTAACACGATGAAGGCGATCTACCGGTTTCCTGCTTCTATGCACTATATATGTAAACAGTAACACGATGCAGGCGATCTACCGGTTTCCTGCTTCTATGCACTATGTATGTAAACAGTAACACGATGAAGGCGCTCTACCGGTTTCCTGCCTCTATATGCACTATGTATGTAAACAGTAACACGATGCAGGCGCTCTACCGGTTTCCTGCTTCTATGCACTATGTATGTAAACAGTAACACGATGAAGGCGCTCTACCGGTTTCCTGCCTCTATATGCACTATGTATGTAAACAGTAACACGATGCAGGTGCTCTACCGGTTTCCTGCTTCTATGCACTATGTATGTAAACAGTAACACGATGAAGGCGCTCTACCAGTTTCCTGCTTCTATGCACTATGTATGTAAACAGTAACACGATGCATGCAGACGATCTACCGGTTTTCTGCTTCTATATGCACTATGTATGTAAACAGTAACACGATGCAGGCGCTCTACCGGTTTCCTGCTTCTATGCACTATGTATGTAAACAGTAACACGATGCAGGCGCTATACCGGTTTCCTGCCTCTATATGCACTATGTATGTAAACAGTAACACGATGCAGGCGCTCTACCAGTTTCCTGCTTCTATATGCACTATGTATGTAAACAGTAACACGATGAAGGCGCTCTACCAGTTTCCTGCTTCTATGCACTATGTATGTAAACAGTAACACGATGAAGGCGCTCTACCGGTTTCCTGCCTCTATATGCACTATGTATGTAAACAGTAACACGATGCAGGCGCTCTACCGGTTTCCTGCCTCTATATGCACTATGTATGTAAACAGTAACACGATGCAGGCGCTCTACCGGTTTCCTGCCTCTATATGCACTATGCATGTAAACATTAACACGATGAAGGGGATCTACCGGTTTCCTGCTTCTATGCACTATGTATGTAAACAGTAACACGATGCAGGCGATCTACCGGTTTCCTGCTTCTATGCACTATGTATGTAAACAATAACACGATGAAGGCGCTCTACCGGTTTCCTGCCTCTATATGCACTATGTATGTAAACAGTAACACGATGCAGGCGCTCTAACGGTTTCCTGCTTCTATGCACTATGTATGTAAACAGTAACACGATGAAGGCGCTCTACCGGTTTCCTGCCTCTATATGCACTATGTATGTAAACAGTAACACGATGCAGGCGCTCTACCGGTTTCCTGCTTCTATGCACTATGTATGTAAACAGTAACACGATGAAGGCGCTCTACCAGTTTCCTGCTTCTATGCACTATGTATGTAAACAGTAACACGATGAAGGCGCTCTACCAGTTTCCTGCTTCTTTGCACTATGTATGTAAACAGTAACATGATGCAGGCGCTCTACCGGTTTCCTGCCTCTATATGCACTATGTATGTAAACAGTAACACGATGCAGGCGCTCTACCGGTTTCCTGCCTCTATATGCACTATGTATGTAAACAGTAACACGATGCAGGCGCTCTACCAGTTTCCTGCTTCTATATGCACTATGTATGTAAACAGTAACACGATGAAGGCGCTCTACCAGTTTCCTGCTTCTATGCACTATGTATGTAAACAGTAACACGATGAAGGCGCTCTACCGGTTTCCTGCCTCTATATGCACTATGTATGTAAACAGTAACACGATGCAGGCGCTCTACCGGTTTCCTGCCTCTATATGCACTATGTATGTAAACAGTAACACGATGCAGGCGCTCTACCGGTTTCCTGCCTCTATATGCACTATGCATGTAAACAGTAACACGATGAAGGCGATCTACCGGTTTCATGCTTCTATGCACTATGTATGTAAACAGTAACACGATGCAGGCGATCTACCGGTTTCCTGCTTCTATGCACTATGTATGTAAACAATAACACGATGAAGGCGCTCTACCGGTTTCCTGCCTCTATATGCACTATGTATGTAAACAGTAACACGATGCAGGCGCTCTACCGGTTTCCTGCTTCTATGCACTATGTATGTAAACAGTAACACGATGAAGGCGCTCTACCGGTTTCCTGCCTCTATATGCACTATGTATGTAAACAGTAACACGATGCAGGCGCTCTACCGGTTTCCTGCTTCTATGCACTATGTATGTAAACAGTAACACGATGAAGGCGCTCTACCAGTTTCCTGCTTCTATGCACTATGTATGTAAACAGTAACACGATGAAGGCGCTCTACCGGTTTCCTGCCTCTATATGCACTATGTATGTAAACAGTAACACGATGAAGGCGATCTACCGGTTTCCTGCTTCTATGCACTATGTATGTAAACAGTAACACGATGAAGGCACTCTACCGATTTCCTGCTTCTATGCACTATGTATGTAAACAGTAACACGATGAAGGCGCTCTACCGGTTTCCTGCCTCTATATGCACTATGTATGTAAACAGTAACACGATGCAGGCGCTCTACCGGTTTCCTGCTTCTATGCACTATGTATGTAAACAGTAACACGATGAAGGCGCTCTACCAGTTTCCTGCTTCTATGCACTATGTATGTAAACAGTAACACGATGCATGCAGGCGATCTACCGGTTTCCTGCTTCTATATGCACTATGTATGTAAACAGTAACACGATGAAGGCGCTCTACCGGTTTCCTGCCTCTATGCACTATGTATGTAAACAGTAACACGATGCAGGCGCTCTACCGGTTTCCTACTTCTATGCACTTTGTATGTAAACAGTAACACGATGAAGGCGCTCTACCGGTTTCCTGCTTCTATGCACTATGTATGTAAACAGTAACACGATGAAGGCGCTCTACCAGTTTCCTGCCTCTATATGCACTATGTATGTAAACAGTAACACGATGAAGGCGCTCTACCGGTTTCCTGCTTCTATGCACTATGTATGTAAACAGTAACACGATGAAGGCGCTCTACCAGTTTCCTGCTTCTATGCACTATGTATGTAAACAGTAACACGATGAAGGCGCTCTACCGGTTTCCTGCCTCTATATGCACTATGTATGTAAACAGTAACACGATGAAGGCGATCTACCGGTTTCCTGCTTCTATGCACTATGTATGTAAACAGTAACACGATGAAGGCACTCTACCGATTTCCTGCTTCTATGCACTATGTATGTAAACAGTAACACGATGAAGGCGCTCTACCGGTTTCCTGCCTCTATATGCACTATGTATGTAAACAGTAACACGATGCAGGCGCTCTACCGGTTTCCTGCTTCTATGCACTATGTATGTAAACAGTAACACGATGAAGGCGCTCTACCAGTTTCCTGCTTCTATGCACTATGTATGTAAACAGTAACACGATGAAGGCGCTCTACCGGTTTCCTGCTTCTATATGCACTATGTATGTAAACAGTAACACGATGAAGGTGCTCTACCGGTTTCCTGCTTCTATGCACTATGTATGTAAACAGTAACACGATGCAGGCGATCTACCGGTTTCCTGCTTCTATGCACTATGTATGTAAACAGTAACACGATGAAGGCGCTCTACCGGTTTCCTGCCTCTATATGCACTATGTATGTAAACAGTAACACGATGCAGGCGCTCTACCGGTTTCCTGCCTCTATATGCACTATGTATGTAAACAGTAACACGATGAAGGCGATCTACCGGTTTCCTGCTTCTATGCATTATGTATGTAAACAGTAACACGATGAAGGCGCTCTACCGGTTTCCTGCCTCTATATGCACTATGTATGTAAACAGTAACACGATGCAGGTGCTCTACCGGTTTCCTGCCTCTATATGCACTATGTATGTAAACAGTAACACGATGCAGGCGCTCTACCGGTTTCCTGCTTCTATGCACTATGTATGTAAACAGTAACACGATGAAGGCGCTCTACCGGTTTCCTGCTTCTATGCACTATGTATGTAAACAGTAACACGATGCAGGCGCTCTACCGGTTTCCTGCCTCTATATGCACTATGTATGTAAACAGTAACACGATGCAGGCGCTCTACCGGTTTCCTGCCTCTATATGCACTATGTATGTAAACAGTAACACGATGCAGGCGCTCTACCGGTTTCCTGCCTCTATATGCACTATGCATGTAAACAGTAACACGATGAAGGCGATCTACCGGTTTCATGCTTCTATGCACTATGTATGTAAACAGTAACACGATGCAGGCGATCTACCGGTTTCCTGCTTCTATGCACTATGTATGTAAACAATAACACGATGAAGGCGCTCTACCGGTTTCCTGCCTCTATATGCACTATGTATGTAAACAGTAACACGATGCAGGCGCTCTACCGGTTTCCTGCTTCTATGCACTATGTATGTAAACAGTAACACGATGAAGGCGCTCTACCGGTTTCCTGCCTCTATATGCACTATGTATGTAAACAGTAACACGATGCAGGCGCTCTACCGGTTTCCTGCTTCTATGCACTATGTATGTAAACAGTAACACGATGAAGGCGCTCTACCAGTTTCCTGCTTCTATGCACTATGTATGTAAACAGTAACACGATGAAGGCGCTCTACCGGTTTCCTGCCTCTATATGCACTATGTATGTAAACAGTAACACGATGAAGGCGATCTACCGGTTTCCTGCTTCTATGCACTATGTATGTAAACAGTAACACGATGAAGGCACTCTACCGATTTCCTGCTTCTATGCACTATGTATGTAAACAGTAACACGATGAAGGCGCTCTACCGGTTTCCTGCCTCTATATGCACTATGTATGTAAACAGTAACACGATGCAGGCGCTCTACCGGTTTCCTGCTTCTATGCACTATGTATGTAAACAGTAACACGATGAAGGCGCTCTACCAGTTTCCTGCTTCTATGCACTATGTATGTAAACAGTAACACGATGCATGCAGGCGATCTACCGGTTTCCTGCTTCTATATGCACTATGTATGTAAACAGTAACACGATGAAGGCGCTCTACCGGTTTCCTGCCTCTATGCACTATGTATGTAAACAGTAACACGATGCAGGCGCTCTACCGGTTTCCTACTTCTATGCACTTTGTATGTAAACAGTAACACGATGAAGGCGCTCTACCGGTTTCCTGCTTCTATGCACTATGTATGTAAACAGTAACACGATGAAGGCGCTCTACCAGTTTCCTGCCTCTATATGCACTATGTATGTAAACAGTAACACGATGAAGGCGCTCTACCGGTTTCCTGCTTCTATGCACTATGTATGTAAACAGTAACACGATGAAGGCGCTCTACCAGTTTCCTGCTTCTATGCACTATGTATGTAAACAGTAACACGATGAAGGCGCTCTACCGGTTTCCTGCCTCTATATGCACTATGTATGTAAACAGTAACACGATGAAGGCGATCTACCGGTTTCCTGCTTCTATGCACTATGTATGTAAACAGTAACACGATGAAGGCACTCTACCGATTTCCTGCTTCTATGCACTATGTATGTAAACAGTAACACGATGAAGGCGCTCTACCGGTTTCCTGCCTCTATATGCACTATGTATGTAAACAGTAACACGATGCAGGCGCTCTACCGGTTTCCTGCTTCTATGCACTATGTATGTAAACAGTAACACGATGAAGGCGCTCTACCAGTTTCCTGCTTCTATGCACTATGTATGTAAACAGTAACACGATGAAGGCGCTCTACCGGTTTCCTGCTTCTATATGCACTATGTATGTAAACAGTAACACGATGAAGGTGCTCTACCGGTTTCCTGCTTCTATGCACTATGTATGTAAACAGTAACACGATGCAGGCGATCTACCGGTTTCCTGCTTCTATGCACTATGTATGTAAACAGTAACACGATGAAGGCGCTCTACCGGTTTCCTGCCTCTATATGCACTATGTATGTAAACAGTAACACGATGCAGGCGCTCTACCGGTTTCCTGCCTCTATATGCACTATGTATGTAAACAGTAACACGATGAAGGCGATCTACCGGTTTCCTGCTTCTATGCATTATTTATGTAAACAGTAACACGATGAAGGCGCTCTACCGGTTTCCTGCCTCTATATGCACTATGTATGTAAACAGTAACACGATGCAGGTGCTCTACCGGTTTCCTGCCTCTATATGCACTATGTATGTAAACAGTAACACGATGCAGGCGCTCTACCGGTTTCCTGCTTCTATGCACTATGTATGTAAACAGTAACACGATGAAGGCGCTCTACCGGTTTCCTGCTTCTATGCACTATGTATGTAAACAGTAACACGATGCAGGCGCTCTACCGGTTTCCTGCTTCTATGCACTATGTATGTAAACAGTAACACGATGAAGGCGATCTACCGGTTTCCTGCCTCTATGCACTATGTATGTAAACAGTAACACGATGCAGGCGATCTACCGGTTTCCTGCTTCTATGCACTATGTATGTAAACAGTAACACGATGAAGGCGATCTACCGGTTTCCTGCTTCTATGCACTATGTATGTAAACAGTAACACGATGCAGGCGATCTACCGGTTTCCTGCTTCTATGCACTATGTATGTAAACAGTAACACGATGAAGGCGCTCTACCGGTTTCCTGCCTCTATATGCACTATGTATGTAAACAGTAACACGATGCAGGCGCTCTACCGGTTTCCTGCTTCTATGCACTATGTATGTAAACAGTAACACGATGAAGGCGCTCTACCGGTTTCCTGCCTCTATGCACTATGTATGTAAACAGTAACACGATGCAGGCGCTCTACCGGTTTCCTGCTTCTATGCACTATGTATGTAAACAGTAACACGATGAAGGCGCTCTACCGGTTTCCTGCTTCTATGCACTATGTATGTAAACAGTAACACGATGAAGGCGCTCTACCGGTTTCCTGCCTCTATATGCACTATGTATGTAAACAGTAACACGATGCAGGCGCTCTACCGGTTTCCTGCTTCTATGCACTATGTATGTAAACAGTAACACGATGAAGGCGCTCTACCGGTTTCCTGCTTCTATGCACTATGTATGTAAACAGTAACACGATGAAGGCGCTCTACCGGTTTCCTGCCTCTATATGCACTATGTATGTAAACAGTAACACGATGAAGGCGCTCTACCGGTTTCCTGCTTCTATGCACTATGTATGTAAACAGTAACACGATGAAGGCGCTCTACCAGTTTCCTGCTTCTATGCACTATGTATGTAAACAGTAACACGATGAAGGCGCTCTACCGGTTTCCTGCCTCTATATGCACTATGTATGTAAACAGTAACACGATGCAGGCGCTCTACCGGTTTCCTGCTTCTATGCACTATGTATGTAAACAGTAACACGATGAAGGCGCTCTACCAGTTTCCTGCTTCTATGCACTATGTATGTAAACAGTAACACGATGAAGGCGCTCTACCGGTTTCCTGCTTCTAAATGCACTATGTATGTAAACAGTAACACGATGAAGGTGCTCTACCGGTTTCCTGCTTCTATGCACTATGTATGTAAACAGTAACACGATGCAGGGGATCTACCGGTTTCCTGCTTCTATGCACTATGTATGTAAACAGTAACACGATGCAGGCGCATTACCGGTTTCCTGCCTCTATATGCACTATGTATGTAAACAGTAACACGATGCAGGCGCTCTACCGGTTTCCTGCCTCTATATGCACTATGTATGTAAACAGTAACACGATGAAGGCGATCTACCGGTTTCCTGCTTCTATGCACTATGTATGTAAACAGTAACACGATGCAGGCGATCTACCGGTTTCCTGCTTCTATGCACTATGTATGTAAACAGTAACACGATGAAGGCGCTCTACCGGTTTCCTGCCTCTCTATGCACTATGTATGTAAACAGTAACACGATGCAGGCGCTCTACCGGTTTCCTGCCTCTATATGCACTATGTATGTAAACAGTAACACGATGAAGGCACTCTACCGGTTTCCTGCTTCTATGCACTATGTATGTAAACAGTAACACGATGCAGGCGCTCTACCGGTTTCCTGCTTCTATGCACTATGTATGTTAACAGTAACACGATGAAGGTGATCTACCGGTTTCCTGCCTCTATGCACTATGTATGTAAACAGTAACACGATGAAGGCGCTCTACCGGTTTCCTGCTTCTATGCACTATGTATGTAAACAGTAACACGATGAAGGCGATCTACCGGTTTCCTGCTTCTATGCACTATGTATGTAAACAGTAACACGATGAAGGCGCTCTACCGGTTTCCTGCTTCTATGCACTATGTATGTAAACAGTAACACGATGCAGGCGCTCTACCGGTTTCCGGTTATCAAACGGGACCGAGTTCAGTATTTTATTTATTACTCAATGATATGAATAGCGTTGAGTTGCAAGAAAATCGGTTTTAATGAAGCTCACTTGAAAATAGGCCACCCGCTGTTGCAGTCATTGTGAAGTCAACTTCATAGCGCAGTGGTTAGCGCGTTCGGCTTCGGATCAAGAGATCCGGGGTTCGAATCTCGCCAGGGGCACAGCAACTTTGTCTGCAGTAGAGAACTGTTCTACACGCAGTAAGGTTTTGGTGCAATGCTACACTGAATTTCAGTGTAGTGCCACCTATCGTTCGCTAGTTCCAGCCGCTGCTAGCAGGTTTCACCGCAGTGCATAGCCACATGGCATTGCGGGCTTTCTCCCTGCCATAATACTAGCAGCCGGCCCGCGATATAAGTGAATTACTCTTGAAAGCGGCGTTTAACCCCAACTCACCTCACCCCCGAAGTCAACTAAAAACGACTATGACGTCACGCGCCGGTTATGACGTTACAGCAGCACGCGGTGGTATCACACATGTGTGTAACCATCTCATTGTTATCTAAAGTGTGATCTCACCACGGTTGAGTAATAAAATTTCATTTCAAAGGGAGACAATCATGAAAAGTAATTTCGGCCACACGTTAGTCAATGCAGTGAAAATATTACCTTCTACTGCTTCTGTGCAAATATGGATTATATTTTCATTGTATAATCACATATTTCATTGCTAGTTATATAATTTGTTTTATTAGTTTTTTCTTAGTTTGAGGTATCTGTCGCTTGTTTTCACTTCTGACCATTGTAGCTATCACTACGCCTCGCCTGCCTCTTTTCCTCTTTGCTTCGTTCACCTTTATATTATGTAGTTTAAGTCCATCTTTGAGTAATACAGTTACCTTGTGCAGAGTGACATCTTTGAACTCATTTGTGTAAAGCTTGAGTTTTTTTGTTATAGACTTGGCAAATTTTGTCACATTTCTCCTTTAGAGCGCTCACATATGCATTGAGCATATCATATTTCGTTTCAATTTTAATGTTACACCCACCATTTCTTCACTCCGACTTTTGTTGCAATTTCAGTGAACTTTCCCATTAGTTTTTTTTCAAGTGTGTCCTAAATTTTGCTGTCCAAATTATCTATCCGTAAACTTTAACTGTCAAAAGAGGATTTCAGGTCACCTGATAATAATGATACTGTTTGTAGGGTTGTAACTCGTCTGATAATGATGATACTGCTTGTAGGGTTGTAACTCACCTGATAATGATGATACTGCTTGTAGGGTTGTAACTCGTCTGATAATAATGATACTGCTTGTAGGGTTGTAACTCACCTGATAATAATGGTACTGCTTGTAGGGTTGTAACTCACCTGATAATAATGGTACTGCTTGTAGGGTTGTAACTCACCTGATAATAATGGTACTGCTTGTAGGGTTGTAACTCACCTGATAATAATGGTACTGCTTGTAGGGTTGTAACTCACCTGATAATATTGATAATGCTTGTAGGGTTGTAACTCACCTGATAATAATGATACTGCTTGTAGGGTTGTAACTCACCTGATAATGATGATACTGCTTGTAGGGTTGTAACTCACCTGATAATAATGATACTGCTTGTAGGGTTGTAACTCACCTGATAATGATGATACTGCTTTTAGGGTTGTAAATCACCTGATAATAATGATACTGGTTGTAGGGTTGTAACTCGTCTGATAATGATGATACTGCTTGTAGGGTTGTAACTCACCTGATAAAATGATACTGCTTTTAGGGTTGTAACTCACCTGATAATGATGATACTGCTTGTAGGGTTGTAACTCGTCTGATAATAATGATACTGCTTGTAGGGTTGTAACTCGTCTGATAATAATGATACTGCTTGTAGGGTTGTAACTCACCTGATAATGATGGTACTGCTTGTAGGGTTGTAACTCACCTGATAATGATGATACTGCTTGTAGGGTTGTAACTCAACTGATAATAATGATACTGCTTTTAGGGTTGTAAATCACCTGATAATAATGATACTGCTTGTAGGGTTGTAACTCACCTGATAATGATGATACTGCTTGTAGGGTTTAAACTCACCTGATAATGATGATACTGCTTTTAGGGTTGTAAATCACCTGATAATAATGATACTGCTTGTAGGGTTGTAACTCACCTGATAATAATGATACTGCTTGTAGGGTTGTAACTCACCTGATAATGATGATACTGCTTGTAGGGTTGTAACTCACCTGATAATGATGATACTGCTTGTAGGGTTGTAACTCACCTGATAATAATGATACTGCTTGTAGGTTTGTAACTCACCTGATAATAATGATACTGCTTGTAGGGTTGTAACTCACCTGATAATAATGATACTGCTTGTAGGGTTGTAACTCACCTGATAATGATGATACTGCTTGTAGGGTTGTAACTCACCTGATAATGATGATACTGCTTGTAGGGTTGTAACTCACCTGATAATGATGATACTGCTTGTAGGGTTGTAACTCACCTGATAATACTGATACTGCTTGTAGGGTTGTAACTCGTCTGATAATGATGATACTGCTTGTAGTGTTGTAACTCACCTGATAATGATGATACTGCTTGTAGGGTTGTAACTCGTCTGATAATAATGATACTGCTTGTAGGGTTGTAACTCACCTGTTAATAATGATACTGCTTGTAGGGTTGTAACTCGTCTGATAATGATGATACTGCTTGTAGGGTTGTAACTCACCTGATAATGATGATACTGCTTGTAGGGTTGTAACTCACCTGATAATGATGATACTGCTTGTAGGGTTGTAACTCACCTGATAATACTGATACTGCTTGTAGGGTTGTAACTCGTCTGATAATGATGATACTGCTTGTAGTGTTGTAACTCACCTGATAATGATGATACTGCTTGTAGGGTTGTAACTCGTCTGATAATAATGATACTGCTTGTAGGGTTGTAACTCACCTGTTAATAATGATACTGCTTGTAGGGTTGTAACTCGTCTGATAATAATGATACTGCTTGTAGTGTTGTAACTCGTCTGATAATAATGATACTGCTTGTAGTGTTGTAACTCACCTGATAATAATGATACTGCTTTTTGGGTTGTAACTCACCTGATAATGATGATACTGCTTGTAGGGTTGTAACTCACCTGATAATAATGATACTGCTTGTAGGGTTGTAACTCACCTGATAATAATGATACTGCTTGTAGGGTTGTAACTCACCTGATAATGATGATACTGCTTGTAGGGTTGTAACTCACCTGATAATGATGATACTGCTTGTAGGGTTGTAACTCACCTGATAATAATGATACTGCTTGTAGGGTTGTAACTCGTCTGATAATGATGATACTGCTTGTAGGGTTGTAACTCACCTGATAATAATGGTACTGCTTGTAGGGTTGTAACTCACCTGATAATGATGATACTGCTTGTAGGGTTGTAACTCACCTGATAATGATGATACTGCTTGTAGGGTTGTAACTCGTCTGATAATAATGATACTGCTTGTAGGGTTGTAACTCACCTGATAATGATGATACTGCTTGTAGGGTTGTAACTCACCTGATAATAATGATACTGCTTGTAGGGTTGTAACTCGTCTGATAATAATGATACTGCTTGTAGGGTTGTAACTCACCTGATAATGATGATACTGCTTGTAGGGTTGTAACTCACCTGATAATAATGATACTGCTTGTAGGGTTGTAACTCGTCTGATAATGATGATACTGCTTGTAGGGTTGTAACTCACCTGATAATAATGATACTGCTTGTAGGGTTGTAACTCGTCTGATAATGATGATACTGCTTGTAGGGTTGTAACTCACCTGATAATGATTATACTGCTTGTAGGGTTGTAACTCACCTGATAATAATGATACTGCTTGTAGGGTTGTAACTCACCTGATAATAATGATACTGCTTGTAGGGTTGTAACTCACCTGATAATGATGATACTGCTTGTAGGGTTGTAACTCACCTGATAATAATGATACTGCTTGTAGGGTTGTAACTCACCTGATAATGATGATACAGCTTGTTGGGTTGTAACTCACCTGATAATAATGATACTGCTTGTAGGGTTGTAACTCGTCTGATAATGATGATACTACTTGTAGGGTTGTAACTCACCTGATAATGATGATACAGCTTGTTGGGTTGTAACTCACCTGATAATAATGATACTGCTTGTAGGGTTGTAACTCACCCGTTAATAATGATACTGCTTGTAGGGTTGTAACTCACCTGATAATGATGATACTGCTTGTAGGGTTGTAACTCACCTGTTAATAATGATACTGCTTTTTGGGTTGTAAATCACCTGATAATAATGATACTGCTTGTAGGGTTGTAACTCACCTGATAATGATGATACTGCTTGTAGGGTTGTAACTCACCTGATAATGATTATACTGCTTGTAACGGGAGTTCAAGACGGTAACCCCTACACAACATAACATCTCTGACGCTTCCGACACGCGTTATGCTCTTAGTACGAGTATGTTCATTTGCCGTGTGGCGATTATGCATTTAATTTTAAGATTTTAAAGAGCCATCGAGTACAAGTACTTTTCGGTTAGCGCGCGTCAGTAGAATCTGACGTCATATAAACAGAATTCCAAGCGTTTCCAAGACATGCGGCACAAGTCTCCATAACAACCCATGTGATTTTCGCTTTTCTCCTGCAAGTTACCCTTGTCACACAATATCGTTCTGAACGTAACGATTATTCTTTTAATATCTTTCTAAATGCCCTGTGAATATACACATTATTGACATTGTATCATCAACGTATGACAAATATATTACGTATATATTCTCATTGATTATAAAATGCAAGTATAATACATCGTTGGGTAAAAGAATTATTTCAATATCTGTAGGAAATTGAATGAAGTGGCAAAAAGATAAACGCCAAAAATCATATATTCTAATCTACTTAAGTACTCAAAAACTTTATTTTTCTTTCGAGTATTTGTTTACAGTGTGTGAGTTAGACCAAAATGCTTTGCACTTGAAAAAAGATAGAATTGATATGTATTACGACTGGAAAACACCTTTACTAATTAGATTAGATATTGATTTTAATTTAAGATTACAAGTTTACTGTTGTTTCTAATGAGAAAATATAGGAAATTTCTGTCAAAATGACAAATATTGAAAATCAAAATCCACACTTGTTTGTGCCAATTATTTCGGATTACTCACATTGTTACGTTGTTCATAATTTGCTACAGCTTTGTTCATTGGTCATTAGAATTGCAAAATTACAAAGACAACACATATCATTGGCTGAAATTTCAAACAGTAAAGTATGAAGGGAGAAAGTTCAGCATATAACTGCTTGGATGCATCTTTATCAACTTACTGTTTATGATACCTTGGATGGAAGCTGTAAGTCTCAGGCAGTTCTAGAGCCAATTGTGACACCAGTCGTGATTGGTCAAGTCGAAAATCCCTTTTTTGCACACGCAAGGTGAACGGGCCACTACAGGTCGACTGTATTACCACAATTTAGGACAGTCGATCTAATTGTTTTAGATAGAGTACTAAATAACGCACATGCTCCTACACAGTATACTTTAACACACATGATCAGTACACTATACTATGACACAGTGTTAACTAAAGTATACTATGACACACATGTCCCAGTAAAGTATACTATAATACACCTCAAGGAGAGTATACCATAACACACACGTCCCAATATAATATACTATAACACACATGTCCCAGTATAGTATACTATAATACACCCAAAGGAGAGTATACTATAACACACACGTCCCAATATAGTATACTATAACACACATGTCCCAGTATAGTATACTATATCACACACGTCCCACTAAAATATTTTATGACACACATGTCCCATTATAGTAAACTGTGACACACATGTCAGTAAACTATACTAGGACACACATGTCCACTATAATATACTATGATACACGCCAGTACGGTATACTATAACACACATGTCCCAGTATAGTATACTATGACACACGTCCAGTATAGTATACTATGACACAGATGTCCCAGTATATTATACTAGGACAAACATGTCCCAGTATTGTATACCGTGACACACATGTCCAAGTATATTATACTAGGACACACATGTCCCAGTATAGTATACTATGACACACACGTCCCAGTATTGTATACTATGACACACACATGTCCCAGTAAAAGTATACTATGACACACATGTCCCTGTATATAATACTAGGACACACATGTCCCAGTATATCATACTAGGACACACATGTCCCAGTATAGTACATTACAACACACTCCCAGTATAGTACACAATAACACACTCCCAGTATAGTACACTACAACACACTCCCAGTACAGTATACTATAACACACTCCAAGTGTAGTATACTACAACACACTCCCAGTGTAGTACACTATAACACACTCCCAGTATAGTATACTATAACACACTCCCAGTATATTACACTATAACACACTCACAGTATAGTATACTATAACACACTCCCAGTATAGTACACTATAACACACTCCCAGTATAGTACACTACAACACACTCCCAGTATAGTATACTATAACACGCTCCCAGTATAGTTTACTACAACACACTCCCAGTATAGTATGTTACAACACACTCCCAGTATAGTATACTACAACATACTCCCAGTATGGTATATTATAACACACCCCCAGTATAGTATACAACACACTCCCAGTATAGTACACTACAACACACTCCCAGTACAGTATACTATAACACACCAAGTGTAGTATACTACAACACACTCCCAGTGTAGTATACTATAACACACTCAAAGTATAGTATAATGTAACACACTCCCAGTATAGTATTCTACAACGCACTCCCAGTATAGTATACTATAACACACTCCCAGTATAGTATACTATAACACACTCCTAGTATAGTACACTACAACACACTCCCAGTACAGTATACTACAACACACTCCCAGTGTAGTACACTATAACACACTCCCAGTATAGTATACTATAACACACTCCCAGTATATTACACTATAACACACTCACAGTATAGTATACTATAACACACTCCCAGTATAGTACACTATAACACACTCCCAGTATAGTACACTACAACACACTCCCAGTATAGTATACTATAACACGCTCCCAGTATAGTTTACTACAACACACTCCCAGTATAGTATGTTACAACACACTCCCAGTATAGTATACTACAACATACTCCCAGTATGGTATATTATAACACACCCCCAGTATAGTATACTATAACACACTCCCAGTATAGTACACTATAACACACTCCCAGTATAGTACACTACAACACACTCCCAGTATAGTATACTACAACATACTCCCAGTATGGTATATTATAACACACCCCCAGTATAGTATACAACACACTCCCAGTATAGTACACTATAACACACTCCAAGTATAGTATACTATAACACACTCCCAGTATAGTATACTACAACACACTCCCAGTATAGTACACTATAACACACTCCCAGTATAGTATAACACGGCGTCAGTCTAGTGCTGCTTGGCACGGTGAAGAGCTCGTATAGTAAGATGTGGTTTTGTTTGAAATCCTTTTGTTTAGATACCGAATACATCAACTGAAACATTTTCATTTAACACAACCTAAAACTTGTGTGTGATGTAATCAATTTGTTTGGCTTTTTTTGTTTGAAATTACGCGTACCCATGATGTTGAAAATGCGGTATTAATATTGCGAAATAATTCTCCAAGTTTTCAACTTGTCTCAAAATCGCAGTAATGCAATGTTTTGAACGCTTTGTGCGATGGATGTGTGTTGAAAACACAGAGCTCTGACGTCAAGGAAAGCGATGACCTTTAGTTAGATGAGCAGAGAGTGACAATGTCTCCACAGTCACAACACATTAGCGTCAGTCGCTTGAGATGAGCAGAGAGTGACAATGTCTCCACAATCACGACACATTAGCGTCAGTCGCTTGAGATGAGCAGAGAGTGACAATGTCTCCACAGTCACGACACATTAGCGTCAGTCGCTTGAGATGAGCAGAGAGTGACAATGTCTGCACAGTCACGACACATTAGCGTCAGTCGCTTGAGATGAGCAGAGAGTGACAATGTCTCCACAGTCACAACACATTAGCGTCAGTCGCTTGAGATGAGCAGAGAGTGACAATGTCTCCACAGTCACATTAGCGTCAGTCGCTTGAGATGAGCAGAGAGTGACAATGTCTCCACAGTCACGACACATTAGCGTCAGTCGCTTGAGATGAGCAGAGAGTAGAATGTCTCCACAATCACGACACATTAGCGTCAGTCGCTTGAGATGAGCAGAGAGTGACAATGTCTCCACAGTCACGACACATTAGCGTCAGTCGCTTGAGATGAGCAGAGAGTGACAATGACTCCACAGTCACGACACATTAGCGTCAGTCGCTTGAGATGAGCAGAGAGTGACAATGTCTCCACGGTCACGACACATTAGCGTCAGTCGCTTGAGATGAGCAGAGAGTGACAATGTCTCCACGGTCACGACACATTTGCGTCAGTCGCTTGAGATGAGCAGAGAGTGACAATGTCTCCACGGTCACGACACATTAGCATCAGTCGCTTGAGATGAGCAGAGAGTGACAATGTCTCCAAGGTCACGACACATTAGCGTCAGTCGCTTGAGATGAGCAGAGGGTGACAATGTCTCCACAGTCACGACACATTAGCGTCAGTCGCTTGAGATGAGCAGAGAGTGACAATGTCTCCACAGTCACGACAAATTAGCGTCAGTCGCTTGAGATGAGCAGAGAGTGACAATGTCTCCACAGTCACGACACATTAGCGTCAGTCGCTTGAGATGAGCAGAGAGTGACAATGTCTCCACAGTCACGACACATTAGCGTCAGTCGCTTGAGATGAGCAGAGAGTGACAATGTCTCCACAGTCACGACACATTAGCGTCAGTCGCTTGAGATGAGCAGAGAGTAGAATGTCTCCACAATCACGACACATTAGCGGCAGTCGCTTGAGATGAGCAGAGAGTGACAATGTCTCCACAGTCACAACACATTAGCGTCAGTCGCTTGAGATGAGCAGAGAGTGACAATGTCTCCACAGTCACGACACATTAGCGTCAGTCGCTTGAGATGAGCAGAGAGTGACAATGTCTCCACGGTCACGACACATTAGCGTCAGTCGCTTGAGATGAGCAGAGAGTGACAATGTCTCCACGGTCACAACACATTAGAGTCAGTCGCTTGAGATGAGCAGAGAGTGACAATGTCTCCACAGTCACGACACATTAGCGTCAGTAGCTTGAGATGAGCAGAGAGTGACAATGTCTCCACAGTCACGACACATTAGCGTCAGTCGCTTGAGATGAGCAGAGAGTGACAATGTCTCCACAGTCACTACACATTAGCGTCAGTCGCTTGAGATGAGCAGAGAGTGACAATGTCTCCACAGTCACGACATATTAGCGTCAGTCGCTTGAGATGAGCAGAGAGTGACAATGTCTCCACAGTCACAACACATTAGCGTCAGTCGCTGTGGTTATTCTCCGCCAGTGCTCAGCGGCACCAAGCAGATTATATAAACTACTTGATGTTTAGTTAATTCAATATATGTAAATCAATGCGAAATCCTTCCAAACTCTATTTATAAAGGTATTGTTTTAAAGATGTCCTTAATTGATGGTTTATCAAGTGAGAGTGATATCTATATATCTATATAATTATGTTCAAGCATATTAATGTCGTGATGGCACCGATTCTGCCATAATTATATTTGTTTCTACACTTTTGATATCATAATGTGTAACGTTTAAACCACCAACACTCAAATGGTTCACTTTGGATTTTTCATTTTCGGTCCAGAACTGGTAAGTATGCTTTCATTAGATTATATTCATGTATCAAGCTTGCATTTTGGATACATCATCAGAAGAAAACAATATTTTCTGGAAAACAGCTTTATTGTGAATCTATACACTAACCAAAAGTTGTTACCCAATTATGTTTTCTTATTTATTCCACTTATAAATGTCCCTCAAAGACTTCATTTGTATATTTTTTGCAATTGGGGAAGTTTTAATAAAATCAATTTTGGGTTTCCATGGAAACAATTTGAGTGAGATCGCGTGTTCTTCACCAATGCCCAAAGAATACTGAACAGCATAAAGAAACGCGAGTTTTAATGATTATAGTTTCTGTTTGCATTTCAGCCCATGGTTTGTCATACCATTAGTCTATGCCAGAGATCATGTGGAGCTATTGGTACTGTAGAGTACAGATGGTTACCATTGCAAATTCAAAGGGTATCATTTCGCGAAAATGCACGTCACATGTTGTCATGGTAACATCATGCATGAGCCTGGTAAAAATTAAATTCGTCGTATCGTTACCCGAGACCGGCTCTGTAAAAATTGAGACTATAGTCTGCCTTAATGTTTAAGAAGTAAATGCTCGGCAAAAAAACCTGGAAATTTTACAAAAATGAGACCCATAGAACCATCCTGAATGAAATTCAAAATGACGTCACATCATCATATCACCATCAGCAACATCAGGGGTTTTGCATCAAACAACGTCATGGGAGTATTTTCACAAGTTCCAATTGCATTTAAAACACATTGGGCCCTTCATCATCTGAACAGGAAGGTGACTGTATTCCCAGAGAATGTCTATGGCACAAGATAATGCTGCTCTGCAGAAGTTCTTCACCAGTATTGACTTTTCGTTATGGGCGTTCAACACGTTATTAACATCATGTCAACAAAATTGTAATTCTCTGATATTATAAATTTGCTGAATACAGCGTAATCAGTAATTACGAAATTGTTACAGTAGACTTGTAGTTTATTTTGCTGTTCAGTATATTATCATAACAGTTTTTTGCGCGCATGATTTGTGATCCGGTGACTCCAAAATAGGTCACAGGGGGTCACGACCTACAAAGGAATTTTTAAATCTTCTTCTCCAGTCCGAACAGTCCAGTTAAAATATTGTGGAAAGACTCCTTAGCCAATGGGGATTATAAATCGTAGATAAGGTGATGGCCCCAATTGAAGTCAACAGCTCACGACCTGAGACTTGTTTTCATCTTCATCTCCTCTACGAAAAGTACTTGAAATTGGTTAACCCTCTTACAATGCAATTTGAACCTTATATAGTATATCAAATTAGTTAAAGCAGGTTGAACTACAGAGACAACGGCTCTATTTAACCAAGAAACAAGATGTGTTTGTTGAACACTGATGCCCCCGAAAACAACCATTTTTAAAATATCAGTGTTTCGAAAATCAAAAGTACTACTACTACTTCTACTACTACTACTACTACTACTACTACGACTACTACTTAAAGGTCCATCCATTGTGTTGTTGGGGGTCACATATTCAAAATGTTATAAATTGTGTTATTTTATCGAGAAGTACCGACTGTTACCGAAAACAACCATTTTGATGATAGTCGACTTAGTATATTGATGATATGAAGGTAAAAGTAGTCATTTCTGATCGAAAACCGGACAACGCACTGCGTGTGGCGCGCACCAATGAGGAAACGTAATTTGGAAATTTTATTTATAACAGGAAAGATGATAATTTGGGTTGATCATGTTTAATAAGTCATATAACTACTATGCATGTAAATGGGGCGTGCAGTTTCGGTTTCTGCACATGCATAATGATGTAACTCGATTTTAATTGGAAACTAGTAATTATGATATATTTGGCGATCGGGGATGAATATGCAAGCGGAGTGAATTTATTTGCACTGTAAACACCACATATGGTGAGTCGGAACGGAAAGCCTAATAAAAGTTTATGAAACACAATGGATGCACCTTTAACTGCTAATTTTGTTAAAATGTTGGCCAAAAGACAGTACCAAGGTCAAGGTTCAAGATACAAATGAAGAACCTCAATTGAAGGGTCTCATCGTAATAGATGAACGTATAACAAGTAGCAATGGTCCATTACTCACCAATCAAAAGCTATGGCCAAGCGTAAGGTTACAGTTTTTCGAAAAGGCTCCCTATGCAAAGGTCAAAATTCAACTGAGTATCTCGAATCTTTACAAAGTAAAATGTCAATGACAACAAGTTTTGAATGTTGGATATATTCAAGTTTTAAAGTTGAAATAAAATAACAAAATTAAGTTGAATATTCAACAAAATTAAGTTGAATATTCAACAAAATTAAGTTGAATATTCAACAAAAGAAATTTGAATATTTTAAGTTGAATGTAGACAGGATCTTGAATTTTCAAGACAGGATCTTGAATTTTCAAGATAGGAAGTTGCTGGAAAATAGCGTATCGTGGCTCTAATATGCTTCCGTAAACATGTATGCGTCTTCTTTTCAAAAACTTAATGCACTAGAAAACTTAAATGTTGGCTGAACCTTGGTAGATGGGGAAAATTAATTATTGATTTGTACACTCTGTGGCCCCAATAAGAGTCACATAGGTAACACCCTTTAAACCAATTTATGTTTTCTTTTCAAGATCTAAAGCCTTAAAAAGCTCAAAGAAGATACCTTGGCTAATGTGTCTATTATAAATAGATCTGTTAACCCTTTGACAACTAAAGCCTATATTTCCAGCAATACCATGGTAGCGGCGACGCGACGGTGGCCCCTCTCATCACACTGCTTATCCTCGTAGCCGGTGTTCTGGGCGGACTCTTTATCGTTGTGTGTGTCATCCTCTTCTGCAAGTACTGTGTCAAAACCAAGAAATCCATTCGAAGGTGAGACAAACGCATATATACTTTCCAGGTGTAAGACTTGGTGAAATCGCCAATTGATTTGTCAATTTCGTCTCAATCAACAGGGTATGGGCAAGCGTGTAGGCTCAAGTACTCCAGTCAAAGATGACACAACACAAGAAGTTGTTTCATGATAGTGTATTCAGATAAGAGACATGATGATGATGGTGCAAATAGTGTCTGCACAGCCAAGGGGGTACCTATAACAAAGGAGAATTGGGTACAATGGATCTGATTCCCTTGGCTGCCCAGATTTAATAAGCATAAATGAATTTATGAAATATAAACCATCTAAACTTGATTAAAGTGGTATGATGGATGTGGTGAATACTAACTATAGGATAGATAAGTAATATAATAAATAAATACATTTTGAAAACAACATCAGTGCTTACATCACCCAATGAGTATTTATATTTTATTACATGTATCAATATAATTGATATGTATAAACTAACAATACCGGTAACAATAACGGGTAAATTATTAACCATGACTGGACACCAGGCCTATCCGAATATGGTAAATAATAAGGATGTGGTATGACTGTTTGTTGGTTGACCATACCAGTCTATTAGGGACTAGCTCCAACAATATGTACATACACCCAGTAGGTAGAATCTTTAGAGACTACCTAAAATAAGCTACCCAACCTTAGCAAAATGAAATATATTTAAAATGCAATAATTAGATATATCATAATTACATTTTACTAAAGGTTGAAGGTGAAATGGAAGAGGCCATATGAATAATACATACTGTATTAATAAAGATCGCAGTGACTTCACATTAAGTGGACACTATGGAAAAGATAATAATAAGATCAACAATGTTGACAATAGCCAAAGCATTGTGAGAAAACATTAATCACCAAAAACAGATATGATAACAATGATGGCATTAAAAGAATCATTGTGAAAAAAACATCATATGAATATTATAAATTGAATTGAATACATCATTTATATATTGTGATGAAAAAACAATGACTGTTAATGCTTAGTCATGACAAATGAAATAACATAACCGATTTATAGCACAAGGTTGATTGAATAAGTGCTGCAATGTAGCAATAATAGGTTAGCTCGATCTTAGCAGGTGGTTCCGCCATCTTGAAACTTGGTCAGCAGTGCTTGGCCATATGACTCAATGCCATGTGTGAAGCATGAGACAAAGGAAATACTGTACACTGGTTAATTAAGACATAGATATCAACTATCTGTTGTAGCACTGTGCACTTAATTCAATAGATTGAATTGGGAACTTGGGAATTTGGAACTTACATTAGCAATGAGCAACATGGAGGTTGGAATTACCAAAGTTTATAACTTGATCAGCAATAAATCTTTTATGCTAGCAGTCAATTATGAATGGCGCAAATAAAAGTATTTAATGCAAATATGCATGAGAACATCATGGAATAGCATAAGCCTAAATGAGAAAATTAAAGTTTCAATTACCTTTAACAAAGGAGAATTGGGTACAATGGATCTGATTCCCTTGGCTGCCCAGATTTAATAAGACAGACTTCTTACTTTCAATCTCCTTCCCAGGTTCTGGAATGGTCACATGATCTCTAGCCATTGGTCAGTTGAGGATACTTGTATGGAAACCCTGGTTACCAAGCTGGAACCTAGCTACAGACCACGCTAATACTAACCACAATAGTTACCTACCATACACTTTTTTAATTAGTAAGGGACAGAGGAAATTGGCACTTCTTGGGACAATAATTACGGCTGTTACACAGGTACATTTTATTGTGAAAATATTACGAAGCAAAAAGTCAACAATATTTTGTCACTGAAAAATAATGATGGCATTTGTTCTTGTTCATCAATTCAGACACAATGGTTACAGTGCTGAGATGACCGAGCGCCGATTCTGGCCTCTTCAGCGTTACGAAACAATCAACTCGGATGTATTCTCTGAACCCAGCAGCGCCTCTGTGGACATGGGGCCCATTAGTCCAAGGCGGCCCTTCGACTTGAAGTAAGTACCTTGTCTACCTTCACTCTTCTCTCTCATCTCTAATTGTCTCCACCGTGTAAATGTCTTTTTTTATGACTTCCAATAATCATCTTCTTTCAAAACTGTCTCAATGTGACGTCAAATAATCTAGTTCATTGAAACGTGACCTCTCGTGACATCTAATAATCTAGTGTATGTAAATGTGTTCTCTCGTGAAGTCTAATAATCCAGTTCATGTAAATGTGTACTCTCATGACATCAAATATCTAGTTCAAGTAATCGTGTCCTCTCGTGACGTCTAATAATCTAGTTCATGTAAACGTGTCCTCTCGTGACATCTAATAATCCAGTTCATGTAAACGTGTCCTCTCGTGACATCTAATAATCTAGTTCATGTAAACGTGTCCTCTCGTGACGTCTAATAATCTAATTCATGTAAACGTGTCCTCTCGTGACATCTAATAATCTAGTTCAAGTAAACGTGTCCTCTCGTGACGTCTAATAATCTAGTTCATGTAAACGTGTCCTCTCGTGACATCTAATAATCTAGTTCAAGTAAACGTGTCCTCTCGTGACGTCTAATAATCTAGTTCATGTAAACGTGTCCTCTCGTGACATCTAATAATCTAGTTCATGTAAACGTGTACTCTCGTGACATCTAATAATCTAGTTCATGTAAACGTGTCCTCTCGTGACATCTAATAATCTAGTTCATGTAAACGTGTCCTCTCGTGACGTCTAATAATCTAGTTCATGTAAACGTGTCCTCTCGTGAAGTCTAATAATCTAGTTCATGTAAACGTGTCCTCTCGTGACATCTAATAATCTGGTTCATGTAAATTTGTCCTCTCGTGACGTCTAATAATCTAGTTCATGTAAACGTGTACTCTCGTGACGTCTAATAATCTAGTTCATGTAAACGTGTCCTCTCGTGAAGTCTAATAATCTAGTTCATGTAAACGTGTCCTCTCGTGACATCTAATAATCTAATTCATGTAAACGTGTCCTCTCGTGACATCTAATAATCTAGTTCATGTAAACGTGTCCTCTCGTGACATCTAATAATCTAGTGTATGTAAATGTGTTCTCTCGTGAAGTCTAATAATCCAGTTCATGTAAATGTGTTCTCTCGTGAAGTCTAATAATCCAGTTCATGTAAATGTGTACTCTCATGACATCAAATATCTAGTTCAAGTAATCATGTCCTCTCGTGACGTCTAATAATCTAGTTCATGTAAACGTGTCCTCTCGTGACATCTAATAATCTAGTTCATGTAAACGTGTCCTCTCGTGACATCTAATAATCTAGTTCATGTAAATTTGTCCTCTCGTGACGTCTAATAATCTAGTTCATGTAAACGTGTCCTCTCGTGAAGTCTAATAATCTAGTTCATGTAAACGTGTCCTCTCGTGACATCTAATAATCTAGTTCATGTAAATTTGTCCTCTCGTGACGTCTAATAATCTAGTTCATGTAAACGTGTCCTCTCGTGAAGTCTAATAATCTAGTTCATGTAAACATGTCCTCTCGTGACATCTAATAATCTAATTCATGTAAACGTGTCCTCTCGTGACATCTAATAATCTAGTTCATGTAAACGTGTCCTTTCGTGACGTCTAATAATCTAGTTCATGTAAACGTGTCCTCTCGCGACATCTAATAATCTAATTCATGTAAACGTGTCCTCTCGTGACGTCTAATAATCTAGTTCATGTAAACGTGTCCTCTCGTGACATCTAATAATCTAATTCATGTAAACGTGTCCTCTCGTGACATCTAATAATCTAGTTCATGTAAACGTGTCCTCTCGTGACATCTAATAATCTAATTCATGTAAACGTGTCCTCTCGTGACATCTAATAATCTAGTTCATGTAAACGTGTCCTCTCGTGACGTTTAATAATCTAGTTCATGTAAACGTGTCCTCTCGTGACATCTAATAATCTAGTTCATGTAAACGTGTCCTCTCTTGAAGTCTCATAATCTAGTTCATGTAAACGTGTCCTCTCGTGACATCTAATACTCTCATTCATGTAAACGTGTCCTCTCGTGACATCTAATAATCTAGTTCATGTAAACGTGTCCTCTCGTGACGTCTAATAATCTAGTTCATGTAAACGTGTCCTCTCGTGACATCTAATAATCCAATTCATGTAAACGTGTCCTTTCGTGACATCTAATAATCTAGTTCATGTAAACGTGTCCTCTCGTGACATCTAATAATCTAGTTCATGTAAATTTGTCCTCTAGTGACGTCTAATAATCTAATTCAGTAAACGTGTCCTCTCGTGACATCAAATAATCTAGTTCATGTAAACGTGTCCTCTCGTGACATCTAATAATCTAGTTCATGTAAACGTGTCCTCTCGTAACGTCTTATAATCTAGTTCATGTAATCGTGTCCTCTCGTGACATCTAATAATCTAGTTCATGTAAATTTGTCCTCTCGTGAAGTCTAATAATCTAGTTCATGTAAATGTATCCTCTTGTGACGTCTAATAATCTAGTTGTGCATATAAACGTGTCCTCTCGTGAAGTCAAATAATCTAGTTCATGTAAACGTGTCCTCTCGTGACGTCTAATAATCTAGTTCATGTAAATGTGTCCTCTCGTGACATCTATTAATCTAGTGGAAACTTGCCAAACTCGTCAAAACCCATATAGTTATGTACCTTTGCGTAGTGACGATTTTTTATTTCCACGAATTTATGTATGTGACTCGCTATGCAATGATTAAAACTGCTCAAAATCGATTGTAATCTTTTGTCATTTTGGTCTAGCAAGTGGGGTAAGAGTTGGACTGTTTAATTTTCCTATTTTGTAACAGTCCAATGTTATTTATTCATTCAGCCATCCTAAGAGCTTCGTGTCTTTCTATTGGGGCGCCTGACTAATGGGGTTCGCAGCCCCTGTGTACAGATTCCTTCAGCAAGGTTGTTGACGAATGTCAACTCCCGGTTGTGTATAGGCAGGACATGCCCCTAGCTGTGGTATACGAGGCAACATAACGTCATATATTAACCAGGCAATATACTGTACATATATTCAGTAAATACACGACTAGAACATAGAAATAACGACAGTACTCACTTGCCTTGTAGTTTTTTATCTTTCAGTAAGAGTCATGATCGCTTGTCGGAGAGCGAGGAGCCCGATGAAACCACGCACCTGAGAACGGATTTTGATAAGGGTGGGCTATCTTTTCTTTTTTCTCCAGTTATCTGTTCAAACGGTTTGATATTTTGAAAATCCGATGTGTATATTTACCGAATGAACATGTCAAATAGACGTTGAAGTACATTAACTAAGAAAATGACTGCTCATTATGTCAACGGATATATATAATTTTTTTATTATGACACGTATGACGTTTATATCCCAGATTAAGGGGTATGGAAAACCCACCGTCATTCATAAGCAACTGTGTATTAATTTGTGCAAAATTAATT
This sequence comes from Gibbula magus, assembly GCA_936450465.1. Lineage (NCBI taxonomy): Eukaryota > Metazoa > Mollusca > Gastropoda > Trochida > Trochidae > Gibbula > Gibbula magus. The sequence continues at coordinate 69,487,515 of OW388292.1, forward strand.
GGAAATAGCCGACAAAAAAAGAAACACTTATATCTTAATAACACAAAACTAATATATGTAAGTACTTTTAACATCATAAAAGAAGTTTCCATTTTAGTTAATTTTATTGTCATTTTTTAGTTCAATTTAGTTCCATTTGATTTCGATATAATTGGGACCATTATTTGAGATGTGATTATTATATATTGAACAAAATAAGTCGTTTGTTTAATATACGTAGGTATACATTAAAGTTGCACCCTCCCCACGCTCTTTATATTAGGAGTAGGGTAATGACATTTACAAATCTTCAAACTCCAACTATCAAATATCATATTCCCAGAATTTGAGCTTTCTAGCATTACTGGTTCATTGGAAGCAGTCGTTGAAAGGTTTTAGGATGCCCCCTGCCTCACCCATATTTGAGTCTGTACACAAACGTTCAGCTCCCTAGAGCCAGCGGTTACGGAGAAGAAATGGAACAGTGTACGGACGGATGCCGGACTCCATGCCATACCATAAGCTAATTTGGCCTTTCAGGCCTGATGAGCTAAACATGGGTTAATTAATTTAGCAAACATTATATTGGTGAAGAAACTGAATCATGGGAGTTAAAAATGCACGAGAATGGTATACAATAGGGATTTGCAATACAAACATAACGGTAGTGGTGAAGTGGTGACTAGATGTGGTGAATTGCGATTGTCACCATTTTTGCTATCTTTCAAAGCCAGCCTTAAATATATATTTCTTACATGATCCCTCCTCCTTTTCCTGAACAATTGATGTTCGCTTTGAGCATGAATCCATCGCGGATTAAGCGCAAGACAAGTTGAGTATTATTATTATTATTATTAAGGATTGAGCTATTTGGGCCAAACTCCTTAAATCCTTAAATCTAATGTCAGTTTTTAATATGCAGTTGAAACAATGTTTTTTTAAAAGATTCAAATTAACAATGCGAGTTAAAAAGTAAATCATGGCGAAGTCGTAGGCCACGTGGTTTAGTCGCTATATTAGTTTTTAGCTGATTTTCACCTTTCCTGACTCCGTGCACCTTTAAAACATCTCCTTTTGAAAATACTTGCATTTTGAAGCTGATATTCACACATTATATGGATCTGAAGCATTGTGAAACAAAGTTTGCTCATTTTATTACCGAACTCGTAATACTTTTTCACAATGACCTTTCAAAGCCAAAGTCAGGTTTCTGTTGATCATATTTCGTATTTCAATGAGACTTAATTCCAAAATCTGAATCGATAACTGCCGTTTTTTCAGGACTGCAAGAGAAGTTGACAGTGTACATAAAAATCAAGGATAGAAAGAAGGCAGAGAATTCAACTGAAAATGAATGTCTTTTGAGTTTTCTTTGGCGCCAGTTTTTGTTGGTTGACAAGACTTTGGTAACCTCCCAATTGATGGCGTGGTCCTTGTTCCGCAGGCTGTGCTCAGATAGGGCCGATATTATGTTTATGACAGACGCTTTATGTTCCTTGATCCTTATGTTGATAGGCCGCAATGTTTCTCGGTGTAGTCTTGTCCAATATGACATTTTTTTGTGGATGCATCCTCTTGGGTTAAGGGCTTGCAGTGCTGGTTCTTCAGCCGTTGGCTTTGAGTAGTTGCTTCAGGGTGTTGCCACTGGAACTGTAACATCAATGCTGGCTTGATAAGGCAAGCGATCTCGTGGCTGAGGGAGCCGATAAAGGGATATGTGACTGAGATTGATGGTATATGTCCTTCAGATGGTGTAGTCCTTGATTGAGGTGGACAGATGACAGATGGAATGGTAAGTCCTGTGAGTGTGGATATGATGGCTTGCTTACTTCATTGAATGGATGAACTGGTCGGTGTGTGTTGCATTTGTTACGGTGATGGTGGTATCTTTTTTAAAGTTCATCCATGGACGTTGTCTTTTCTCTGCTGAGGTTAAATTGGCCTTGGGGATTGTTTTAATATTGACAATCTGGTGGCACAGGTAGTTCACGTTAACTTGTTGGAGTTTATGAGATTTTCAATGTTTGACGTTAATGATAATGAATGTTTTATATAAATCGGAACCGAAACACTCGTTCAGAAGAATTTCAGAATTTGCAAATGTACAGTTAATTTGAGATGATATGCCGCATCTCGCATGAGCACCTATACAATGTAAAAAACCTTGATATTGTTTAGGGACCCAATGTATCCAGAAAAAACAATAATTAGGGTGTAGCGAATGGTCACATACAAACCAAAGCGATACTGATGTTTTTTGTTACTTTTATTTCAATTTTGAAATCCGCTCAATTTGGGCTTCTCTTTCCACTTGAATTTGCATATGTAGTATTTTGCGAAAAAAGTTGTATGAAAGCGGTCTATCGGTCGAATATAGAAAGTGTGAGTGAACTTAATCTTTTTAGAAATAAAACTTTCTTTTTATGATTGAAAATTGACCATAGAGAAGAACGTAAGATTTGAAAAAAATATAGCTTGGCCACAGTTCAAGTGATGTTCTTTTTGTTGCTAGCAAAACCTGATGTCTCACCGTGGTTGTAATACTTCCAAGGTGTTTACCAAACATTATTATTCACTATGTAAGAGGTTTTTTTTTTTAAAGATATAAAACATTTTATGAATGTATTGTTTACAGCCCAACTGAAGTCTGAAGAAAGTGAACTCGGAGAGTGTAAAGTTGAATCCGAGGAGGAAGGGTCGCTGGGAAGCCGGGCCAGACGAATGGAATACGAGGAGGAAGGATCGCTGGGAAGCCGGGTCAGGCGGATGGAATACGAGGAGGAAGGGTCGCTTGGAAGCCTGGTCAGGCGGATGGAATACGAGGAGGAAGGGTCGCTGGGAAGCCGGGTCAGGCGGATGGAATACGAGGAGGAAGGGTCGCTGGGAAGCCGGGTCAGGCGGATGGAATACGAGGAGGAAGGGTCGCTGGGAAGCCGGGTCAGGCGGATGGAATACGAGGAGGAAGGGTCGCTGGCAAACCCGGCCAGACGAGTTTCCTTTCAAGTGGACAAGTCTAGCATCAGCAGCCCCTCAACAGACAGTAAATTGCGCAGATGCAGAAGGTGCGTCTTCAGACGAAAGTCTGGAAGACCTTTTGTTATTATCCTGATTATCATCATACATTATCATTCCAATTACAGAGATGATAGCTTCTGGGCTGAAATTGATACAGATGAAAAATATCCTAACTTCCTGTTCAAGTTTTCGAGTTTTCGATTTAAAATTTCGATTTTTAACATGTTCAAAATGTACAAAGATGCGCAATAACATTTTGAACCAAAAGGAAAATCGTAGAACACGTGACTAAGCAGCCATTTTGATTTTAGAGTTCTGACCACATCTCTAAAAATATTCTCCTATGAAGATACTTGCGGTAGAAAGATGGTTTTTACATATTTGCGAAGCAGATTCAGATGTAGTACCTTTTATGGAGAGTGATCTCATTGTATTTTTCACAGTGAGACTTCAAAGTTGTTCAAAAACGTCAACAGCGCAAAGTTCAAGGGCAGATAACTCAAAAACCTAGGTCGGGAACTTTCAGGGAAGGAAGAAACAAATGCCATGTACAAGAATCAATACAAAAATTGCTTGTGAACAGTCATTTCCGATCTGTAGGAATTATTCCTAAATTAAAATTTTTAACATGGGCAAAATTTTCAAAATAGAACAAGAGACTTGCATCTATGAAAATGATGGACAATGTTATTGTGACAAAAAGTCTACTGCGAATTTTTCGTAGGTTACGTGGTTTAGCCGCAATTTAGATTTTCACAAAATCACATTTACATAGTAATTTATAATGCAAAAACCCCTGAACTATAATTCAAATTTGAGACGAACTAAGTACCGTGACACTAAGAACACTGGCATTCTTTGATCAAACACAGTGTCGAAAGTCAAAGCGGACGTCTGAAGTCTGAATTCTGAAGTATTGCGCGGAAGTCCTAGTTATATATATATATAGTGCTTTGTACTGTGTGTCAGTTACTGCAATAAACTGCCTGAAGAAGTAGGTACATGATGTACCTATTAAAAACGTTAGCCAAGAAGTGACTCTGGTTGACCTGATTCCCAAAAAATATCAATAGCAAAAGCTTAATTATATCTAAAACACATCAAAAACGAAAATAATGACACTAGGTGGCAGTTTTTATCCGATGATATATTTTCTATTTGTCTTTTGGAGTAAACGAGTGCTACTGATTTTACATTTAAAATTTTGCTGACGTCACGTCTAACCCTCCTGTATGTCAGTGATATTTTAGGTAGAATCGACTTATCAACGTATTTTTGATGAAAAGTAAGTACATTTTGGAACACTTTTGCCTATTTCGAATAAGTATCAGAGCTAACAAAGGATCGATGGTAATTTATTTGAGATGTCATTTTGTATATTTTGAGATATAAACCACGAATGTAGTTGTGTCGAAATTTGATATCGAATCCAACGTGGTGACCGTCACTCATTTTGACTATTAGTATAGAGAATAGAGGGGTGTGGATACTTTTTTTATTACCCATATGGTTGTTACCGAGTTAACATTATTGATATGAGCACATATGCACATATCACGTTTGTCTAGCAACCATTGGTTCACCGAGACTTCCCGTATTTCGTCGTCTGTGACGTCATAAAACAATTGTTCGTGACATCACTATAGCTTGCCATCGCAAGAGAAGTGGGCTGTTTAATAAATAGGTAATAAAGAAATTATTACACTAGAAAGTGTGCCATATGATTTTTACGAAAATCGTGAAAATCTATGTATAACCCTCGCTCTCGCAATATAAAACTTCACACTCATTTCGTAAAAGTCATATGGCACACTCCTCGGGTAAAAATCTCTATATATTGTATAAAGTAACATATTGAGTCTTCTCAATATCCTGTGAGTTAGCTTGGTGTGAAAATGTTGCATGTCACTCCCTCACTCTCTCTCTCTTCAGATACACGGAAGGAGACTTCCACCACCTGAAGAGATCGAAAATCAGCACTGTTCCCCGCCAGCACTCACTTGGTGCCACGCACATTCCGGCTCGGGACTTGTCATTGACATACGTCACCAGTAAACGGCGGTCATCTGACGGCAGTAGGAAGGAGTCAATATCTATGTTTGATATAGATAGTTCACCTTCACCAACACTCAAACCTGTAAAAACAGAAGTGGCAGCCGAAATTCACCATGAGGACAATTCCAACTCAGGAGATCAAGCACTAGACATTCGGCCACTTCCACCTCAAACATTACGAATGACGTCATTTCCAAATTACTCTCATAGTTTAGAAATCGTCAGTCCCACCATTAAAAAAATACATTCCCAAACAAGAAAAGTTAAAAGTTATGATGATGTGGCTGATTATGATGTACTGAAAATAACTGAGTTTTCAAAAGGTCCCTTTTATAACACTGATTACGATGTTATATCAGAACTGGGTTCTCCGAGTTCCTCCAAAGTGAGGTACAACGATACAGGCAGTTTGGAACAATTGAACGAGGAGCAGGTAGTGTACTTGAACGATCTCGATCTTGATGGAATAATGCCCGAGGAAAGTGACGATACAGAAACATTAAATGGGACCCAGAAGAACAGAGAACTATGGAATCTGCGAGCTACTTTGGAGGATGAAGACGAATGTAGTGACACTATTAGGATGGAAGATATGACGTCGCCTGAAGACTCACCAGACCGTGAACAAGTCACAACCTACACCACATCATTTGAATCCAACACAGAAGTCGTCACAGACGTTGCCGCTAGCGACCAAAGAGACAGTGGGATCCATTGGGAAGGGGTTACTTCATCCAAAAACCTCCTTCACCCTAACTATGAAAACAGACGTCAGAATTATCGTAATATATTAAGCAAAAGATTACAAAAGACGGGCCCTAACACAAGCACAGAGAACAGTTTTGATAGTGTGGAGACTGATGGAGATGTCTCCGATACAAGTCGGTATGAAGTAACAACGACATCTTTCGAATCAACGACTGATAACACTGACAGTACAACTGAAAGTCAACAGAGCAAATTAAGGCAAATGAAAGCTGATAGTGGCTATAAGTCTCTGGAAACACAAAGCTCAACTAAAGATCCAACGGAAGGCGATGCTGCATTAGGGGCGCATTTTCATGAGCGATCCCCCCAAAGATCGCCGCCGAAATCGCCAAATAAATCAAAACAAAAATCCCCTCAAAAATCCCCCAAACGACATTCCATTGCAGATAATAATGGAGATGTGTCTGAGAGTTCAAAGAGTGTCCAGAAGAGATCCGGTCATACCACGCACTTTGATCGACGCAATGGTAAAACGGCTTCCAAGAAAAGAAGAGCATACAGCAGAGAAAGACAGATGGTACGGGTTTATGAAAGCATAAATGAACCAGAGACGGATTCGAAAAGTGAGCTGGCTTCAGGAGACAGTTTTGAGGATAACGCAGCACCAAGCAAGATTTCTGTTTTCAAAAGATTTTTTAAATCTCATTCATTTGAATCCCGAGATAAACATTTGATGAGAGATTACAGCATTGATGAAACTACTAACAAAATTTTCAATGACTTCATTCGCCAAGAACCGCATGAGAGATCAAGCATACGAAGATCACCTAGGCTTCACCCTCGACATAGATTACATCGCAAGCACACAGAGCCAATGGTGGGTGACAGCAGGAAACGAGACCAACTTGCTCCCGACATGCGGAGCGCTAGCCTCGGAAGCGATAGCAGTGCTAGCTCAGTGCGACGATTGTCTCCCCAGGACAGTATCGAGGAGGCAGAGTACGAGGAGCAGGAGCAGGAGCAGGAGCAGGAGCAGGGACAGTCAGTTTGCTGGGCAGACCGTCCACACAAAAACCACATGGATTCAAGTCCACAGACCAGTGCCCTGCACGAGATACCTATCATCAAACTACCGGATGAGGATCCAACAGAATCTTAGTGCAACCGTTGGGAAGGTGCAGTTTCCGAGTTTAAGCCACGGAAAAGGAGCGTTATAGTATCAAGTGTTTAGTTACATTAATGCTAATCTAAATAATAGACAATTTAGGATCAGCTTTACGTCTAAAACTGCTTTATCGACCATGGACTTACGTCTCAAACAGTTAACACAAATCGGTACTATTTGTACTCATCTGTGTCCACATTTACTACTTCTCCTCCAGAACCGCTGCATCCCAAAAGCTAAAAGTTTTTGGGGAGGTACATTGCACCGAGGAGATCAAAGTTTGTCTATTTGGACCAGACTCCACCCAAACCCCCACCCCCGTGGCATAGAAAGCTGAAATATTTCATAATAATAACTTTGTTACATAGTACGAGGGATGTCCAAAATGTTTCTAGCCTGACCGTGAAAACTGAAGGAACTACGAATTATTATTCGATATAATCCCCACTGACCTCAAGTCATTTGGCCCAGCGTATTTCTAACATCTTCAACCCATCTGAAAACCACTTATTGTCACGCAACTCCTCTAAACTCCTCTACTGCCTTATTCATATGTTAATACTCACGTGTAATTCGTCCAACTGATGATTTACTTATGTGGTGAGCAGTAGCTAAATATCTAATGGTTGCACGCCTATCTTGCATTATTGTATCATCATCACTCGTTTATTAATAAAAAGATCCACCATCGGTGGTACGTGAGTAAATCATTTAATATACGTAAACTATACAATAAGATAGCTGCACTTATCAGATAATTCAATCAATTGGTTACAAACATTCCTAGTTGACATTTGTTCATATTCAGGACAGAAACGTTTGGGACACCTCTCGTAACTAAAGTTTGCATATAAGATCTTGATCTCTCCTCAAATATAGGCGTCGCAGGGTGTCCACCCTCAAACTTTCTTTCGATTTCCCACCAGAATCTAGTAATGTTAGCAAGCTAAAATTGTGAGACTATTATTTTGCCGGATGGATAATAAGATTGGAAATATTGGATTCCCCCGATACTAAGGACGCAGCAGGGGAGCATTTTAAAGTTGTGCATCCTTTTGATGACTTGAGATCTCTCCCTTTGATAAAATTATCAATGCCATTAATTTAAGGCATTTTGACATTGCCATTGCATTTTGACAGTGTATTACAAGAGATTGTTTTTTTTACAAAAAGATCATCAACCTTAGATAACAAATCATGTAAATCCCGATGAGTAACAGAGCCCATGGCTCTATGTTCATATATTTTACATAACTTTACGATAACCAAAGAACATAAAGACGGATGTGAAGCATAAGGCACTGAGAATGCCAGAGGAGAAATATATAATATGTACTTGATGGCCTCGATTGGCTTGGTGTCGGAACCGGTGAATCTTTCCATTCCATGCAGACATGGGTCCCACATTGGATACAGTCACGGGGGAAAACAAGCCGTCTGAAAGGCTGAACACAGTGAATGTGTTAAACTCGTTTATATTCACTTTGTTGTGTGCACTACACATTGTTCATCGGAATAAGTTGTCGTTTTAATTTATAATCAGAAACACTTCATGTTAGAGCATTAGATGCCTTTATCTGCCAAATTGACTTTCACCTTAAGTATTGTCTCGATGAATTTAGTGATGACAAATTACTGACCTATTGTTATTGCCCGTGCTGAATGTAGAGTGTGTATAGGAAACTGTGCTGACTTCTGTCTGTTTCACTAACGGTCGATCTGCTTCTAGACCAACGCCAAATTCTTAATCTTAAGGTTTGTTACCTGTTAGTTACATCTGCTTTACAACCAAATCTATCTCGCTATTGTTAAAGAAATGTGTACAAAATTGTACAAAAAACTGAAAAAACCGTTTTGCGTTCCCCCAATTAATGCTTTAATCACACTCTTTATACGTCATACTTAGGATAAAATCTTGTCTTCCTTGTGCCAAATTCCTGAGAGCCAATTCCTGATAGACCTTAAGATGGAAATAATAAAATGGTAATGATAATACCCGACCATAGCAGCAGTCACAACAAGTCTACGTCGTATGTCTATACTTGTTATTCTAGTTAAGTGCTCTACCCTTAAACATTTTGATAGAGCTAAATGTGTCAGTTCTATTGCAAACCACCATCCACTTGGCATGCCGCGAGTCAGTTCTATTGCAAACCACCATCCACTTGGCATACCGCGATTCAGTTCTATTGCAAACCACCATCCACTTGGCATACCGCGAGTCAGTTCTATTGCAAACCACCATCCACTTGGCATACCGCGAGTCAGTTCTATTGCAAACCACCATCCACTTGGCATACCACGAGTCAGTTCTATTGCAAACCACCATTCCCTACGCATACCGCGAGTCAGTTCTATTGCAAACCACCATCCACTTGGCATACTGCGACTCAGTTCTATTGCAAACCACCATCCACTTGGCATACCGCGAGTCAGTTCTATTGCAAACCACCATCCACTTGGCATACCGCGAGTCAGTTCTATTTCAAACCACCATCCACTTGGCATACCGCGAGTCAGTTCTATTGCAAACCACCATCCACTAGGCATACCGCGAGTCAGTTCTATTGCAAACCACCATCCACGTGGCATACCGCGAGTCAGTTCTAGTGCAAACCACCATCCACTTGGCATACCGCGAGTCAGTTCTATTGCAAACCACCATCCACCTGGCATACCGCGAGTCAGTTCTAGTGCAAACCACCATCCACTTGGCATACCGCGAGTCAGTTCTATTGCAAACCACCATCCACTTGGCATACCGCGAGTCAGTTCTATTTCAAACCACCATCCACTAGGCATACCGCGAGTCAGTTCTATTGCAACCCACCATCCACTTGGCAAACAGCGAGTCAGTTCTATTGCAAACCACCATCCACTTGGCATACCGCGATTCAGTTATATTGCAAACCACCATCCACCTGGCATACCGCGAGTCAGTTCTATTGCAAACCACCATCCACTTGGCATACCGCGAGTCAGTTCTATTGCAAACCACCATCCACTTGGCATACCGCGAGTCAGTTCTATTGCAAACCACCATCCACTTGGCATACCGCGAGTCAGTTCTATTGCAAACCACCATCCACTTGGCATACCAAAGTCAGTTCTATTGCAAACAACCATCAACTAGGCATACATTAGCATCTATCTTTAATGTGAGGAAACCTCTCAAGAAATTATTTTTTCCTTTGCTCGTCGATGCCTTTATTGGAGATCGATCATTACCGATAGTATATCTTTCTGTGAACAAGTAGGTAAGTTATTTGCAATTAAATTGGTAGGAGCAGATTGCTACATAGGGATGCATTGATCAGAAGAGAACAGAACTAGAAGTTTATCTTCTCTGAGCAGAGCCGGTAAAATTATATCTTTCAGGATGTAATTTGCCGTTAATAGAATCGATATATAACATATACTTTTCAAAGAGAAGAATTGGAAGAAGTATATATTGCCGTGAACAGCATACGTAAAGGAATATCTTGCTGTGAACATTATACGTAAAGGTATATATTGCTGTGAACAGTATACGTAAAGGAATATCTTGATATGAACAGTATACGTGAAGGTATATCTTGCTGTAAACAGTATACGTAAAGGAATATCTTGCTGTGAACAGAATACGTAAAGGTATATCTTGCTTAAACAGAATACGTAAAGGAATATCTTGCTGTGAACAGAATACGTAAAGGTATATCTTGCTGTGAACAGTATACGTAAAGGTATATCTTGCTGTGAGCAGTATACGTAAAGGTATATCTTGCTGTGAACAGTATACGTAAAGGTATATCTTGCTGTGAACAATATACGTAAAGTGATATCTTGCTGTGAACAGTATATGAAGAGGTATATCTTAATGTGAACAGAATACGTAAAGGTATATCTCGCCGTGAACAGTATACGTAAAGGTATATCTTGCCGTGAAACGTATATGTAAAAGGTATATCTTGCCGTGAACAGTATGTACGTAAAGGTATATCTTGCCGTGAACAGTATACATAAAGGTATATCTTGCCGTGAACAGTATACATAAAGGTATATCATGATGTGAACAGTATACGTAAAGGTATATCTTGATGTGAAAGTAATTGGAAATGTTATTTGTAGTCGATAGAAGTATATATGGCCGTAAACAGATCAGCAACGTACATCCTGCATTGAACTAGGGAATATATTGAAGTTATCAGGGAAAGTTGACTAGATATTGAAGTAACTAGGGAAGGTGGATTATATATTGACGTTACTAGGGAAGGTGGAGTATATATTGAAATAACTAGCGAAGGTGGATTATATATTGACGTTACTAGGGAAGGTGGAGTATATAATGATGTAACTAGGGAAGGTGGAGTATATATTGAAGTAACTATAGGGTAGGTAGAATATATTTTGAAGTAACTAGGAAAGGTGGAATAAATATTGAAGTAACTAGGGAGGGTAGAGTATATATTGAAGTAACTAGGGAAGGTAGAGTATATATTGAAGTAACTAGGGAAGGTAGAGTATATATTGAAGTAAATAGGGAAAGTAGAGTATATATTGAAGTAACTAGGGAAAGTAGAGTATATATTGAAGTAACAAGGGAAGGTAGAGTATATATTGAAGTAACTAGGGAAAGTAGAGTATATATTGAAGTAACTAGGGAAGGTTGAGTATATATTGAAGTAACAAGGGAAGGTAGAGTATATATTGAAGTAACTATGGAAGGTAGAGTATATATTGAAGTAACTAGGGAAGGTGGAGTATATATTGAAGTAATTAGGGAAGGTAGAGTATATATTGAAGTAACTAGGGAAGGCAGAGTATATATTGAAGTAACTAGGGAAGGTAGAGTATATATTGCAGTAAGCACAATGGACAGCTAGTAACATGCACTTAAGAAAATGAATTTAATTATATCTTACAGTGGTCAAAATCGGCTTAATTTTTTTCTTGCCGCGAACCGATAAAAGTATTCTGGTGAAGAGACTGTTTAAGTGTACATCTTTAGAGTAGAAAGGGTTCATTTTGCAGTGAAAAGTTGATTGTGTACATCATGGGAGGACAACACGATATTTTACGCAAAACTAAGAAGTGCATGTTGCAATGAGGAAAGGGGAACATATTCATATAACAGACAAGACTTGCTAAATGTTACCTGAAATATGGCATTATTTGCTATTGCTATTATTTTAGGACGAAGGGGGAACGTTTCTTGCAATAATATCATGGTAATATTGCACGTGAAAGGAAAGGATATATATGATGTACTACTGTTACAGGTGAAAGAGTTAATGAGTTATTGAAGTAGAACATTTTGTAGTGAGATACACTATCGGGTGGAAGGAGGAGGTGAGCTACAATTGCAGATGAAAAGATGTGCGTCGCTAAATTGCAGGTGAAAGGATGTTTTGAGCTACAGATGCTGATGAAAAGATGTGGGGGCGACAATTGCAGATGAACGAATGTGGTGGGCGACTATTGCAGATGAAAGGATGTAGGTCGCTAAATTGCAGGTGAAAGGATGTTGTGAGCTACAATTGCAGATGAATGAATGTGGTGAGCGACTGTTGCAGATGTAGAAATGTGGTGAGCGACTATTGCAGATGAAAGGATCTGGGTCGCTTAATTGCAGATGAAAGGATGTGGTGAGCGACTATTGCAGATGTAAGAATGTGGGGAGTGACATTTGCAGATTAAAGGATGTGGGTGGCTACAATTGCAAATGAAAGAATGTGGTGAGCGACAATTGCAGATGAAAGAATGTGGGTAGTTACACTATCAGTTGGAAGGATGTGGTGAACTACTGATGCAGATGAAAGGATGCGTAGAGCTACAGATGCAGATGTGGGAAGCTACACTTGTAGATGGAACTTACTATCGAGGTGAAATGAAATGAAGTGAAATGAAATGAAAGAATGTGGTGAGCGACTGTTGCAAATGAAAAAAATATGGTGAGCGAATATTGCAGATGTAAGAATGTGGTGAGCGACTATTTCAGATGAAAGAATGTGGTGAGCGACTATTGCAGATGAAAGAATGTGGTGTGCGACTTTTGCAGAGGAAATAATGTGGTGAGCAATTGTTGCAGAAGAAATGGGGTGATGAGCTACTGTTGCAGATGAAATGGTGCGGTCATATACGCAGCAGGCCTATGCTCATTACGTTATCATTATTACTCCTTGATAATGATTGAAATAGAGAAACTGTGTATAAATATAGGAATATATCGGTAGAAATGTTGTGTATCAATAGCATATAGATCGTTGCTCTAATGTATGTGCTTCAAAACAAATCGATTCATGTTGTTTTCAAGTTGTTGTCTGGATCCAGTTTTTCCAGTACCCTCTTTCACGAAACCCACTTAGGCTAAGATGGTCATAACACAATGTTATAACAACTTGATAAGGGCCCCCTTAGTCTAAGGGGGACTTGTGAAAATAGGTCATCATAGTAAACATCCAATGTTGCCTTAGCAACTCCTTACCCATTCCGGTGCTGTCCCCCCGAGGGGAATCGTGGGTTTGTATTACATCACCAATGTCACATTTCATATTTTGTTCACGTGATATTACAGTATTTTTCTATATAAGTATTGTGTTCACTTCATCATCCACCACGTACGCCACACCACAACATCCCCTCACCAAGTTCAACGCGTATTTCAACATGTTCTTCATCTCTGTTTAGCTATCTCTTCTCATCAAACGATGTCCATTGTAAATATATTTTCTTTCATTTCATAAATCAATTTATACAAATCTACTTATATTTCTACGAATAACCATGTTGACTAGTAGTTGCCTCCACTTGTTGTAGAATAACTAGCAGGAGCTGTTTTAAAGTTGACGTTCAACTATCTGGCGACCCAAAGACGGAGCAGAAGCTGCGACACTGAGATTCTCAAGCTGTGCACTTAATCAGTTATACTGCCAAAATTATTGTAATGTCTACTGATAATATCTTCTGTGATGTTCTTTCTCAGCAAGTATCGAAAAAAAACCAAACGTCATTAGTTCATGTGATATTGTTGTTTTTAGTAATGTTTATAAACTTATACATTTGAAATCAACAAATAAAGTGTCTTGAAAATAGTGTTGTGTTATGGGAAGCGTTTGTAGACCATTGAGGGGAAATAGTGTTGCTTTCATTGGTCCATTAACCATATATAACAACAGTTTTCGGAAAGCAATAACTAATCAGAATAGCTAGATTACGTTAGATTGTAAACAAAAGTCGATAGATCTATCAGTATTGAACTCAAGTAGTATATTAGAATAAACACCGCATACAAGTTAATACCCCCACGGTTTTTGCTATGTGACTAGTTTTCAAAGACGCGTTTCTAAGAACTACAAGATGTTTTTGTTAAACAGTGATGCCACCGGATATCAATCTCTTCCCACAGAGGTTACTCCCTGCAGATTTCCCTTCAGATTGGAACTAGAAGGGAGTAACCTATGTGGGAAGAGAATTGAGGTTAGGATCGGAAATCTGAAAGGAGTAACCTCTGTGGGAAGAGAATGCCCGGATATAAGCATATTGTGGAATTAAATATCATAGACAAGGACCAAAACCCAATGTGGATGAGTATTATAAGGTACCAAATGTGCATATTACTGAGCCAAGCAAAGTTTTGGGAGACTGCAACGTGTGGCAAGATCACGGTCACAAGGTAAATGAGTATGACCTCATCTGAAAGGTCTCATCATGGGAGGAAAGGAGTGAGGGTAGCTTGCTTCCAATAGGAACCGAGGGGGGTAGGTGGCTGTATGGTTGTGAGGGCTTCCATGGATTTCACTCCAACGAGAGAAGGTGCTAATGTAGGGGAGATTAGCCAGTCTGAGATGTTTGCAGAGCCTGGTAGGTGGCCTACTGACGCCTGGTAACGACTGGCACCTGAGAGAAAGGTAGACACCCGATGGCTAACAGAAATCTCCCCGACAAAGCTTCTCAAACGCTAGTTTTCAATGCTTTCTATCTGTTAAATTGCATGCTATGTGTCTAGACTGTATGACGTAGGGAAAGAAATGTCTAACGGTCACGGAAATGGAGAAATCGCTTCGGTCTCAATTGACAGCCATGTATTCTGACGACCTCTTAGTTTGACGCTAAAGAAGCTAGCGAATTGTGGCTTCTGGTCTCAGGTTACATATAAGCCGTACCAAATCGTAGCATGCTTCATCCGTCCATTGTATTGGTTAAGGCCTTCTTTCGATTGCGGTCATAAGGGTAACAGACAACCATATGGTGCCTTGAGAGGACCAGCAAGCTTACAGAGAGATGGGACCCAGAAATCGAACTCACTTTACGGTAACATTTTGCGACAACAACTTATTGTTATGAATAAATCTCATAAAAAAATGGATTACGATGTTTGGAGTATCGACTAACGGAAAGTGCTTTAATTTACCGTATTGCTTTTATAACGGTCATTTTACAACATGTCGCATAACGTTCGAATTACGTACATATCTCACATTGGTGACTAATTTAAATCGCCTGGTATATTCAACTGATAGTTGTTCTTTCACCATGCCCTCTTAGATTGATGGTATATTCGATAATAATTACACTTGAAATCATCAAAATTGCTGTGGAAACTACGTTAATGTAGGTAATTTAAAAAATCGCGTTGAAGTGATCAAAAACGTCCGGTGACCCACTATTTTTTATTTCTGAATTCGTGTTTTTATTCAAGTGCGCACATCATATTACATTTTTAGCAATATCTAAAATATGTGTGTCAGTGAAAATTCATTTTGAATGATGATAAAGATGCCGATGACGAACAGTAGGACGAGCATTACCATCAAACACGAAAATGCATTAACAGTAGGACGAGCATTACAACAAAGCTGTAAATCCCTGGACAATAGGACCAGGATTACCATCAAAGACGTACGCTCATGAACAGTAGGACGGGTATTACCATCAAACACGTAAATGCAAGAACAGTAGGACGAGTAATACCATCAAAGACGTAAGTGCATGAACAGTAGGACGAGCATTACCATCAAAGACGTACATTCACGAATAGTAGGACGGGCATTACCATCAAAGACGTACATTCACGAATAGTAGGACGGGCATTACCACCAAAGACGTAAATGAATGAACAGTAAGACGGGCATTACCATCAAAGACGTAAATGCATGAACAGTAGGACGGGCTTTACCTTTAAAGACGTTCATCCACGAACAGTAGGACGAGCATTACCATTAAACACTAAAATCCATGAACAATAGAACGAGTATTATCAAAGACGCACATCCACGAACAGTAGGACGGGCATTACCATCAAAGACGTAAATGCATGAACATCAAGACTAGTATTACCATCAAAGACGTAAATCCACGGACAGTAGGACGATCATTACCATCAAAGATGTAAATGAATGAAAAGTAAGACTGGCATTACCATCAAAGACGTTCATCAACGAACAGTTGGAAAGGCAATACCATCAAATACGTAAATGCATGAACAGTGGGACGAGCATTACCATCAAAGACGTAAATGCATGAACAGTAGGACGAGCATTACCATCAAAGACGTAAATGCATGAACAGTAGGACGGGTATTACCATCAAAGACGTAAATCCATGAACAGTAGAACGAGTATTATCAAAGACGTACATCCACGAACAGTAGGACGGGCATTACCATCAAAGACGTAAATGCATGAACAGTAGGACGAGCATTTCCATCAAATACATAAATGCATGAACAATAGGAGGAGCATTACCATCAAAGACGTACATCCAGGAACAGTAGGACGCGATTACCATCAAAGACGTTCATCCACGAAAAGTAGGACGAGCATTACCATCAAACACGTAAATGCATGAACAGTAGGACGAGCATTACCATCAAATACATAAATGCATGAACAGTAGGACGAGCATTACCATCAAAGACGTACATCTACGAACAGTAGGACGAGCATTACCATCAAAGACGTAAATGCATGAACAGTAGGACGAACATTACCATCAAAGACGTAAATCCATGAACAGTAGAACGAGTATTATCAAAGACGTACATCCACGAACAGTAGGACGGGCATTACCATCAAAGACGAAAATGCATGAACAGTAGGACGATCATTACCATCAAAGACGTAAGTGCATGAACAGTAGGACGAGCATTACCATCAAAGACGTACATTCACGAATAGTAGGACGGGCATTACCATCAAGGACGTAAATGAATGAACCGTAAGACGGGCATTACCATCAAACACGTAAATGAATGAACAGTAAGACGGGCATTACCATCAAAGACGTTCATCCACGAACAGTAGGACGGACATTACCATCAAACACGTAAATGCATGAACAGTGGGACGAGCATTAACATCAAAGACGTAAATGCATGAACAGTAGGACGAGCATTACCATCAAAGACGTAAATGCATGAACAGTAGGACGAACATTACAATCAAAGACGTAAATGCATGAACAATAGGAGGAGCATTACCATCAAAGACGAACATCCACGAACAGTAGGACGGGCATTACCATCAAATACTTAAATGCATGAACAGTAGGACGAGCATTACCATCAAAGACGTAAAGGCATGAACAGTAGGACGAGCATTACCATCAAAGACGTAAATGCATGAACAGTAAGATGTGTATTACCATCAAAGACGTAAATGCATTAACAGTAGGACGAGCATTACCATCAAAGACATAAATGCATGAACAATAGGAGGAGCATTACCATCAAAGACGTAAATGAATGAACAGTAGGACGAGCAATACCATCAAACACGTAAATGCTTGAACAGTGGGACGAGCATTAACATCAAAGACGTAAATGCATGAACAATAGAACGAGAATTATCAAAGACGTACATCCACGAACAGTAGGATGGGCATTACCATCAAAGACGTAAATGCATGAACAGTAGGACGAGCATTACCATCAAAGACGTAAATGCATGAACAATAGGAGGAGCATTACCATCAAAGACGTACATCCACGAACAGTAGGAAGGGCATTACCATCAAATACTTAAATGCATGAACAGTAGGACGAGCATTACCATCAAAGACGCAAATGCATGAACAATAGGACGAACATTACCATCAAAGACGTAAATGCATGAACAATAGGACGAACATTACCATCAAAGACGTAAATGAATGAACAGTAAGACGTGTATTACCATCAAAGACGTAAATGCATGAACAGTAGGACGAGCATTACCATCAAAGACGTAAATGCATGAACAGTAGGACGAGCATTACCATCAAAGACGTACATCCACGAACAGTAGGACGCGATTACCATCAAAGACGTTCATCCACGAACAGTAGGACGGGCATTACCATCAAAGACGTAAATGCATGAACAGTAGGACGAGTATTACCATCAAAGACGTAAATGCATGAACAGTAGGACGAACATTACCATCACAGACGTACATCCCCGAACAGTAGGACGGGCATTACTATCAAAGACGTAAATGCATGAACAGTAGGACGAGCATTACCATCAAAGACGTAAATGCATGAACAATAGGACGATCATTACCATCAAATACGTAAATGCATGAACAATAGGACGATCATTACCACCAAAGACGTAAATGCATGAACAGTAGAACGAGTATTATCAAAGACGTACATCCACGAACAGTAGGACGGGCATTACCATCAAAGACGTAAATGCATGAACAGTAGGACGAGCATTACCATCAAAGACGTACATCCACGAATAGTAGGACGGGCATTACCACCAAAGACGTAATTGAATGAACAGTAAGACGGGCATTACCATCAAAGACATTCATCCACGAACATTTGGACGGGCATTACCATCAAACACGTAAATGCATGAACAATAGAACGAGTATTACCATCAAAGACGTAAATCCATGAAGAGTAGAACGAGTATTATCAAAGACGTACATCTACGAACAGTAGGACGAGCATTACCATCAATGACGTACATCCACGAACAGTATGACGCGATTACCATCAAAGACGTTCATCCACGAACAGTAGGACGGGTATACCATCAAAGACGTAAATGCATGAACAGTAGGACGAGCATTACCATCAAAGACGTAAATGCATGAACAATAGGAGGAGCATTACCATCAAAGACGTACATCCACGAACAGTAGGATGGGCATTACCATCAAAGACTTAAATGCATGAACAGTAGGACGAGCATTACCATCAAAGACGCAAATGCATGAACAATAGGACGAACATTACCATCAAAGACGTAAATGAATGAACAGTAAGACGTGTATTACCATCAAAGACGTAAATGCATGAACAGTAGGACGAGCATTACCATCAAAGACGTAAATGCATGAACAGTAGGACGAGCATTACCATCAAAGACGTACATCCACGAACAGTAGGACGCGATTACCATCAAAGACGTTCATCCACGAACAGTAGGACGGGCATTACCATCAAAGACGTAAATGCATGAACAGTAGGACGAGTATTACCATCAAAGACGTAAATGCATGAACAGCAGGACGAACATTACCATCACAGACGTACATCCCCGAACAGTAGGACGGGCATTACTATCAAAGACGTAAATGCATGAACAGTAGGACGAGCAATACCATCAAAGACGTAAATGCATGAACAGTAGGACGATCATTACCATCAAAGACGTAAATGCATGAACAGTAGGACGAGCATTACCATCAAAGACGTAAATGCATGAACAGTAGGACGAGCATTACCATCAAAGACGTACATCCACGAATAGTAGGACGAGCATTACCATCAGAGACGTAAATGAATGAACAGTAAGACGGGCATTACCATCAAAGACGTTCATCCACGAACAGTACGCAGGCATTACAATCAAACACGTAAATGCATGAACAGTGGGACGAGCATTACCATCAAGGACGTAAATGCATGAACAGTAGGACGAGCATCACCATCAAAGACGTAAATGCATGAACAATAGGACGATCATTACCATCAAATACGTAAATACATGAACAGTAGAACGAGTATTATCAAAGACGTACATCCACGAACAGTAGGACGGGCATTACCATCAAAGACGTAAATGCATGAACAGTAGGAGGAGCATTACCATCAAAGACGTAAATGCATGAACAGTAGGACGAGCATTACCATCAAAGACGTAAATGCATGAACAGTAAGACGTGTATTACCATCAAAGACGTAAATGCATGAACAGTAGGACGAGCATTACCATCAAAGACGTACATCCACGAATAGTAGGACGAGCATTACCATCAGAGACGTAAATGAATGAACAGTAAGACGGGCATTACCATCAAAGACGTTCATCCACGAACAGTAGGCAGGCATTACAATCAAACACGTAAATGCATGAACAGTGGGACGAGCATTACCATCAAGGACGTAAATGCATGAACAGTAGGACGAGCATTACCATCAAAGACGTAAATGCATAAACAATAGGGCGATCATTACCACCAAAGACGTAAATACATGAACAGTAGAACGAGTATTATCAAAGACGTACATCCACGAACAGTAGGACGGGCATTACCATCAAAGACGTAAATGCATGAACAGTAGGACGAGCATTACCATCAAAGACGTACATCCACGAATAGTAGGACGGGCATTACCACCAAAAACGTAAATGAATGAACAGTAAGACGGGCATTACCATCAAAGACATTCATCCACGAACATTTGGACGGGCATTACCATCAAACACGTAAATGCATGAACAGTGGGGCGAGCATTAACATCAAAGACGTAATTGCATGAACAATAGAACGAGTATTACCATCAAAGACGTACATCCAGGAAGAGTAGAACGAGTATTATCAAAGACGTACATCTACGAACAGTAGGACGAGCATTACCATCAAAGACGTAAATGCATGAACAGTAGGACGAGCATTACCATCAAAGACGTACATCCACGAATAGTAGGACGGGCATTACCACCAAAAACGTAAATGAATGAACAGTAAGACGGGCATTACCATCAAAGACATTCATCCACGAACATTTGGACGGGCATTACCATCAAACACGTAAATGCATGAACAGTGGGGCGAGCATTAACATCAAAGACGTAATTGCATGAACAATAGAACGAGTATTACCATCAAAGACGTACATCCATGAAGAGTAGAACGAGTATTATCAAAGACGTACATCTACGAACAGTAGGACGAGCATTACCATCAAAGACGTAAATGCATGAACAGTAGGACGAGCATTACCATCAAAGACGTAAAAGCATGAACAATAGGAGGAGCATTACCATCAAAGACGTACATCCACGAACAGTAGGACGCGATTACCATCAATGACGTACATCCACGAACAGTATGACGCGATTACCATCAAAGACGTACACCCACGAACAGTAGGACGAGCATTACCATCAAAGACGTAAATGCATGAACAGTAGGACGAGTATTACCATCAAAGACGTACATCCACGAACAGTAGGACGGGCATTACTATCAAAGACGTAAATGCATGAAAAGTAGGACGAGCATTACCATCAAAGACGTAAATGCATGAACAGTAGAACGATCATTACCATCAAAGACGTAAATGCATGAACAGTAGGACGAGCATTACCATCAAAGACGTACATTAACAGACAGTAGGACGGGCATTACCATCAAAGACTTAAAAGCATGAACAGTAGGACGAGCATTACCATCAAAGACGTAAATGAATGAACAGTAAGACTTGCATTACCATCAAAGACGTTCATCAATGAACAGTAGGACGGGTATTACCATCAAACGCGTAAATGCATGAACAGTAGGACGAGCATTACCATCAAAGACGTAAGTGCATGAACAGTAGGACGAGCATTACCATCAAAGACGTACATTCACGAATAGTAGGACGCGATTACCATCAAAGACGTTCATCCACGAACAGTAGGACGGGCATTACCATCAAAGACGTAAATGCATGAACAGTAGGACGAGTATTACCATCAAAGACGTAAATGCATGAACAGTAGGACGAACATTACCATCACAGACGTACATCCCCGAACAGTAGGACGGGCATTACTATCAAAGACGTAAATGCATGAACAGTAGGACGAGCAATACCATCAAAGACGTAAATGCATGAACAGTAGGACGATCATTACCATCAAAGACGTAAATGCATGAACAGTAGGACGAGCATTACCATCAAAGTCGTAAATGCATGAACAGTAGGACGAGCATTACCATCAAAGACGTACATCCACGAATAGTAGGACGAGCATTACCATCAGAGACGTAAATGAATGAACAGTAAGACGGGCATTACCATCAAAGACGTTCATCCACGAACAGTAGGCAGGCATTACAATCAAACACGTAAATGCATGAACAGTGGGACGAGCATTACCATCAAGGACGTAAATGCATGAACAGTAGGACGAGTATTACCATCAAAGACGTAAATGCATGAACAATAGGACGATCATTACCATCAAATACGTAAATACATGAACAGTAGAACGAGTATTATCAAAGACGTACATCCACGAACAGTAGGACGGGCATTACCATCAAAGACGTAAATGCATGAACAGTAGGACGAGCATTACCATCAAAGACGTAAATGCATGAACAGTAGGACGAGCATTACCATCAAAGACGTAAATGCATGAACAGTAAGACGTGTATTACCATCAAAGACGTAAATGCATGAACAGTAGGACGAGCATTACCATCAAAGACGTACATCCACGAATAGTAGGACGAGCATTACCATCAGAGACGTAAATGAATGAACAGTAAGACGGGCATTACCATCAAAGACGTTCATCCACGAACAGTAGGCAGGCATTAAATTCAAACACGTAAATGCATGAACAGTGGGACGAGCATTACCATCAAGGACGTCAATGCATGAACAGTAGGACGAGCATTACCATGAAAGACGTAAATGCATGAACAATAGGGCGATCATTACCACCAAAGACGTAAATACATGAACAGTAGAACGAGTATTATCAAAGACGTACATCCACGAACAGTAGGACGGGCAATACCATCAAAGACGTAAATGCATGAACAGTAGGACGAGCATTACCATCAAAGACGTACATCCACGAATAGAAGGACGGGCATTACCACCAAAGACGTAAATGAATGAACAGTAAGACGGGCATTGCCATCAAAGACATTCATCCACGAACATTTGGACGGGCATTACCATCAAACACGTAAATGCATGAACAGTGGGGCGAGCATTAACATCAAAGACGTAATTGCATGAACAATAGAACGAGTATTACAATCAAAGACGTACATCCATGAAGAGTAGAACGAGTATTATCAAAGACGTACATCTACGAACAGTAGGACGAGGATTACCATCAAAGACGTAAATGCATGAACAGTAGGACGAGCATTACCATCAAAGACGTAAAAGCATGAACAATAGGAGGAGCATTACCATCAAAGACGTACATCCACGAACAGTAGGACGCGATTACCATCAATGACGTACATCCACGAACAGTATGACGCGATTACCATCAAAGACGTACATCCACGAACAGTAGGACGAGCATAACCATCAAAGACGTAAATGTATGAACAGTAGGACGAGTATTACCATCAAAGACGTACATCCACGAACAGTAGGACGGGCATTACTATCAAAGACGTAAATGCATGAAAAGTAGGACGAGCATTACCATTAAAGACGTAAATGCATGAACAGTAGAACGATCATTACCATCAAAGACGTAAATGCATGAACAGTAGGACGAGCATTACCATCAAAGACGTACATTAACGGACAGTAGAACGGGCATTACCATCAAAGACTTAAAAGCATGAACAGTAGGACGAGCATTACCATCAAAGACGTAAATGAATGAACAGTAAGACGGGCATTACCATCAAAGACGTTCATAAACGAACAGTAGGACGGGTATTACCATCAAACGCGTAAATGCATGAACAGTAGGACGAGCATTACCATCAAAGACGTAAGTGCATGAACAGTAGGACGAGCATTACCATCAAAGACGTACATTCACGAATAGTAGGACGGGAATTACCATCAAAGACGTAAATGCATGAACAGTAGGACGAGCATTACCATCAAAGACGTAAATGCATGAACAGTAGGACGAGCATTACCATCAAAGACGTAAATGCATGAACAGTAGGACGAGCATTACCATTAAAGACGTACAATAACGAACAGTAGGACGGGCATTACCATCAAAGACGTAAAAGCATGAACAGAAAGACGGGCATTACCATCAAAGACGTTCATCAACGAACAGTAGGACGGGTATTACCATCAAACACGTAAATGCATGAACAGTAGGACGGGTATTACCATCAAACACGTAAATGCATGAACAGTAGGACGAGCATTACCATCAAAGACGTAAGTGCATGAACAGTAGGACGAGCATTAAAATCAAAGACGTAAGTGCATGAACAGTAGGACGAGCATTACCATCAAAGACGTACATTCACGAATAGTCGGACGGGCATTACCACCAAAGACGTAAATGAATGAACAGTAAGACGGGCATTACCATCAAAGACGTAAATGAATGAACAGTAAGACGGGCATTACCATCAAAGACGTAAATGCATGAACAGTAGGACGAGCATTTCCATCAAAGACGTTCATCCATGAACAGTAGGCCGGGCATTACCATCAAAGACGTAAATGCATGAACAATAGGACGAGTATTACCATCAAAGACGTAAATGCATGAACAGTAGGACGAAAATTACCATCACAGACGTACATCCCCGAACAGTAGGACGAGCATTACTATCAAAGACGTAAATGCATGAACAGAAGGACGAGCATTACCATCAAAGACGTAAATGCATGAACAGTAGGACGAGCATTACCATCAAAGACGTAAATGCATGAACAGTAGGACGAGTATTACCATCAAAGACGTAAATCCATGAACAGTAGAACGAGTATTATCAAAGACGTACATCATCGAACAGTAGGACGAGTATTACCATCAAAGACGTAAATGCATGAACAGTAAGACTGGCATTACCATCAAAGACGTTCATCAACGAACAGTAGGACGGGTATTACCATCAAAGGCGTAAATGCATGAACAGTAGGACGAGCATTACCATCAAAGACGTAAGTGCATGAACAGTAGGACGAGCATTACCATCAAAGACGTACATTCACGAATAGTAGGACGGGCATTACCATCAAAGACGTAAATGCATGAACAGTAGGACGAGCATTACCATCAAAGACGTAAATGCATGAACAGTAGAACGATCATTACCATCAAAGACGTAAATGCATGAACAGTAGGACGAGCATTACCATCAAAGACGTACATTAACGAACAGTAGGACGGGCATTACCATCAAAGACGTAAAAGCATGAACAGTAAGACGGGCATTACCATCAAAGACGTTCATCAACGAACAGTAGGACGGGTATTACCATCAAACACGTAAATGCTAGAACAGTAGGACGAGTATTACCATCAAAGACGTAAGTGCATGAACAGTAGGACGAGCATTACCATCAAAGACGGAAATGAATGAACAGTAAGACGGGCATTACCATCAAAGACGTAAATGAATGAACAGTAAGACGGGCATTACCATCAAAGACTTTCATCCACGAACAGTAGGACGGACATTACCATCAAACACGTAAATGCATGAACAGTGGAACGAGCATTAACATCAAAGACGTAAATGCATGAACAATAGAACGAGAATTATCAAAGACGTACATCCACGAACAGTAGGATGGGCATTACTATCAAAGACGTAAATGCATGAACAGTAGGACGAGCATTACCATCAAAGACGTAAATGCATGAACATTAGGAGGAGCATTACCATCAAAGACGTAAATGCATGAACAATAGGACGAACATTACCATCAAAGACGTAAATGCATGAACAATAGGACGAACATTACCATCAAAGACGTAAATGCATGAACAGTAAGACGTGTATTACCATCAAAGACGTAAATTCATGAACAGTAGGACGAGCATTACCATCAAAGACGTAAATGCATGAACAGTAGGACGAGAATTAACATAAAAGACGTGAATGCATGAACAGTAGGACGAACATTACCATCACAGACGTACATCCCCGAACAGTAGGACGGGCATTACTATCAAAGACGTAAATTGCATGAACAGTAGGACGAGCAATACCATCAAAGACGTAAATGCATGAACAGTAGGACGATCATTACCATCAAAGACGTAAATGCATGAACAGTAGGACGAGCATTACCATCAAAGACGTACATTAACGAACAGTAGGACGGGCATTACCATCAAAGACGTAAAAGCATGAACAGTAAGACGGGCATTACCATCAAAGACGTTCATCAACGAACAGTAGGACGGGTATTACCATCAAACACGTAAATGCTAGAACAGTAGGACGAGTATTACCATCAAAGACGTAAGTGCATGAACAGTAGGACGAGCATTACCATCAAAGACGTAAATGAATGAACAGTAAGACGGGCATTACCATCAAAGACGTAAATGAATGAACAGTAAGACGGGCATTACCATCAAAGACTTTCATCCACGAACAGTAGGACGGACATAACCATCAAACACGTAAATGCATGAACAGTGGAACGAGCATTAACATCAAAGACGTAAATGCATGAACAATAGAACGAGAATTATCAAAGACGTACATCCACGAACAGTAGGATGGGCATTACTATCAAAGACGTAAATGCATGAACAGTAGGACGAGCATTACCATCAAAGACGTAAATGCATGAACATTAGGAGGAGCTTTACCATCAAAGACGTAAATGCATGAACAATAGGACGAACATTACCATCAAAGACGTAAATGCATGAACAATAGGACGAACATTACCATCAAAGACGTAAATGCATGAACAGTAAGACGTGTATTACCATCAAAGACGTAAATTCATGAACAGTAGGACGAGCATTACCATCAAAGACGTAAATGCATGAACAGTAGGACGAGAATTAACATAAAAGACGTACATCCACGAACAGTAGGACGCGATTACCATCAAAGACGTTCATCCATGAACAGTAGGACGGGCATTACCATCAAAGACGTAAATGCATGAACAGTAGGACGAGTATTACCATCAAAGACGTGAATGCATGAACAGTAGGACGAACATTACCATCACAGACGTACATCCCCGAACAGTAGGACGGGCATTACTATCAAAGACGTAAATGCATGAACAGTAGGACGAGCAATACCATCAAAGACGTAAATGCATAAACAGTAGGACGAGCATTACCATCAAAGACGTAAATGCATGAACAATAGGACGAACATTACCATCAAAGACGTAAATGCATAAACAGTAAGACGTGTATTACCATCAAAGACGTAAATGCATGAACAGTAGGACGAGCATCACCATCAAAGACGTAAATGCATAAACAGTAAGACGTGTATTACGATCAAAGACGTAAATGCATGAAGAGTAGGACGAGCATTACCATCAAAGACGTAAATGCATGAACAGTAGGACGAGCATTACCATCAAAGACGTACATCCACGAACAGTAGGACGCGATTACCATCAAAGACGTTCATCCATGAACAGTAGGACGGGCATTACCATCAAAGACGTAAATGCATGAACAGTAGGATGGCATTACCATCAAAGACGTACATTCACGAATAGTAGGACGGGCATTACCACCAAAGACGTAAATGAATGAACAGTAAGACGGGCATTACCATCAAAGACGTAAATGAATGAACAGTTAGACGGGCATTACCATCAAAGACTTTCATCCACGAACAGTAGGACGGACATTACCATCAAACACGTAAATGCATGAACAGTGGAACGAGCATTAACATCAAAGACGTAAATGCATGAACAATAGAACGAGAATTATCAAAGACGTACATCCACGAACAGTAGGATGGGCACTACCATCAAAGACGTAAATTCATGCACAGTAGGACGAGCATTACCATCGAAGACGTAAATGCATGAACAGTAGGACGAGCATTACCATCAAAGACGTAAATGCATGAACAATAGGAGGAGCATTACCATCAAAGACGTAAATGCATGAACAATAGGACGAACATTACCATCAAAGACGTAAATGCATGAACAATAGGACGAACATTACCATCAAAGACGTAAATGCATGAACAATAGGACGAACATTACCATCAAAGACGTAAATGCATGAACAGTAGGACGAGCATCAACATCAAAGACGTAAATGCATAAACAGTAAGACGTGTATTACCATCAAAGACGTAAATGCATGAAGAGTAGGACGAGCATTACCATCAAAGACGTAAATGCATGAACAGTAGGACGAGCATTACCATCAAAGACGTACATTCACGAAGTGTAGGACGCGATTACCATCAAAGACGTTCATCCATGAACAGAAGGACGGGAATTACCATCAAAGACGTAAATGCATGAACAGTAGGACGAGTATTACCATCAAAGACGTAAATGCATGAACAGTAGGACGAGCATTACCATCAAAGACGTACATTAACGAACAGTAGGACGGGCATTACCATCAAAGATGTAAAAGCATGAACAGTAAGACGGGCATTACCATCAAAGACGTTCATCAACGAACAGTAGGACGGGTATTACCATCAAACACGTAAATGCATGAACAGTAGGACGAGTATTACCATCAAAGACGTAAGTGCATGAACAGTAGGACGAGCATTACCATCAAAGACGTACATTCACGAATAGTAGGACGGGCATTACCACCAAAGACGTAAATGAATGAACAGTAAGACGGGCATTACCATCAAAGACGTAAATGAATGAACAGTAAGACGGGCATTACCATCAAAGACTTTCATCCACGAACAGTAGGACGGACATTACCATCAATCACGTAAATGCATGAACAGTGGAACGAGCATTAACATCAAAGACGTTAATGCATGAACAATAGAACGAGAATTATCAAAGACGTACATCCACGAACAGTAGGATGGGCATTACCATCAAAGACGTAAATGCATGAACAGTAGGACGAGCATTACCATCGAAGACGTAAATGCATGAACAGTAGGACGAGCATTACCATCAAAGACGTAAATGCATGAACAATAGGAGGAGCATTACCATCAAAGACGTAAATGCATGAACAATAGGACGAACATTACCATCAAAGACGTAAATCCATGAACAGTAGAACGAGTATTATCAAAGACGTACATCATCGAACAGTAGGACGGGCATTACCATCAAACACGTAAATGCATGAACAGTTGGACGAGCATTACCATCAAACACGTAAATGCATGAACAGTTGGACGAGCATTACCATCAAAGACGTAAATTCATGAACAATAGGAGGAGCATTACCATCAAAGACATACATCCACGAACAGTAGGACGCGATTACCATCAAAGACGTTCATCCACGAACAGTAGGACGAGCATTACCATCAAAGACGTACATTAACGAACAGTAGGACGGGCCCTACCATCAAAGACGTAAATGCATGAACAGTAGGACGAGCATTACCATCAAAGACGTAAATGCATGAACAGTAGAACGATCATTACCATCAAAGACGTAAATGCATGAACAGTAGGACGAGCATTACCATCAAAGACGTACATTAACGAACAATAGGACGGGCATTACCATCAAAGACGTAAAAGCATGAACAGTAAGACGGGCATTACCATCAAAGACGTTCATCAACGAACAGTAGGACGGGTATTACCATCAAACACGTAAATGCAAGAACAGTAGGACGAGTATTACCATCAAAGACGTAAGTGCATGAACAGTAGGACGAGCATTACCATCAAAGACGTACATTCACGAATAGTAGGACGGGCATTACCACAAAAGACGTAAATGAATGAACAGTAGGACGAGCATTACCATCAAAGACGTAAATGCATGAACAGTAGGACGAGCATTTCCATCAAAGACGTTCATCCATGATCAGTAGGACGGGCATTACCATCAAAGACGTAAATGCATGATTATAGGACGAGTACTATCATCAAAGACGTAAATGCATGAACAGTAGGACGAACATTACCATCACAGACGTACATCCCCGAACAGTAGGACGGGTATTACTATCAAAGACGTAAATGCATGAACAGTAGGACGAGCAATACCATCAAAGACGTAAATGTATGAACAGTAGGACGAGCATTACCATCAAAGACGTAAATGCATGAACAGTAGGACGAGCATTACCATCAAAGACGTAAATGCATGAACAGTAGGACGAGTATTACCATCAAAGACGTAAATCCATGAACAGTAGAACGAGTATTATCAAAGACGTACATCATCGAACAGTAGGACGGGCATTACCATCAAACACGTAAATGCATGAATAGTTGGACGAGCATTACCATAAAAGACGTAAATTCATGAACAATAAGAGGAGCATTACCATCAAAGACATACATCCACGAACAGTAGGACGAGTATTACCATCAAAGACGTAAATGCATGAACAGTAGGACGAGCATTACCATCAAAGACGTAAATGCATGAACAGTAGAACGATCATTACTATCAAATACGTAAATGCATGAACAGTAGGACGAGCATTACCATCAAAGACGTACATTAACGAAAAGTAGGACGGGCATTGCCATCAAAGACGTAAAAGCATGAACAGTAAGACGGGCATTACCATCAAAGACGTAAGTGCATGAACAGTAGGACGAGCATTACCATCAAAGACGTACATTCACGAATAGTAGGACGGGCATTACCATCAAAGACGTAAATGCATGAACAGTAGGACGAGCATTACCATCAAAGACGTAAATGCATGAACAGTAGAACGATCATTACCATCAAAGACGTAAATGCATGAACAGTAGGACGAGCATTACCATCAAAGACGTACATTAACGAACAGTAGTACGGGCATTACCATCAAAGACGTAAAAGCATGAACAGTAAGACGGGCATTACCATCAAAGACGTTCATCAACGAACAGTAGGACGGGTATTACCATCAAAGACGTAAATGCTAGAACAGTAGGACGAGTATTACCATCAAAGACGTAAGTGCATGAACAGTAGGACGAGCATTACCATCAAAGACGTACATTCACGAATAGTAGGACGGGCATTACCACCAAAGACGTAAATGAATGAACAGTAAGACGGGCATTACCATCAAAGACGTTCATCAACGAACAGTAGGACGAGCATTACCATCAAAGACGTAAATGCAAGAACAGTAGGACGAGTATTACCATCAAAGACGTAAGTGCATGAACAGTAGGACGAGCATTACCATCAAAGACGTACATTCACGAATAGTAGGACGGGCATTACCACCAAAGACGTAAATGAATGAACAGTAAGACGGGCATTACCATCAAAGACGTAAATGAATGAACAGTAAGACGGGCATTACCATCAAAGACTTTCATCCACGAACAGTAGGACGGACATTACCATCAAACACGTAAATGCATGAACAGTGGAACGAGCATTAACATCAAAGAGGTAAATGTATGAACAATAGAACGAGAATTATCAAAGACGTACATCCACGAACAGTAGGATGGGCATTACCATCAAAGACGTAAATGCATGAACAGTAGGACGACCATTACCATCGAAGACGTAAATGCATGAACAGTAGGACGAGCATTACCATCAAAGACGTAAATGCATGAACAATAGGAGGAGCATTACCATCAAAGACGTAAATGCATGAACAATAGGACGAACATTACCATCAAAGACGTAAATGCATGAACAGTAGGACGAGCATTACCATCAAAGACGTACATCCACGAACAGTAGGACGCGATTATCATCAAAGACGTTCATCCATGAACAGTAGGCCGGGCATTACCATCAAAGACGTAAATGCATGAACAGTAGGACGAGTATTACCATCAAAGACGTAAATGCATGAACAGTAGGACGAACATTACCATCACAGACGTACATCGCCGAGCAGTAGGACGGGCATTACTATCAAAGACGTAAATGCATGAACAGTAGGACGAGCAATACCATCAAAGACGTAAATGCATGAACAGTAGGACGAGCATTACCATCAAAGACGTAAATGCATGAACAGTAGGACGAGCATTACCATCAAAGACGTAAATGCATGAACAGTAGGACGAGTATTACCATCAAAGACGTAAATCCATGAACAGTAGAACGAGTATTATCAAAGACGTACATCATCGAACAGTAGGACGGGCATTACCATCAAACACGTAAATGCATGAACAGTTGGACGAGCATTACCATCAAAGACGTAAATGCATGAACAATAGGAGGAGCATTACCATCAAAGACATACATCCACGAACAGTAGGACGCGATTACCATCAAAGACGTTCATCCACGAACAGTAGGACGAGTATTACCATCAAAGACGTAAATGCATGAACAGTAGGACGAGCATTACCATCAAAGACGTAAATGCATGAACAGTAGGACGAGCATTACCATCAAAGACGTACATCCACGAATAGTAGGACGGGCATTACCATCAAAGACGTAAATGAATGAACAGTAAGACGGGCATTACCATCAAAGACATTCATCCACGAACATTTGGACGGGCATTACCATCAAACACGTAAATGCATGAACAGTGGGGCGAGCATTAACATCAAAGACGTAATTGCATGAACAATAGGACGAGTATTACCATCAAGGACGTAAATCCATGAACAGTAGAACGAGTATTATCAAAGACGTACATCCACGAACAGTAGGACGGGCATTACCATCAAAGACGTAAATGCATGAACAGTAGGACGAGCATTACCATCAAAGACGTAAATGCATGAACAGTAGGACGAGCATTACCATCAAAGACGTTAATGCATGAACAGTAGGACGAGCATTACCATCAAAGACGTACATCCACTAACAGTAGGACGCGATTACCATCAAAGACGTTCATTCACGAACAGTAGGACGAGTATTACAATCAAAGACGTAAATGCATGAACAGTAGGACGAGCATTACCATCAAAGACGTAAATGCATGAACAGTAGGACGAGCATTACCATCAAAGACGTTCATCAACGAACAGTAGGACGGGTATTACCATCAAAGACGTAAATGCTAGAACAGTAGGACGAGTATTACCATCAAAGACGTAAGTGCATGAACAGTAGGACGAGCATTACCATCAAAGACGTACATTCACGAATAGTAGGACGGGCATTACCACCAAAGACGTAAATGAATGAACAGTAAGACGGGCATTACCATCAAAGACGTTCATCAACGAACAGTAGGACGAGCATTACCATCAAAGACGTAAATGCAAGAACAGTAGGACGAGTATTACCATCAAAGACGTAAGTGCATGAACAGTAGGACGAGCATTACCATCAAAGACGTACATTCACGAATAGTAGGACGGGCATTACCACCAAAGACGTAAATGAATGAACAGTAAGACGGGCATTACCATCAAAGACGTAAATGAATGAACAGTAAGACGGGCATTACCATCAAAGACTTTCATCCACGAACAGTAGGACGGACATTACCATCAAACACGTAAATGCATGAACAGTTGAACGAGCATTAACATCAAAGAGGTAAATGCATGAACAATAGAACGAGAATTATCAAAGACGTACATCCACGAACAGTAGGATGGGCATTACCATCAAAGACGTAAATGCATGAACAGTAGGACGACCATTACCATCGAAGACGTAAATGCATGAACAGTAGGACGAGCATTACCATCAAAGACGTAAATGCATGAACAATAGGAGGACGGGCATTACCATCAAAGACGTAAATGCATGAACAATAGGACGAACATTACCATCAAAGACGTAAATGCATGAACAATAGGACGAACATTACCATCAAAGACGTAACTGCATGAACAATAGGACGAACATTACCATCAAAGACGTAAATGCATGAACAGTAAGACGTGTATTACCATCAAAGACGTAAATTCATGAACAGTAGGACGAGCATTACCATCAAAGACGTAAATGCATGAACAGTAGGACGAGCATTACCATCAAAGACGTACATCCACGAACAGTAGGACGCGATTATCATCAAAGACGTTCATCCATGAACAGGAGGCCGGGCATTACCATCAAAGACGTAAATGCATGAACAGTAGGACGAGTATTACCATCAAAGACGTACATCGCCGAACAGTAGGACGGGCATTACTATCAAAGACGTAAATGCATGAACAGTAGGACGAGCAATACCATCAAAGACGTAAATGCATGAACAGTAGGACGAGCATTACCATCAAAGACGTAAATGCATGAACAGTAGGACGAGCATTACCATCAAAGACGTAAATGCATGAACAGTAGGACGAGTATTACCATCAAAGACGTAAATCCATGAACAGTAGAACGAGTATTATCAAAGACGTACATCATCGAACAGTAGGACGGGCATTACCATCAAACACGTAAATGCATGAACAGTTGGACGAGCATTACCATCAAAGACGTAAATGCATGAACAATAGGAGGAGCATTACCATCAAAGACATACATCCACGAACAGTAGGACGCGATTACCATCAAATACGTTCATCCACGAAAAGTAGGACGAGTATTACCATCAAAGACGTAAATGCATGAACAGTAGGACGAGCATTACCATCAAAGACGTAAATGCATGAACAGTAGGACGAGCATTACCATCAAAGACGTACATCCACGAATAGTAGGACGGGCATTACCATCAAAGACGTAAATGAATGAACAGTAAGACGGGCATTACCATCAAAGACATTCATCCACGCACATTTGGACGGGCATTACCATCAAACACGTAAATGCATGAACAGTGGGGCGAGCATTAACATCAAAGACGTAATTGCATGAACAATAGGACGAGTATTACCATCAAGGACGTAAATCCATGAACAGTAGAACGAGTATTATCAAAGACGTACATCCACGAACAGTAGGACGGGCATTACCATCAAAGACGTAAATGCATGAACAGTAGGACGAGCATTACCATCAAAGACGTAAATGCAAGAACAGTAGGACGAGTATTACCATCAAAGACGTAAGTGCATGAACAGTAGGACGAGCATTACCATCAAAGACGTACATTCACGAATAGTAGGACGGGCATTACCACCAAAGACGTAAATGAATGAACAGTAAGACGGGCATTACCATCAAAGACGTAAATGAATGAACAGTAAGACGGGCATTACCATCAAAGACTTTCATCCACGAACAGTAGGACGGACATTACCATCAAACACGTAAATGCATGAACAGTTGAACGAGCATTAACATCAAAGAGGTAAATGCATGAACAATAGAACGAGAATTATCAAAGACGTACATCCACGAACAGTAGGATGGGCATTACCATCAAAGACGTAAATGCATGAACAGTAGGACGACCATTACCATCGAAGACGTAAATGCATGAACAGTAGGACGAGCATTACCATCAAAGACGTAAATGCATGAACAATAGGAGGAGCATTACCATCAAAGACGCAAATGCATGAACAATAGGACGAACATTACCATCAAAGACGTAAATGCATGAACAATAGGACGAACATTACCATCAAAGACGTAAATGCATGAACAATAGGACGAACATTACCATCAAAGACGTAAATGCATGAACAGTAAGACGTGTATTACCATCAAAGACGTAAATTCATGAACAGTAGGACGAGCATTACCATCAAAGACGTAAATGCATGAACAGTAGGACGAGCATTACCATCAAAGACGTACATCCACGAACAGTAGGACGCGATTATCATCAAAGACGTTCATCCATGAACAGTAGGCCGGGCATTACCATCAAAGACGTAAATGCATGAACAGTAGGACGAGTATTACCATCAAAGACGTACATCGCCGAACAGTAGGACGGGCATTACTATCAAAGACGTAAATGCATGAACAGTAGGACGGGCAATACCATCAAAGACGTAAATGCATGAACAGTAGGACGAGCATTACCATCAAAGACGTAAATGCATGAACAGTAGGACGAGCATTACCATCAAAGACGTAAATGCATGAACAGTAGGACGAGTATTACCATCAAAGACGTAAATCCATGAACAGTAGAACGAGTATTATCAAAGACGTACATCATCGAACAGTAGGACGGGCATTACCATCAAACACGTAAATGCATAAACAGTTGGACGAGCATTACCATCAAAGACGTAAATGCATGAACAATAGGAGGAGCATTACCATCAAAGACATACATCCACGAACAGTAGGACGCGATTACCATCAAATACGTTCATCCACGAAAAGTAGGACGAGTATTACCATCAAAGACGTAAATGCATGAACAGTAGGACGAGCATTACCATCAAAGACGTAAATGCATGCACAGTAGGACGAGCATTACCATCAAAGACGTACATCCACGAATAGTAGGACGGGCATTACCATCAAAGACGTAAATGAATGAACAGTTGGACGAGCATTAACATCAAAGACATTCATCCACGCACATTTGGACGGGCATTACCATCAAACACGTAAATGCATGAACAGTGGGGCGAGCATTAACATCAAAGACGTAATTGCATGAACAATAGGACGAGTATTACCATCAAGGACGTAAATCCATGAACAGTAGAACGAGTATTATCAAAGACGTACATCCACGAACAGTAGGACGGGCATTACCATCAAAGACGTAAATGCATGAACAGTAGGACGAGCATTACCATCAAAGACGTAAATGCATGAACAGTAGGACGAGCATTACCATCAAAGACGTAAATGCATGAACAGTAGGACGAGCATTACCATCAAAGACGTACATCCACTAACAGTAGGACGCGATTACCATCAAAGACGTTCATTCACGAACAGTAGGACGGGCATTACCATCAAAGACGTAAATGCATGAACAGTAGGACGAGTATTACCATCAAAGACGTAAATGCATGAACAGTAGGACGAACATTACCATCACAGACGTACATCCCCGAACAGTAGGACGGGCATTACTATCAAAGACGTAAATGCATGAACAGTAGGACGAGCAATACCATCAAAGACGTAAATGCATCAACAGTAGGACGATCATTACCATCAAAGACGTAAATGCATGAACAGTAGGACGAGCATTACCATCAGAGACGTAAATGAATGAACAGTAAGACGGGCATTACAATCAAAGACGTTCATCCACGAACATTTTGACGGGCATTACCATCAAACACGTAAATGCATGAACAGTGGGGCGAGCATTAACATCAAAGACATAATTGCATGAACAATAGGACGAGTATTACCATCAAGGACGTAAATCCATGAACAGTAGAACGAGTATTATCAAAGACGTACATCATCGAACAGTAGGACGGGCATTACCATCAAAGACGTAAATGCATGAACAGTTGGACGAGCATTACCATCAAAGACGTAAATGCATGAACAATAGGAGGAGCATTACTATAAAAGACATACATCCACGAACAGTAGGACGCGATTACCATCAAAGACGTTCGTCCACGAACAGTAGGACGAGTATTACCATCAAAGACGTAAATGCATGAACAGTAGGACGAGCATTACCATCAAAGACGTAAATGCATGAACAGTAGGACGAGCATTACTATCAAAGACGTACATCGACGAATAGTAGGACGGGCATTACCATCAAAGACGTAAATGAATGAACAGTAAGACGGGCATTACCATCAAAGACGTAAATGCATGAACAGTAGGACGAGCATTACCATCAAAGACGTACATCCACGAACAGTAGGACGCGATTACCATCAAAGACGTTCATCCATGAACAGTAGGACGGGCATTACCATCAAAGACGTAAATGCATGAACAGTAGGACGAGTATTACCATCAAAGACGTAAATGCATGAACAGTAGGACGAACATTACCATCACAGACGTACATCCCCGAACAGTAGGACGGGCATTACTATCAAAGACGTAAATGCATGAACAGTAGGACGAGCAATACCATCAAAGACGTAAATGCATCAACAGTAGGACGATCATTACCATCAAAGACGTAAATGCATGAACAGTAGGACGAGCATTACCATCAGAGACGTAAATGAATGAACAGTAAGACGGGCATTACAATCAAAGACGTTCATCCACGAACATTTTGATGGGCATTACCATCAAACACGTAAATGCATGAACAGTGGGGCGAGCATTAACATCAAAGACATAATTGCATGAACAATAGGACGAGTATTACCATCAAGGACGTAAATCCATGAACAGTAGAACGAGTATTATCAAAGACGTACATCATCGAACAGTAGGACGGGCATTACCATCAAAGACGTAAATGCATGAACAGTTGGACGAGCATTACCATCAAAGATGTAAATGCATGAACAATAGGAGGAGCATTACTATAAAAGACATACATCCACGAACAGTAGGACGCGATTACCATCAAAGACGTTCGTCCACGAACAGTAGGACGAGTATTACCATCAAAGACGTAAATGCATGAACAGTAGGACGAGCATTACCATCAAAGACGTAAATGCATGAACAGTAGGACGAGAATTACTATCAAAGACGTACATCGACGAATAGTAGGACGGGCATTACCATCAAAGACGTAAATGAATGAACAGTAAGACGGGCATTACCATCAAAGACGTAAATGCATGAACAGTAGGACGAGCATTACCATCAAAGACGTACATCCACGAACAGTAGGACGCGATTACCATCAAAGACGTTCATCCATGAACAGTAGGACGGGCATTACCATCAAAGACGTAAATGCATGAACAGTAGGACGAGTATTACCATCAAAGACGTAAATGCATGAACAGTAGGACGAACATTACCATCACAGACGTACATCCCCGAACAGTAGGACGGGCATTACTATCAAAGACGTAAATGCATGAACAGTAGGACGAGCAATACCATCAAAGACGTAAATGCATGAACAGTAGGACGAGCATTACCATCAAAGACGTAAATGCATGAACAGTAGGACGAGCATTACCATCAAAGACGTAAATGCATGAACAGTAGGACGAGTATTACAATCAAAGACGTAAATCCATGAACAGTAGAACGAGTATTATCAAAGACGTACATCATCGAACAGTAGGACGGGCATTACCATCAAACACGTAAATGCATGAACAGTTGGACGAGCATTACCATCAAAGACGTAAATGCATGAACAATAGGAGGAGCATTACCATCAAAGACATACATCCACGAACAGTAGGACGCGATTACCATCAAAGACGTTCATCCACGAACAGTAGGACGAGTATTACCATCAAAGACGTAAATGCATGAACAGTAGGACGAGCATTACCATCAAAGACGTAAATGCATGAACAGTAGGACGAGCATTACCATCAAAGACGTACATCCACGAACAGTAGGACGGGCATTACCATCAAAGACGTAAATGAATGAACAGTAAGACGGGCATTACCATCAAAGACATTCATCCACGAACATTTGGACGGGCATTACCATCAAACACGTAAATGCATGAACAGTGGGGCGAGCATTAACATCAAAGACGTAATTGCATGAACAATAGGACGAGTATTACCATCAAGGATGTAAATCCATGAACAGTAGAACGAGTATTATCAAAGACGTACATAGACGAACAGTAGGACGGGCATTACCATCAAAGACGTAAATGCATGAACAGTAGGACGAGCATTACCATCAAAGACGTAAATGCATGAACAGTAGGACGAGCATTACCATCAAAGACGTAAATGCATGAACAGTAGGACGAGCATTACCATCAAAGACGTACATCCACGAACAGTAGGACGCGATTACCATCAAAGACGTTCATTCACGAACAGTAGGACGGGCATTACCATCAAAGACGTAAATGCATGAACAGTAGGACGAGCATTACCATCAAAGACGTAAATGCATGAACAGTAGGACGAACATTACCATCAAAGACGTAAATGCATGAACAGCAGGACGAGCATTACCATCAAAGACGTACATGCATGAACAGTAGGACGAGCATTAGCATCAAAGACGTACATCCACGAACAGTAGGACGAGCATTACCATCAAAGACGTAAATGCATGAACAGTAGGACGAGCATTACCATCAAAGACGTAAATGCATGAACATTAGGACGAGCATTACCATCAAAGAAGTACATCCACGAACAGTAGGACGAGCATTACCATCAAAGACGTAAATGCATGAACAGTAGGACGAGAATTACCATCAAAGACGTAAATGCATGAACATTAGGACGAGCATTACCATAAAAGACGTACATCCACGAACAGTAGGACGAGCATTACCATCAAAGACGTAAATCCACGAACATTAGGACGAGTATAGCCTCAAAGACGTAAATGCATGAACAGTAGGACGAGCATTACCATCAAAGACGTAAATGCATGAGCAGTAGGACGAGCATTACCATCAAAGACGTACATGCATGAACAGTAGGACGAGCATTAGCATCAAAGACGTACATCCACGAACAGTAGGACGAGCATTAGCATCAAAGACGTACATCCACGAACAGTAGGACGAGCATGACCATCAAAGACGTAAATGCATGAACAGTAGGACGAGCATAACCATCAAAGACGTACATGCATGAACAGTAGGACGAGCATTAGCATCAAAGACGTACATCCACGAACAGTAGGACGAGCATTACCATCAAAGACGTAAATGCATGAACAGTAGGACGAGCATTACCATCAAAGACGTACATGCATGAACAGTAGGACGAGCATTACCATCAAAGACGTACATCCACGAACAGTAGGACGAGCATTACCATCAAAGACGTACATCCACGAACAGTAGGACGAGCATTACCATCAAAGACGTAAATGAATGAACAGTAGGACGAGCATTGCCATCAAAGATGTTCATGCATGAACAGTAGGACGAGCATTAGCATCAAAGACGTACATCCACGAACAGTAGGACGAGCATTACCATCAAAGACGTAAATGCATGAACAGTAGGACGAGCATTACCATCAAAGACGTAAATGCATGAACAGTAGGACGAGCATTACCATCAAAGACGTACATGCATGAACAGTAGGACGAGCATTACCATCAAAGACGTAAATGCATGAACAGTAGGACGAGCATTACCATCAAAGACGTAAATGCATGAACAGTAGGACGAGCATTACCATCAAAGACGTACATGCATGAACAGTAGGACGAGCATTAGCATCAAAGACGTACATCCACGAACAGTAGGACGAGCATTACCATCAAAGACGTAAATGCATGAACAGTAGGACGAGCATTACCATCAAAGACGTACATGCATGAACAGTAGGACGAGCAATAGCATCAAAGACGTACATATACGAACAGTAGGACGAGCATTACCATCAAAGACGTAAATGAAGGAACAGTAGGACGAGCATTGCCATCAAAGACATACATGCATGAACAGTAGGACGAGCATTAGCATCAAAGACGTACATCCACGAAAATTAGGACGAGCATTACCATCAAAGACGTAAATGCATGAACAGTAGGACGAACATTACCATCAAAGACGTACATGTATGAACAGTAGGACGAGCATTAGCATCAAAGACGTACATCCACGAACAGTAGGACGAGCATTACCATCAAAGACGTAAATGCATGAACAGTAGGACGAGCATTACCATCAAAGACGTACATGCATGAACAGTAGGACGAGCATTAGCATCAAAGACGTACATCCACGAACAGTAGGACGAGCATTACCATCAAAGACGTAAATGCATGAACAGTAGGACGAGCATTACCATCAAAGACGTACATGCATGAACAGTAGGACGAGCATCACCATCAAAGACGTACATCCACGAACAGTAGGACGAGCATTACCATCAAAGACGTACATGCATGAACAGTTGGACGAGCATTACCATAAAAGACGTAAATGCATGAACAATAGGAGGAGCATTACCATCAAAGACATACATCCACGAACAGTAGGACGCGATTACCATCAAAGACGTTCATCCACGAACAGTAGGACGAGTATATCCATCAAAGACGTAAATGCATGAACAGTAGGACGAGCATTACCATCAAAGACGTAAATGCATGTTCAGTAGGACGAGCATTACCATCAAAGACGTACATTAACGAAGAGTAGGACGGGCATTACCATCAAAGACGTAAAAGCATGAACAGTAAGACGGGCATTACCATCAAAGACGTTCATCAACGAACAGTAGGACGAGAATTACCATCAAAGACGTAAATGCATGAACAGTAGGACGAGCATTACCATAAAAGACGTACATCCACGAACAGTAGGACGAGCATTACCATCAAAGACGTAAATCCACGAACATTAGGACGAGTATAGCCTCAAAGACGTAAATGCATGAACAGTAGGACGAGCATTACCATCAAAGACGTAAATGCATGAACAGTAGGACGAGCATTACCATCAAAGACGTACATGCATGAACAGTAGGACGAGCATTAGCATCAAAGACGTACATCCACGAACAGTAGGACGAGCATTAGCATCAAAGACGTACATCCACGAACAGTAGGACGAGCATGACCATCAAAGACGTAAATGCATGAACAGTAGGACGAGCATTACCATCAAAGACGTACATGCATGAACAGTAGGACGAGCACTAGTATCAAAGACGTACATCCACGAACAGTAGGACGAGCATTACCATCAAAGACGTAAATGCATGAACATTAGGACGAGCATTACCATCAAAGACGTACATGCATGAACAGTAGGACGAGCATTACCATCAAAGACGTACATCCACGAACAGTAGGACGAGCATTACCATCAAAGACGTACATCCACGAACAGTAGGACGAGCATTACCATCAAAGACGTAAATGAATGAACAGTAGGACGAGCATTGCCATCAAAGATGTTCATGCATGAACAGTAGGACGAGCATTAGCATCAAAGACGTACATCCACGAACAGTAGGACGAGCATTACCATCAAAGACGTAAATGCATGAACAGTAGGACGAGTATTACCATCAAAGACGTACATCCACGAACAGTAGGACGAGCATTACCATCAAAGACGTACATGCATGAACAGTAGGACGAGCATTACCATCAAAGACGTAAATCCACGAACATTAGGACGAGTATAGCCTCAAAGACGTAAATGCATGAACAGTAGGACGAGCATTACCATCAAAGACGTACATGCATGAACAGTAGGACGAGCATTACCATCAAAGACGTAAATGCATGAACAGTAGGACGAGCATTACCATCAAAGACGTAAATGCATGAACAGTAGGACGAGCATTACCATCAAAGACGTACATGCATGAACAGTAGGACGAGCATTAGCATCAAAGACGTACATCCACGAACAGTAGGACGAGCATTACCATCAAAGACGTAAATGCATGAACAGTAGGACGAGCATTACCATCAAAGACGTACATGCATGAACAGTAGGACGAGCAATAGCATCAAAGACGTACATCCACGAACAGTAGGACGAGCATTACCATCAAAGACGTAAATGAAGGAACAGTAGGACGAGCATTGCCATCAAAGACATACATGCATGAACAGTAGGACGAGCATTAGCATCAAAGACGTACATCCACGAACAGTAGGACGAGCATTACCATCAAAGACGTAAATGCATGAACAGTAGGACGAGCATTACCATCAAAGACGTA
Organism: Gibbula magus; assembly: GCA_936450465.1. Lineage (NCBI taxonomy): Eukaryota > Metazoa > Mollusca > Gastropoda > Trochida > Trochidae > Gibbula > Gibbula magus. The sequence goes on from OW388292.1 coordinate 69,531,064, forward strand.
CATGTATGAACAGTAGGACGAGCATTAGCATCAAAGACGTACATCCACGAACAGTAGGACGAGCATTACCATCAACGACGTAAATGCATGAACAGTAGGACGAGCATTACCATCAAAGACGTACATGCATGAACAGTAGGACGAGCATTAGCATCAAAGACGTACATCCACGAACAGTAGGACGAGCATTACCATCAAAGACGTAAATGCATGAACAGTAGGACGAGCATTACCATCAAAGACGTACATGCATGAACAGTAGGACGAGCATTACCATCAAAGACGTACATCCACGAACAGTAGGACGAGCATTACCATCAAAGACGTACATGCATGAACAGTTGGACGAGCATTACCATAAAAGACGTAAATGCATGAACAATAGGAGGAGCATTACCATCAAAGACATACATCCACGAACAGTAGGACGCGATTACCATCAAAGACGTTCATCCACGAACAGTAGGACGAGTATATCCATCAAAGACGTAAATGCATGAACAGTAGGACGAGCATTACCATCAAAGACGTAAATGCATGAACAGTAGGACGAGCATTACCATCAAAGACGTACATTAACGAAGAGTAGGACGGGCATTACCATCAAAGACGTAAAAGCATGAACAGTAAGACGGGCATTACCATCAAATACGTTCATCAACGAACAGTAGGACGGGTATTACCATCAAACACGTAAATGCCTAAACAGTTCGACGAGCATTACCATCAAAGACGTAAATGCATGAACAGTAGGACGATCATTGCCATCAAAGACGTAAATGCATGAACAGTAGCACAAGCATTACCATCAAAGACGAACATCCACGAACAGTAGGACGAACATTACCATCAACGACGTAAATGCATTGACAGTAGGACGAACATTACCATCAAAGACGTACATGCATGAACAGTAGGACGAGCATTAGCATCAAAGACGTACATCCACGAACAGTAGGACGAGCATTACCATCAAAGACGTAAATGCATGAACAGTAGGACGAGCATTACCATCAAAGACGTACATGCATGAACAGTAGGACGAGCATTAGCATCAAAGACGTACATCCACGAACAGTAGGACGAGCATTACCATCAAAGACGTAAATGCATGAACAGTAGGACGATCATTACCATCAAAGACGTACATGCATGAACAGTAGGACGAGCATTACCATCAAAGACGTAAATCCACGAACATTAGGATGAGTATAGCCTCAAAGACGTAAATGCATGAACAGTAGGACGAGCATTACCATCAAAGACGTAAATGCATGAACAGTAGGACGAGCATTACCATCAAAGACGTACATGCATGAACAGTAGGACGAGCATTAGCATCAAAGACGTACATCCACGAACAGTAGGACGAGCATTACCATCAAAGACGTAAATGCATGAACAGTAGGACGAGCATTACCATCAAAGACGTACATGCATGAACAGTAGGACGAGCATTACCATCAAAGACGTACATCCACGAACAGTAGGACGAGCATTACCATCAAAGACGTAAATGCATGAACAGTAGGACGAGCATTACCATCAAAGACGTACATGCATGAACAGTAGGACGAGCATTAGCATCAAAGACGTACATCCACGAACAGTAGGACGAGCATTACCATCAAAGACGTAAATGCATGAACAGTAGGACGAGCATTACCATCAAAGACGTACATGCATGAACAGTAGGACGAGCATTAGCATCAAAGACGTACATCCACGAACAGTAGGACGAGCATTAGCATCAAAGACGTAAATGAATGAACAGTAAGACGAGCATTGCCATCAAAGACGTACATGCATGAACAGTAGGACGAGCATTAGCATCAAAGACGTACATCCACGAACAGTAGGACGAGCATTACCATCAAAGACATAAATGCATTAACAGTAGGACGAGCATTACCATCAAAGACGTACATGCATGAACAGTAGGACGAGCATTAGCATCAAAGACGTACATCCACGAACAGTAGGACGAGCATTACCATCAAAGACGTAAATGCATGAACAGTAGGACGAGCATTACCATCAAAGACGTAAATGCATGAACAGTAGGACGAGCATTACCATCAAAGACGTACATGCATGAACAGTAGGACGAGCATTAGCATCAAAGACGTACATCCACGAACAGTAGGACGAGCATTACCATCAAAGACGTAAATGCATGAACAGTAGGACGAGCATTACCATCAAAGACGTACATGCATGAACAGTAGGACGAGCATTACCATCAAAGACGTACATCCACGAACAGTAGGACGAGCATTACCATCAAAGACGTAAATGCATGAACAGTAGGACGAGCATTACCATCAAAGACGTACATGCATGAACAGTAGGACGAGCATTAGCATCAAAGACGTACATCCACGAACAGTAGGACGAGCATTACCATCAAAGACGTAAATGCATGAACAGTAGGACGAGCATTACCATCAAAGACGTACATGCATGAACAGTAGGACGAGCATTAGCATCAAAGACGTACATCCACGAACAGTAGGACGAGCATTAGCATCAAAGACGTAAATGAATGAACAGTAAGACGAGCATTGCCATCAAAGACGTACATGCATGAACAGTAGGACGAGCATTAGCATCAAAGACGTACATCCACGAACAGTAGGACGAGCATTACCATCAAAGACATAAATGCATTAACAGTAGGACGAGCATTACCATCAAAGACGTACATGCATGAACAGTAGGACGAGCATTAGCATCAAAGACGTACATCCACGAACAGTAGGACGAGCATTACCATCAAAGACGTAAATGCATGAACAGTAGGACGAGCATTACCATCAAAGACGTACATCCACGAATAGTAGGACGAGTATTACCATCAAAGACGTACATCCACGAACAGTAGGACGAGCATTACCATCAAAGACGTAAATGCATGAACAGTAGGACGAGCATTACCATCAAAGACGTACATCCACGAACAGTAGGACGAGCATTACCATCAAAGACGTAAATGCATGAACAGTAGGACGAGCATTACCATCAAAGACGTACATCCACGAACAGTAGGACGAGTATTACCATCAAAGACGTAAATGCATGAACAGTAGGACGAGCATTACCATCAAAGACGTACATCCACGAACAGTAGGACGAGCATTACCATCAAAGACGTAAATGCATGAACAGTAGGACGAGCATTACCATCAAAGACGTACATCCACGAACAGTAGGAAGAGCATTACCATCAAAGACGTAAATGCATGAACAGTAGGACGAGCATTAGCATCAAAGACGTAAATGCATGAACAGTAGGACGAGCATTACCATCAAAGACGTAAATGCATGAACAGTAGGACGAGCATTACCATCAAAGACGTAAATGCATGAACAGTAGGACGAGCATTACCATCAAAGACGTAAATGCATGAACAGTAGGACGAGCATTACCATCAAAGACGTAAATGCATGAACAGTAGGACGAGCATTACCATCAAAGACGTAAATGCATGAACAGTAGGACGAGCATTACCATCAAAGACGTACATCCACGAACAGTAGGACGAGCATTACCATCAAAGACGTACATCCACGAACAGTAGGAAGAGCATTAGCATCAAAGACGTAAATGCATAAACAGTAGGACGAGCATTAGCATCAAAGACGTAAATGCATGAACAGTAGGACGAGCATTACCATCAAAGGCGTAAATGCATGAACAGTAGGACGAGCATTACCATCAAAGACGTACATCCACGAACAGTAGGACGAGTATAGCCTCAAAGACATGTACAACACTTAAATGTAAATGTAAGCTATGAAATCTAATTGCAAAGATTAAACTGTTTGTGAAAAGGGTAGGACAAGTCTTTTCATGTAAAAAAGGTGGTTTAAGTAAAAGTAGGAATATAGGTAGGTGTAAGATAATACACTACTGCTATTACCACTGATTTCAACTTTATTGTTTAAATGAATCCATCACAATGATTCATTCGAGTGATAGGTACATGGAAGCACACCCCTGTAGGCACAGTGAGGGATATACACCAGTTTATGGCTGAAAGGAAAGAAAATTTAACTTTTTCCAAAATATAACCAGTGGAAATATAAAATAGTAAAATTAACAAGAACACAGAAGTAGCTTTTTCATGAATGTAACATGAAAAGAAAATGATAAAGTCAATAATTCACAACACAGAAGTAGCTTCATTCATTCTAGCGACGAATGTGACGAAGTAAAAAAATACAAAAACTCGCCAAAAATTAAAAAAATCACCAAATCGTGTTACTTTTTGCACTGCACTTCTCCTAGTGGTGAAAAATACATGTGCCAAATTTGAAAAGGATGAGATAAATAGTTTTTCTGTAATCGATCGGACAAAAAATGCTCAGAATATGACTAGGTTAAAAAATGAAAAGAAATCGCCAACATTAAAAAAAACCACCAATTCGGTTTAAATTTCGCACTGCACCTATCCTAGTGGTGAAGAAAACATGTACCACATTTTAAAAGGATGAGATGAATATTTTTTCTGTAATCGATCGGACAAAAACTGTCTTCGGACGGACGGAATCATTGGTATAACTATATACAATTATATCATGTTGGTGAGGACACATATGTCCAATATTATAATTTGTGTTATTTAATTGAGAATTATCAACTTTAACCGAAAATAACCAGTTTAAGGTCAATCAGTTCAGTATAACGCAAATACAACCATTCAAAGTATTGTGGTAAGCTGCTGGTACGGTCAGTGCTGGCGATAGTTACCTTACTCTGTGGGTGTGGGTTCGAATCCCGCAAGGGACTCGGCCCGAAAAAGTACAAGAATTTGTACTATCGAAGGTAGTGTTATCCCAAATATAACCATGTTATATCTGTTCACTATGTAAATGGCATTTATTTCTAATGCATTCAGCCTTGGGAGCTGCGCCAAATTACGTCTCTCAGATGGGTACTGAATGTGAAATTTAATAAAGTAGATAAGAAGACAGATTTGCTTCTGTTGCGTTTAATAGGTCTTATAACGAGTACATATATGAGATAGAGCCATAATGGTCGGCTTCTACACATGTATTAGACCGTTCCTTGGTTTTCATTGAAAGTGATCATGCATCTTTATATGTTTCAAATAAAAGAATTGTACCTCGATCGTTTAAGTTGTGTGACATAGGTATATATATGTATTAACAATTTACATATATCATTTATTCATAATTATATTACACATAATCTATCATTTGAAAATAAAAGTGAATATTCAACTTCCCCGCTTTGTTTTATCATATTTTGAGTAGGCCTAAAGCTGCGTACCGAAAGTTGGTTCACTTACTTGTGTATTTAGTGCAATATCATGTAATTTGCAATGTTTTATAATCATCGTATCAACGCGAAAACAAGACAGATCATTTTGCATTTTTGCATTATAAGAAGGCAGATGCGTGTTCCATAACATAATTTGATTTGATGTCTCATAGCAAACATTGTTAGTTTGGTAGCTCTTTGAAGTGACTAGGGGTCAATCTTATCAAAACTACAGTCTTTATTTTCTTCTGTGAAATATTCAGTTAGTGGTCAACTGGGTCTAAGATATATTTCCTATTAAAAGGTATTCAATTTATTTTTGATGAAATTGTTCTTATTTAGTCAATATTAAATCTTTTATTCGAACATTAATTAAATTTGAATTTTCAAAATTTGACCCCTTCTGTCTATTTCAATATCCCAAATTTCATAAAGATGCACCACCGACGTGACGATCAGAGGTTGCGTTTAAAGGTACATCCATTGTGTTGTTTCGGCTCACATGCTAAATGTTATAAATTGTGTTATGTTATCGGGAAGTACTGACTGTTGCCGAAAATTGTCATTTTGATCTTAGTCGACTTAGTATATTGACGATATGAAGGTAGAAGTAGTGATTTCTGATCGAAAACCGGCCAGTGTACCGCATGTGGCGCGCGCCAATGAGTCAAACGTAATTTTGGAATCTTATTTATAACAGACAAACTGATAACTTTGGGTTGATAATGTTTAATAAGTCATATAACTACTGTGCATGTAAATCGGACGTGTAGATTAGGTTTCTGCACATGCATAATGATGTTACTCGATTTTAATTGGAAACTAGTAATTATGATATATTTGGCAATTGGGGATGAATATACAAGCTGATAATTTATTTGCACTGTAAACAGCATATATATTGAGTTGGAACGTGTTAAAGACAATTCCTTTTATTAAACACAATGGATGCACCTTTAAGAATGATTGCTTTACACATTGATGATTCATTGTCATTCTATGTGGTTTAGTTTTACTGACGTTACAATGAACGTCAATTTACATGATATTTGCAGTAGGTGAACAAACTTTCGGTACGCAGCTGTATATTAAGAATTTAATCAAAACGTTGTTGAGAGTTTTGTCATTACTCGATTCCAGCAATAAGAACATGTAGGCCTATTTGCCTGAAACAAGCCATAAACCATTTGTAAAAACTTTGCTTATTTAAAATATACCAATTCGATTGATTATGAAGTATATTTATCACTGGAAGGAAGTAATATGGAACTAGTTTTAGTCCAAGGATAATGACCCGGTATCCCATGCTTGGCGATTTCAGTTTGAACATAAATATGGTTCTATCTAGTAATTGTTTATAAATGTACATGAATGCATTATCAGTACATTGAGTACAATACATAAGCAAGTCTTATTGCCATTTTTATCACTAAGTGGAAGGGTGGCGTGTCGAATGGCCGCTAATGTTATCGATTAGTATATGATTGCGTCGCGCGGATAACGTGTGATTGTAAAGTTTCAAAATTCAGTTCAAACCTGTCCAACCCTCAGGTCTCATATAGGAAAATACAATTGTCGAAGAAATCACGATGATTTATTCATAACTCATAAATCATCGTGATATCTTCGACAAGTGTATTTTCACATATATATATATATATATATATATATATATATATATATATATATATATATATATATATATATATATATATATATATATATATATATACACACACAATGTACAACTATAAATTACATTACATGAACAATGTGGCATAAACTCATACATAAGTAACATATATAACATACACTAATGTAAGTACAGTAAGGATTTTCATTACAGATTGGTCATAAACAGGATGAACAAGTTTAGTTTCTACGACTTGATAATTCACATTTATTAATTTCACGAATACTTGCTGATATGAAGGATTGTCTAGCTCTGTTTGTTTTTAAAAGGGTATCCGAAAGCGGCGCCCAGAAGGAAGTAGTTCGAAATGACGGGACAATATATGGAAACTATCGATTCTTATTTTGGTAGCTTTCTTTACAATCTGGCGCTCATAGATACGTGGAATGTTTTCGAATTTTGCTGGCGGTATTAACAATTTTGAAAATTTTATTTTTGTTGCGAACATACAAACCTTCAAACCAACGCAAACAATTATAGGTCAATACACTTTGTATAAAAGTTTGGTAAAAAATGTCATTATGGATTTAACAATTGAAAATTTCCTTAAATGTGCATCCATTGTGTTTCATAAAATTTTATTAGGCTTAAATACGTTCCGACTCACCATATGTGGTGTTTACAGTGCAAATAAATTCACTCAGCTTGCATATTCATCTCCTATCGCCAAATATATCATAATTACTAGTTTCCAATTAAAATCGAGTTACATCATTATGCATGTGCAGAAACCGAAACTGCACGCCCCATTTACATGTATAGTAGTTATATGACCTATTAAACATAATCAACCCAAATTTATCATCTTGTCTGTTATAGATAAGATTCCAAAATTACGTTTGCTCATTGGCGCGCGCCACCCGCAGTGTATTGTCCGGTTTTCGATCAGAAATCACTACTTTTACCTTCATATCGTCAATATACTTAGTCGACTATCATCAAAATGGTGGTTTTTGGTAACAGTCGGTACTTCTCGATAAAGTAACATCATTTATAACGTTTTGAATATGTGACCCCCAACAACACAATGGATGTACCTTTAAGCAGCGAAGAAAATAGAGACGCTGTTGACCTTTTTTGTAAATGTAATTCACATGTTTTGAAAACGAGAGATTTGACTCTAAAATGACGCCGAGATATTTCTAATGATCAACTCTTCCAATGTCTTCATTATCTATTCTAATAGGTTGAAGAGGTTCCTTATTTCTCCGAAAATCAACAATCATTTCCTTAGTTTTCTTTATGAAGAAAGGACAAGAACATTTCAATGCGTTGACGATAATTTAGTTTTGAATCAGCAATTAGACAAGTTGACAATCAGTGGTGTACATAATAAAAAGCAGAGGGGACAGTACACAGCCTTGTGGCGCTCAAGTAGATGTTGTCAGAATAGAAGAACGACAACCATTGACACTAACATACTGAGAACGATTTACCATAAATTCTTTAACCCATCTGAAAATGTTGGAGTTTACGCCAAGATTTAATAGTTTACTTATCAGGTGAGGTTGAATAGTATTGAAGGCTGAAGAAAAGTCAATAAAGAGAATCCTGACATAGTTGTTACACGTTTCAAGGTGAGAGTAAATATGATGCAAGAGTGTTAGTGTTGCATCCTCAGGCCCTCGCTGTGGTCTGTATGCGAACTGAAGGGGATCTAACAATTGGCTGACATTATTAAGTAAAATTGGTACATGTCGGCTCATTCAGATGAAACATGGTTTTGAAAATGATTTTTTTTATTATGTTTACTTACGTTCAGATTCAAAATAAGACAACGGTCGTTTAAATGTGAGATGTTAAGACAAAATCTCTTTTCACAGTAAAATGGGATAATTATTTCGGAAAACGCATATGGTCACGTATGTATTCATTATTTGTTATGGTCACGTGGTTAAAATCTGCTACAACTGTGTTCATTGGTCATAATTTTTTTTCTCCAGGATATGAAGAGACCAAGCATGATTTGTTGAAAGTTAATTTTGAATATATCATATTAGGGTGAAATCCCAACAGTGTATACAGGTTGGAGGCGTCTGCGTCAGGTGGGATCGGTATCCGTGCAGCCCAGTAACTGGTTGTGAGTCTATAGCTGTAGTTGGGATATGACATTGTATGATAAAGAAGTTATCATGCTCGTGTTTTGGGATGGTAAATATCCTGCATTAGGAATAAACACAAAGTATTTATATCTCGCCAAGGCTCGCAAAATACGTTTATTCCTAATGCAGGATATTGACCATCCCAAAACACACGAGCATGATAACCTCTATATATTTATAGACCTGTAAACGTTGAGTTCAAACTGTGTAGTTCGCCAAGTGTAGACACATATTACGGATAATGTTAGATCAACTCTGTCACAACGCTAAATATAGTCAGTGTTAAATACGGTTTACAATCCTTATCGAATGAGTTACAGTTTTCGTTACGATGATATCGTCAAGTAGCTGTTGAAGAAACGCTCATGTTTCCCTGAGGTCGTACTGCACCTAGCAAACATTCAAAGTGTTCTCAAACTTGTTGCCGTCTTATCACCATGTCTCTTATGAAAATCTTGGAAACCAAGTAATGCATTATACTTGTGGGTGTTTATTAGCCTGCTTAATTTCGGACAGCAGTCAGTGTCGATCATTTGTCGAAGACCAGATTTCCTACAATGGCAGGTTTTAAACAATGTGTTCACATGAAACTGTACAAAAATGAAAATTTCATTCATGACCATGAACTTTACGAAATGATGCGTTCACGGGAGCTGTATAAAGTTCATAAAGATCTGAGAAAAGAACTTGGCCGGACTATGAGCATGATACAGAAAGCTGAGCGGGTGTACCTAGCAGGCATAGAGGCAAAGAGACATTTGTTCACCTTGAAGGCGAGGCGGAGAGCGGCAGAGAGACACAGACTCTCACAAAATGTCGTCTTACGAGAAAAAGAAGTTACACTGAAGCAGACATGCATACCAGATCTTTCACCGAGAGTCATTGGGACAGCGTACAAGTCCGAGCGTGGAGACATTCGTCGTTCAAACCTTCTCCGGTCATCAGCTAATATGCGAGATTTCCCCGTTACAGAACACTGTGAAGCCAAGGAAGATATGTTACTGTTAAAGCAGGACTCGACTGAGAGGCTGCGAGTCCGTGAATCAAGATTGAGAACTCTGCGTGAATATACCGATCAGCTCAACGAAAGAGTGCGTAATTTCACCCTGTGATCTTTCATTGGGAATACTTAACTTCGCCGTATTATTTTACATAAGAAGTGGTGCGCCTTCACACTCATCTTTCAAACTTGTAATTTCATACTGTTATATTTTATCGGAATGGGCATCTTCATGCTTTTATCTTACAAAATAGCCTAGCAGGTATTGCATTATACATTGTTTCTAATGTAAACGACTAATTAACATCAAATAATGAAGCATCGCCTATATGCTCTCTATTACAGTTTGGTCAGTCAGCAAATTTACAAATCATAATTCATATTGGTCTGTCTATACAAAATGTAATTATCATTGACCTTTGCATTCTAAGGAAGACATAGCAAGTAGTGTGTAAACATATATAAGCCATAATTTTCTAAATTTTGATGCTATAGTTATATGCATGTAAAAGGTCACAACAAGGCCAATATGATAACCTTCAACATTAAACCACAGCTCTTAAGATGATGAACTCCTTTATTTTGCATCACTTGGCAAGCCCTTATACTTTTGATTAGGGGAGTGGAATATACAACTCTTAGTCTCCATATCACAATGATGGTAGTCTCCAAATTTCAGTTTCCTAGCATTAATTGTTCTTGGACAGACATCTACATACTATCACGCCCGGGGTAGGCTGGGTCTTGAGCAAGCTTCAGTATCCATGTAATAAAGCTGTTATTCTGAGAATTTTGGCTTCATGTGTCAAAGATTTTTCACGCCCATATTTGAGGAGGGGGTTAGTGAGGACTAAATGAACAAACTTTGATCCTCCAGGTGTAGGTACCTAACCATTATTTCAGTTTTGGGGTGCAGCGGTTCTGCAGAAGAAGTCGATAATGTGAAAAATTTGCGGATGACGGCCGTCGCCTGCCGGATGCCGGATGATGACGAATGCCATATGCCCATCTGGCTTTTCAGGTCTGGTAAGGATTCTGCAATGCACAGTGTGCTCTTACATTGGGATGCATGCCTTCATATTGTTATCTATATCAAGATGTACCTTCATATTGTTATTTGACATCGATGTGTATACCTTCACACTGCTATCAAACATCGATGTGTATACCTTAACACTGCTATCAAACATCGGTGTGTAAACCTTCACACTGTAATCAAAGATCGGTGTGTATACCTTCGTACTGTTATCAAACATCGGTGTGTATACCTTCACACTGTAATCAAACATCGATGTGTATACCTTCACACTGTTATCAAACATCGGTGTGTATACCTTCACACTGTTATCAAACATCGGTGTGTATACCTTCACACTGTTATCAAACATCGGTGTGTATACCTTCACACTGCTATCAAACATCGGTGTGTAAACCTTCACACTGTAATCAAAGATCGGTGTGTATACCTTCGTACTGTTATCAAACATCGGTGTGTATACCTTCACACTGTAATCAAACATCGATGTGTATACCTTCACACTGTTATCAAACATCGGTGTGTATACCTTCACACTGTTATCAAACATCGGTGTGTATACCTTCACACTGTTATCAAACATCAATGTGTATACCTTCACACTTTTATCAAACATCGGTGTGTATACCTTCATACTGTTATCAAACATCGGTGTGTATATCTTCACACTGTAATCAAACATCGGTGTGTATGCCTTCACGGTGTAATCAAACATCGATGTGTATACCTTCGTACTGTTATCAAACATCGATGTGTATATATTCACACTGTTATCAAACATCGATGTGTATATCTTCACACTGTTATCAAACATCGGTGTGTATACCTTCACACTTTTATCAAACATCGGTGTGTATACCTTCACACTGTTATCAAACATCGATGTGTATACCTTCACACTGCTATCAAACATCGATGTGTATACCTTAACACTGTTATCAAACATCGATGTATATACCTTCACACTGCTATCAAACATCGATGTGTATACCTTCACACTGTACTCAAACATCGATGTGTATGCCTTCGTACTGTTATCAAACATCGATGTGTATACCTTCACACTGTTATCAAACATCGGTGTGTATACCTTCACACTGTAATCAAACATCGATGTGTATACCTTCACACTGTTATCAAACATCGGTGTGTATATCTTCACACTGTTATCAAACATCGGTGTGTATACCTTCACACTTTTATCAAACATCGGTGTGTATACCTTCATACTGTTATCAAACATCGGTGTGTATATCTTCACACTGTAATCAAACATCGATGTGTATGCCTTCACGGTGTAATCAAACATCGATGTGTATACCTTCGTACTGTTATCAAACATCGATGTGTATATCTTCACACTGTTATCAAACATCGATGTGTATATCTTCACACTGTTATCAAACATCGGTGTGTATGCCTTCACACTTTTATCAAACATCGGTGTGTATACCTTCACACTGTTATCAAACATCGATGTGTATACTTTCACACTGCTATCAAACATCGATGTGTATACCTTAACACTGTTATCAAACATCGATGTGTATACCTTCGTACTGTTATCAAACATCGATGTGTATACCTTAACACTGTTATCAAACATCGATGTGTATACCTTCGTACTGTTATCAAACATCGATGTGTATACCTTAACACTGTTATCAAACATCGATGTGTATACCTTCGTACTGTTATCAAACATCGATGTGTATACCTTAACACTGTTATCAAACATCGATGTGTATACCTTCGTACTGTTATCAAACATCGATGTGTATACCTTAACACTGTTATCAAACATCGATGTATATACCTTCACACTGCTATCAAACATCGATGTGTATACCTTCACACTGTACTCAAACATCGATGTGTATGCCTTCGTACTGTTATCAAACATCGATGTGTATACCTTCGTACTGTTATCAAACATCGATGTGTATACCTTCACACTGCTATCAAACATCGATGTGTATACCTTGACAGTGCTATCAAACATCGATGTGTATACCTTCACACTGTTATCAAACATCGGTGTGTATACCTTCATACTGTTATCAAACATCGGTGTGTATACCTTCACACTGCTATCAAACATCGATGTGTATACCTTGACAGTGCTATCAAACATCGATGTGTATACCTTCACACTGCTATCAAACATCGATGTGTATACCTTCACACTGTTATCAAACATCGATGTATATACCTTCACACTGCTATCAAACATCGATGTGTATACCTTCACACTGTTATCAAACATCGGTGTGTATACCTTCACACTGTTATCAAACATCGGTGTGTTTACCTTCATACTTTTATCAAACATCGGTGTGTATATCTTCACACTGTAATCAAATATCGATGTGTATGCCTTCACGGTGTAATCAAACATCGATGTGTATACCTTCGTACTGTTATCAAACATCGATGTGTATATCTTCACACTGTTATCAAACATCGATGTGTATACCTTCACACTGTTATCAAACATCGGTGTGTATACCTTCACACTGTTATCAAACATCGGTGTGTATACCTTCACACTGTTATCAAACATCGGTGTGTATACCTTCACACTGTTATCAAACAACGGTGTGTATACTGTCATACTGTTATCAAACATCGGTGTGTATACCTTCACACTGTTATCAAACATCGGTGTGTATACCTTCACACTGCTATCAAACATCGATGTGTATACCTTGACAGTGCTATCAAACATCGATGTGTATACCTTCACACTGCTATCAAACATCGATGTGTATACCTTAACACTGTTATCAAACATCGATGTATATACCTTCAAACTGCTATCAAACATCGATGTGTATACCTTCACACTGTACTCAAACATCGATGTGTATACCTTCACACTGTTATCAAACATCGATGTGTATACCTCCACACTGTTATCAAACATCGGTGTGTATACCTTCACACTGTAATCAAACATCGATGTGTATACTTCACACTTCTATCAACCATCGATGTATATACCTTCACACTGCTATCAAACATCGATGTGTATACCTTCACACTGTAATCAAACATCGATGTATATACCTTCACACTGTTATCAAACATCGGTGTGTATACCTTAACACTGTTATCAAACATCGGTGTGCATACTTCACACTTCTATCAAACATCGATGTATATACCTTCACACTGCTATCAAACATCGATGTGTATACCTTCGTACTGCTATCAAACATCGATGTGTATACCTTCACACTGTTATCAAACATCGATGTGTATACCTTCACACTGTAATCAAACATCGATGTGTATACTTCACACTTCTATCAAACAACGATGTATATACCTTCACACTGCTATCAAACATCGATGTGTATACCTTCACACTGTAATCAAACATCGATGTATATACCTTCACACTGTTATCAAACATCGGTGTGTATACCTTAACACTGTTATCAAACATCGGTGTGCATACTTCACACTTCTATCAAACATCGATGTATATACCTTCACACTGCTATCAAACATCGATGTGTATACCTTCGTACTGCTATCAAACATCGATGTGTATACCTTCACACTGTTTTTAAACATCGGTGTGTATACCTTCACACTGTAATCAAACATCGATGTGTATACTTCACACTTCTATCAAACAACGATGTATATACCTTCACACTGCTATCAAACATCGATGTGTATACCTTCACACTGTAATCAAACATCGATGTGTATACCTTCACACTGTAATCAAACATCGATGTGTATACTTCACACTTCTATCAAACAACGATGTATATACCTTCACACTGCTATCAAACATCGATGTGTATACCTTCACACTGCTATCAAACATCGATGTGTATACCTTCACACTGTTATCAAACATCGATGTGTATACCTTCACACTGTTTTCAAACATCGGTGTGTATACCTTCACACTGTAATCAAACATCGATGTGTATACTTCACACTTCTATCAAACATCGATGTATATACCTTCACACTGCTATCAAACATCGATGTATATACCTTCACATTGCTATCAAACATCGATGTATATACCTTCACACTGCTATCAAACATCGATGTGTATACCTTCACACTGTAATCAAACATCGATGTGTATACCTTCACGCTGTTATCAAACATCGGTGTGTATACCTTCACACTGTTATCAAACATCGGTGTGCATACTTCACACTTCTATCAAACATCGATGTATATACCTTCACACTGCTATCAAACATCGATGTGTATACCTTCACACTGCTATCAAAGATGGATGTGTATACCTTCACACTGTTATCAAACATAGATGTGTATACCTTCACACTGTAATCAAACATCGATGTGTATACTTCACACTTCTATCAAACATCGATGTACATACCTTCACACTGCTATCAAACATCGATGTGTATACCTTCACACTGCTATCAAACATCGATGTGTATACCTTCACACTGTTATCAAACATCGATGTGTATACCTTCACACTGTTATCAAACATCGGTGTGTATACCTTCACACTGTAATCAAACGTCGATGTGTATACTTCACACTTCTATCAAACATCGATGTATATACCTTCACACTTCTATCAAACATCGATGTGTATACTTCACACTGCTATCAAACATCGATGTATATACCTTCACACTGCTATCAAACATCGATGTGTATACCTTCACACTGTTATCAAACATCGACGTGTATACCTTCACACTGTAATCAAACATCGATGTGTATACTTCACACTTCTATCAAACATCGATGTATATACCTTCACACTGCTATCAAACATCGATGTGTATACCTTCACACTGCTATCAAACATCGATGTATATACCTTCACACTTTTATCAAACATCGGTGTGCATACCCTCTCATTGTTGTCAAACATCAGGCCCATTTTTAGTATATTTCCCCAAAAAAATACCAAGCCCATTTTTGTTTTATTTTAGTCCCCAAAGGAAACATTTTCCCGGGCGTGATTTCAGTATGATTAATAATGGCGATATTTCCCTTACTGTGATCACGAAAAACAGCCTTTTCTCACCTAATTGTTTTTCATGATTTTTAGTATCCCCTACCCATCGTAGACATGACTAACACATGTAAGTATGTTGTTTTTATGCATTTCTTCCATGTAAAATGCATTTTACTACTTACCGTTATGTATTACTCATGTCTGAGATGGAGTAGAAGCACTAAAATATTCCGTTTCCATCACAAAAACCGATTCTTGTTTAACATGCAACCACATTTGCTCAAAACCATAGCATTTACACTATGTTGCAATTCTTCCAAATTAATTAGTAGGGAACCCAACCTAAAATGAGATATGGCCGTGGATTGTGTTTCGGATTATGTTCATGCAATCGAGGTAAGGGTCGCCATTACTCACTTGTTTACAAACTTGACAATAAAACCGACTCTCCCTTATGAATAATTTCCCATCATCGATATCAAATGTAATAGTGAACAAGTAGTCGCTAGCCCAGAGTCCGATATTGATAACAAAAGATTGTGCAATTTCAGTAACAACACTTTTGAGTTTGACGCTTCTGACTCTCACATCACTGATCTATCAAACATGAGCGAACCGGAGAATAATGATGGAAATCAATTCGTAGCCCAACTATTAGTGGCATTGAAAAACGCAGAAAACCTTAGTCTTATCGGTAATGCTGTGACAAGTGCTCTCATATCAGGGCCTAAATAAATAAAGTGATTGAGCAAAACAAACTGCTTAATACAGAGGTTGTGTCTCAAGAAGATTATTGCAGAACAAGACGAGAAGATAGATTATCTGGCCCAATCCCTAAAATGTTAGAACAACATTCCAACAACATCAGGATCAGGGGTATCCCTGAACAGGAACACGAGGATAAGAAGATAGGTTAAAAGCTTACATCAGACGACATTGACGTCAGCAAACGTATCCCTAGGTTCCCCCACAACCCCAAGAAAGAGCAATCTCCATTATAGTTCGCTTTGCTGACCAATCAGCCAAACAGAAATTGCTGAAGCAAAGTTTCAGACTGAAGGGGCAGTCAACTCCGAGAATCTTCATCAACGAAGATCTGTCTTAAAGAGCTAGTATTGCGCGAAGGGCAAGAGCCCTTGTGAAAGAGAAGATAGTGGAAACATCATGGGTACCTGGAGGAGTAATCTTAGTTAAACTCAACGATGGTTCAGTCTCAAGTGAATCCGTGTTTCAGGATGTGTGTAAAGCTACAAGGCTTACATTGGTTTACAAGGCTTACAATCAACCTAAGCTAAGACAGTAACAAAACAATGAAAATGACAGCTATGTAGAAACTAGCATATATGTGGAATCAGTAGACAGAACCTTAGTAAATGATCAAATCATATGCTTTTTAAAGTTTTGCACAACAATTACGAAATCTATTAATATCCATAAACTCTACCCAGTAGCAGTGGTCTCAAAATGTATTTCTAAATATATAAAGAACTATGAAACTTGTTTGTACTGATATTGAATCTGTCTTATAAATATGTACATGTATGTATGCACAAAGAAAAAAGTTAAGCACCCCCTGATATTTTCATATAGCTGAATGTCAGAAACAAGTAAGCTCTGCTATGACCCTATTTTTCCAGATAGAACAGCCATCTGGCAAGACAGAAACGCAACAATATGTAGCTGTTATCATTATGTAATAGCGATGACGTTATGTTTACACAGGTAGTGTTTTTACCATGAAAGAATGCAAGCTGCAAGTGAAACAAAACACATTCGCATTGGTATATGTCACTTCTAAATGTTCTTTGTAGACCCTAGTGTAAATGTTCATTAAGAATGATCAGTATCTTGTAGGACCGCCACGTACCCGGATGACACACTGCACCCTACGCCTCATGCCTCCAGTCAGACGTCGGATCTGTTCTTGTGTCGATAACATCCACTCAGCGTGCAGAGCTGCCTCCAACTCATGTAAATTCTGTAATAGAGTGTTCCGAGCCTGGAGTGGCCGCCCGAGAATATCCCACACATGCTCCAGAGGGTTCAGATCTGTGCTTACTGCTGGCCAGGGTAAAGTTGTCCCTGCGTTGGCTCGCATGTAATCGACAATGGCACGTGATCGGTGGGACCGAGCGTTGTCGTCCATGTACTGTGGTCGTGTAGCAAGTGCATGGGTATCGAAATGAGGAACAACTACCGACTGTAGCACGTCCCAGATGTATTGAGCTCCCGTTCAGATGCCCCTGATGATGACAAACTTGCAGTCATGAGACAGGCATCCCCATACCAGAGCCACCTCATTACGCAACAGTTGGCTGGATGTTTCTGGGGGTATAAGCTGTATTCTTCTGTCTCCAAACACGTGCACGCCCATCAGTAACATGGAGCAAGAATCGACTCTCGTCAGACCAATGGTATTTTCGGCCAGGTCCTCAGATTCCAGACAGACGTTTCAGCCGAGGACTTGTCAGGAAGGGTTCTCGGCGAACATGTCGTAGAAGGTGCCGGTCCTCTCGAGGTGTAGTGAAATTAGGTCTTCCAGACCTTGGACGGTCCATTGCACTACCCGTCTGCGCATGCTTCCGGACTAAACGACTAACAACAGTGTAATGGTAGCCCAGATTTCGTCCTATCGCCTCAAAGGACATTCCTGCAGAGTGCATACCAATAATTTGATTTCTGAGATCCATTGACAACCGTCTTCGTGCCATGCTCAATAGATATGCTTGAATGGCTATGGAAAGCAACGTTACACACCACCAAATGCAGTTGGGCCATACTGCTTTTTGTGATCCTCGAGCGTAGCATGTTGCACGTGCATGCCCCGAACGTGTAGGCTCGACTGTCACGCATCACTGGTTGGAACGTATCGCACAAACACTACTCTTCTCATTAATGAACCTTGTTTAACTATCTAAAATATTCTCGAAAAGATATCATCACAAATATCAGGGGGTGCTTAACTTTGTGTGTGTGTGTATATGCCATGCAACAATATGACCATCTGAATTGCATCAATCAGTTGCATTGTATTCATGTTAAAGCACTTACACGCATACAGGTGTGTAATGAAATACTTTTTTGTTCTGTCTTTTCATACATACATAAGTACAAAAGAAAGTATACGTACCTCAGTTGGCTTCTATTTTTAGATGTATTTGATTATGGCACAATACGATAACACATATCTGCAGTAGTTTCAATGAATGGCATTGGTTAATGTTTAGTTAGAATATCTTTGTTTAATGTAGACTGGGGAAAGAAATGGAATTTACACCAATACGACGTCTGCCATGTTTAAAATGTTGTAAATGTGTGCAGAACGAGGCAAATTTACTGATTTTCACAAAGAAGAAGCTTTATATGTCGATGAAGAGTTGTGTTTTATCCAATATTATTTTTGAAAATTGTATGAACTCAAAATATCCTTCTTCAAAGATATTTTTTTAAAAACCACGTAGAAGTATTCCTTGGCTGGTGACTAAATGCCTGCACTTTTCAGTTTTAGAGTATGACGTCGAAAACTTAAGTTATTTGTAATTGAAAATCATACATGTGATAAAACCAACTGAGGTGTGTACTTTCTTTTGTACTTCAGTTTATGTTGTGACAAATCGATTAATCTGCATGTTGGTAAGAACTAGTGTATGTTTATTAAACTTACGTGTAGAATAGAAACACAAGTGTAGAATGTGTACTATTGTTCATGTGTGTAAATGTAAGTTCCGCTTATTAGATTTATGTGTATATTTATGAAATACAAATATAAGTATATCATATATAACCATATGCAGATTTATGATATGTATGTATGGATATCTATGGATGTATTTACATTATAATAAGCATTAGTAAGTTTAGTATGCATGTATGAATGTGAGTGTATGTATGTATAATGAATGGATCAAAGCGTGGAATTGTGCATATGTGACTTGTGCATGTACATATGTATGTGTTTGTGTTTGTGTATGTATATCTGTATATATTGTGTTTACATATATGTATGTAATCTGGGTGTATAAATATAAATATAGCATGATTACTTATGTGCATATGTGTGAGTATGAGCTTTATCTCATGAAATAAGGACACGTCTTTACGCATAGTATGTGTATACAATGTACATTTGCATTAAAAATTCAACTAAATGTATTCTTTCGTTTCGTCGGCTATTTTCAATGATTGACTTTGTTTATCAAGTGTCTTTCATTGTCTGTTATTCAATACATAGAGGACGAGTAGCAGTACATAGAGGACGAGTAGCAGTACATAGAGGACGAGTAGCAGTACATAGAGGACGAGTAGCAGTACATAGAGGACGAGTAGCAGTACATAGAGGACGAGTAGCAGTACATAGAGGACGAGTAGCAGTACATAGAGGACGAGTAGCAGTACATAGAGGACGAGTAGCAGTACTTAGAGGACGAGTAGCAGTACATAGAGGACGAGTAGCAGTACATAGAGGACGAGTAGCAGTACTTAGAGGACGAGTAGCAGTACATAGAGGACGAGTAGCAGTACATAGAGGACGAGTAGCAGTACATTATCGGGATATACATGTACGGCCTCGCCCAACCCTCTCAAAAATGTTCTTTTAAATCCCGATAATGTACTGCTACCAGTTCTCTGCCTATTTTAGACTAGAGCATAGTCAAATGCTTGAGTCGTTAAACAATGTCTTAAAATGTATACATTTCAATCGAATTGTCGAAAAGTTTGGAAACATTCTCTCGAACACAACATGATAAAATGTTAGGGACATTTACCATGTACGTCATTATCGACACTGTGAACACTGAATTCCATATGGCGCTTAGTTATTTGTGCTGTGACCGCAGAGTGGCGAGGCCGGAACGAGATGGGTAGCGAGGTCACGTGACGCCACTGGGTACTGACCTGCTGGGTTTCAGCTGTCGGTAAATCCGTACCCAAAGCAAATTCGTAATCGAAACGAACTCATACAAAACATTCACTCACATTTCATTCAGCGTTTTTTTATTTGTTGTTGTCACATTTGATATCGGTGGAAAAAATATTCATGCAGTGCATGTTACATTATAAAATATTACTTTAATTAAATTTTCCCCATTAAAACATTTTATATATTATGTAATGTAATTTATGCAAAACATATTCACCGCTCCTACATGATTTAATATTTTAAATTTCATGATCAAATACATTACCTGGAATATTCAACAAACTCAGTGATATGTATATGCTTATATAAATAAATAAACAACAAGTAATATCGAATGCAATAATTATTAACCAGACGCATGTATAATTCCAATTATGTATTGTTATAGTATATAACGTCTTGGATTAGAAATACATATATTTCTATTCCGCGTTTAGACTTAAATGTAAGTTCTTTTAAGTTGTCCCTCTTAAATGATTTATATTTTACATTATCATCACTCTCTGTAATACAACAAATGTCTTCATAATATCTGCATCATTGGCCTGTGGACCCTTTACGAAATAAACACATATTCAGTATTGGGTATTTCACGTTTAGTCCTGCCTGCACTCATTAGTTCAGCTAAGTTACTGTAAGTAAATTTAATTTTCAAGAAAAATGCGATGAAAAAAAAGGTCTAAAGATTGTAAAGCCTACAATGATATACGATAACAAACCATGATTAATTTCAAATCGAAATGAAAAGGGCGTTTTCTTTTTCGATAGACATTTTCTTTCAGATTCTGTTGTATAATTATCATGTTATTTGGGTATCATCGATGAAGAGAATATAGTTTTGAATTTAATTCTATATTGTCGAGAAGTCCTGAATTTAACAGTTTTATATTACGCTTAATGCATTAACACCTTTTCTTTGATGCCGGATATCTATCCCTTGGCCGGTTCAATTATAGAAGAGGTCGCGCGTCAAGCTTATTGCCAACATCCTGTCATACGACGTAACTGATGACACTAAACTGGCCCTTAGTTAATTAAAGATACACATATAGGCGACATTCAGTCTAGACACAGGGAGCCAATGGAAGTAAAAAAACATTATATTCAACCAATGAAAATTAGGAATATGGTTAGCTTCGTTTTTCTGTTGTTGTTTTGTCGGTGATCGCAGCCAGTCATTCGCTATTGTGTATGATGTACAAGGTATTAAAGCCAAATAAATATTTTTTAAACACAATGGATGCACCTTTAAACGTACTTAAAGGTGCATCCATTGTGTTTCATACAATTTTATTTGGCTTTCATACGTTCCAAATCACCAAATTTGATGTCTACAATACAAATAAATTCACCCAGTTTGCATATTTATCCCCAATCGCCAAATATATCATAATTACTAGTTTCCAATCAAAATTGACAAACATCATTATGCATGTGCAGAAACCGAAACTGCACGTCCCATTAACATGCACACTAGTTATGTGACCTTTTAAACATTATCAACTCAAAATTTCCTTTTTTCTGTTATAAATACGATTCCAAAATTACGTTTGACACATTGGCGCGCTCCACACGCTGTGCATTGTCCGGTTTTCGATCAGAAATCACCACTTTTACCTTCATTTCCATCAATATGCTAAGTCTACTATCATCAAAATGGTAGTTTTCAGCAACAGTCGGTATTTATCGATGAAGAAACCCCATTTATAACGTATGCAATATGTGACCCCAAACAACACAATGGATGTACCTTCTAACGCTAATCTAGTATGTATTCAGTTCACTTATTTATCAAACTTCATGCCACTTCTTAATTTTGATAAATGCTGCTCGAATCCATGCTTCGTAAGCTACTTCCTGTGACCTCGTTTCCCAAATGTTTGCCTAAACTAACAAGTGTTTATGTTTTCCGTCGAACATATTAATTCTTGTTTATTTTATATAATTAGCAGCGCCGCCGTTGAGTTTTGTTTTGGCTATACTTTTTTCCCAAAAAGGTTTTAAGAACCCATGCCATATACTTAACTTCATACTTATACCCCTGGGGAATGGTTTTTGACATGTTCAAATGGACTTCGATAAATGAGAAGTGTATTGACGAAGTTACCTGTAATCAAAAGTCTTTAATTGATTATGTTATATCCTTACCTATGTGTCTGTCATTATCTGCCAATTTGATGTTAACAGTTTCTCACCTTGTTTCTTGTTGCCCTCTTCACTTTTCATTGTGTTCCCCTCTGCGTCCTCAAAAAAACGAAAGTCACTCAGTAAATCCATCCCACAGCGAAAATAGTCAAAGCAAACCAAAACGGTATGATCCCTCAAAGTCAGAAGTATTCCATAACAATATAAACAAAGACGAAATTGCAAAACTACTTGAACTCGCACATGACAGTAAGGATGACCAACAAACAGTCGATCATATTACAGGTGGCATATCGAATGTGCCGGTACATGCTGCACGAGATAAGTTTGGTGTTAGGTGTGTTCACTCGAATGTTTTAACAATTAAAAAAAGAAGATAAACCCTGGTTCAATAAAGAATGTAGAACTATGAGGAAAAAGTTCAATAAAGCCAAAAATAGATTTACCAAAGCATCAAACCCTATAAATAAATCGCTCTATCACCAGATGTCGAAAGCATACAAAAGATGTATTGATAGACATATTAAACAACATCAGAAGATTACTATTGAAAACATAAGGTATGATAGACTATACTCCCCAAAAGAATATTGAAAGTTACTAAATGATAGAACATATGATAAAGAAGAATCCATTCCTAATATTGAATCCTTCTTTGACTTCTTCAAAAAACGTAATGACACTGACAATGATACTTTTGAAGTCAATAATGATACCCTATGGATTATGCATTTGAAAATGTATACGATACTGAAGTTCTTAATAAAGATATAACTGAGGATGAAGTAAAGCTTGCAACACCTGAAAAGAAAATAAAGCCTCGGGTTTAGATCTGATTGAAAATGACTATTTTTAAAGATGCGACGAATATTCTGACCCCTATTCTAACACTCCTTTTTAACCTGGCCCTGACTACGGGACACATTCCAGAATCCTGGCTCTGTGGTTTCATTAAACCGATTTATAAGAAAAGTGGCGATAGAAATGATTCAAAATCGTAAGACTTGTAACGATCTTGAGCTGCTTTGGAAAACTATTTAAGCTCAGCTAAGATAAGATAATTCTTTAATGTCCATTGGAAATTTGTTGTACACTGTTTTCAGACAAAGGAAAAAATACATAAAATTTATATATCACATAGAGATAAATATATATACAAGTATACACACATATAAAAACCAAGTTACATCACTCACAAATTCACAATTAGATGGCTATCAAGTAACATCAAATCACAATTTCACCCACCACTCCACTTATTTTTGTTTTGAACTGACAGACTTCCATACCAACATAGAAAGTTGAAACTAAGGACTTCGGATATAACTTTTATAAAAGAGCATCATGACGTTTTGGTCTAACTTGAAGTGTTTTAATGTCCATACGAAATGTAATCGCTGCTTGCAGTTTTTGTATATATGATCAGTGTTGGAATTCCATGATAACTTTTAGTCTAAAATAGTGCCGAGATATGTGTATTCTTCAACAACCTTGATATCCTTGTCATTTATGCTTACTTTTGAGTGAGATGACTTACCTCTTCTGAAATCGATTATCATTTCTTTTGTTTTATTAACATTCAAAGAAAGAAAATTTGGACTACACCATTCTACGAAATTATTTATTTACTTCCTTTACACATTTCAGATTCTCTAATTAGTCCAACCAATTCTGCATCATCTGCGAATTTAACAGTAAATGTTGTGTCAGTGTTACATCTACAGTTATGTGTATAGATTATGAACAGTATGGGTGAAATAACGCAGCCTTGTGGCGCACCTGTGGCCATACAAACACATGGTGAACTAGATTAGCGTTTGCGGGACACCGCAAAAGCAGAGCAGCTCCGAAACTTAGGGTCTCGCCTTTCCCTGTTCCGCCTTCTCGTCAGCATCAATAAAATGTGAATTCTTTTTAACAAAAGTTTGTTCATTATTCGAGTTGTTACTAATCATCACTGGGGTCACTTTCCACTAGTTTGTTCTTAAAACCTATTTCTTCTTTGAAAAATTTGATCAAAGGATTAACGTGGCCTTAACCAATATAACATTTATATAACATTTATTTCCTCCAATTTGAAGAGTACAAAGAAATATATAACATATTTACTCAAAAGAAGTCATTGTCGAGGGGCATTGCGCATTGGGTGCCGGATCTGAGCTGCCGTTGATCAGTCTTCATACTTATGTGACACCAACGGACCTCTGGTAGTATCTGCTGGCCATACGGAACACATATTGCACAGAGACTGCTGCGAAGGTGTCCTTATCATATGTGCACAAGTCTAAGTTTGTCCCACACGACAGCAAGCACATAGTGAAGTCAAGGTCACTGAGGTTGTGGAGATGTGCACTAAACTCTACGCTATCTATAGCTATGATCTCACACCACAGTTCATCGCGTAGTTCAGTCACATATTCACAGTTCAGGAGAATGTGGATGAGAACATCAGTGTAAAATAGACCACATCTATGGCACAGTTCACTTTCACCCTGTCTCACTCTGATAACAGCACATGTCTGCACCACAAAGTTGGCTGCTACTCTACAGGATGGTGTCCTCTGGGCGAGCACCCAGGCTTGGTGCACACACAAGTTTGGGTGGATTTGATGGAACTCATGTAGTTCAGAATCTATTATCTCTGTCTATATGATCTCAGCTCACAGTCCATGACAAACCTTTTTACTATTCTCTTCCATGCCATTTGGTTGAGGAACTGTCCGGTTTGTGTGTAAGACTCCAAGTACTGATGCAGGTCATACTTGTGGAGAATTCTAACGATGTCTGGAATAAATCCTGAAGACGTCTCTAGTTCATGCCGGAAGCACATAAGCCTAGTGAGAAAGACTCGATGAGGCAGATAAAGTCTCTTCATGTTAATGGGCCTTCCCATATATAAGAGCTTCCGAGTATCTATCACAGTTTTAAGGGGGCATAAACCTAACAGTCCAAGACAAATATCTGTTCTGGTTCTTCTTGGTAAATTCTGGATCCTCTTGACTGCATAACGGTATGCTCTCTCAAGCATGATTATCTCATGCTTAGTGAGACTAGTCCAGAGCTCGCATCCATAGAGTGCTTTTGGTAGCACTGTTGCTGAAAGTAGCTTTCCGGCTGTTATTGGACTCATTGACTTGGAGTGGAATCCTTTCCGCAGCAATATGTGTGTATTTGCTCTTATAGTGTTACTAGCTTGCAGCACATGCTCCATGGATGACATTCTCTGAGTAAGCACTATGCCAACATGTCTGATGATATCTGTCTGCAACACGGGTTCACTATACAGTGTGACTTCTGGAATGTTGCTCTTATTACTCATGCCACAGGGGAACGTCATGACTTCACTCTTGCTGGGAGACAGAGTGAATCGCCAGTCATTACTGTATTCCTCACACAATTGCACTAGGCTCTTAAGGGCACTCACATTTGAACTCACAACAGCGATGTCATCCGCTTGAGTAGGTGCGCAGATGTTAAGATCTAACACCATTGCACCTTTTTTAGCATCAGTAAGTCTCTGCAAAAGTCCATCAATATATAACATGTACAGCTTAGCTGAGAGGACTCCCCCTTGACGAACTCCTTGCTGTAAATCAAATATCATGGATCGATGATGTCCAAGTTGCACATATGATGTCATACCAGTATACATCCTGTCAATGATTGTCCACAACTGTCCATGAACCCCTGCTTCATATAATTTACATTTAAGACCTTCATGCCAGACGGTATCAAAGGCATTCATTGTATCCAAGAAGACAACATGTATATCCTGCTTCCGTTCATGGTAGTGGTATATAGTCTCTTGTAGATTGAATGTTGCTTCGAGGGCTGACAGACCTGTCTGATACGCCATCTGCTGTTCATTGGGAAATTTAGTCGTTGAATGCAGTGGGTTTAAATGGCGCAAAAGTGCCATTTCAAACACTTTCCCAATAACCGGACTAAGAGAGATGCCTCTGTACGAATTCGGATTTTTCCTTGATTTGTTCCCTCCTTTGAATATAGGAACTATTACAGATGTACACCAGTCTCTCGGTAGATGTCCCGTATTCACAATAGCACCAAACAGCCTAGAGAGATGAAGCATCAAACATTTTCCACCATGACGTAAGTGTTCATACACCAGACCATCATGTCCTCCAGCTTTCTTGCTTGGTAGTTGTGAACACAGTGTTTCAATGCATGCTGCCTCAAATGAAATACTGTCAGCTCTCTCTGTCCAGCACTTCTTCCTGATTGTCTCAACCTTTTGTTTGACGTGATCATGAAAAGATGTGTTGAAATGTTCTTTTTCAGTTTCCTGAAACACAGCACTGAAGTGATCCGACCAAGCTTCCATCACAGCATCTGGAGTACAGTGAGTCACGTCATGGTATGTTATAGGTGTTAAAGACGTCTGGCAACCTTTCCTCATCTTGTTCACCATGTACCAGAAGCTACGATGATCAACATGGGCCATGTCCTCAATCTCCTTGAACCAATCGGAGACATAAGTATTTGAAGCTTCACGAAGT
Organism: Gibbula magus; assembly: GCA_936450465.1. Taxonomy (NCBI): domain Eukaryota; kingdom Metazoa; phylum Mollusca; class Gastropoda; order Trochida; family Trochidae; genus Gibbula; species Gibbula magus. The sequence continues at coordinate 69,558,746 of OW388292.1, forward strand.
GACCTCCTGAATATAGCTTTTACCTCTTTGTATTCAGCATAGACCACGTGGTGTCCGCCCCGTGGTTTGCCAGCGAGTATCCATGCTAACCCCTTCTCGCTCATCATGTTATGGTACTTGTTTACAACATCACTCCAAAAAGGTTTCAGATTTTTGTCATACCTTTTCACTGGTAGTGTGTCACTGGCAGCTTGGAGTAGGCTCTGCACAATAATACTGTAGTACCCTTCTATATCAGCCTTAGAAGCATCGGCACAGAGTGGTGTTAATGTCCAGAGTGCCTGAGACACAGCATATGTGTAATCTATAAGCTTATCCGTGCTCTTCGCTTTATCCCATGCAGTAGCAGTTTTATGAATCTGAGTGATATTTTTATACCCAGATGAGTGCACAACAACTGATGTGAGGATTGGGTGATGGTCTGAGACGTTGTAGCCATGGCCATCAAGCACACAGCACCACTGTACATCACTGAGTAGTGATGCAGGTACAAGGATGTGGTCGATCATTGTCCGAGGACCATTTTCATATGACTGGAATGTCCAGTTTGGACCAGAGCATAATGACTGAACATTCACTGAAGTCAAGCCATTATTCGTTAGAGTATGGTGCATACGACGTGACCGTACATCTGATTCAAAGACACAACGAGGTCCTGCAATTTTAGTGTTCATATCACGTCCCCAGACGATGCATACGCTTCGTAGAGTTCATCCACCATATCAAGAGATGCGAAGAATGCTTCATTTGGTCTTGTAGATGCTGGCAAGTATACACAGAATATATACAAGGGACTAGTATTTGGTAGATGTACTTCAGCCCCCACGATAAAGTCCACGTCTAGTTCAATCTCCTGTGTGTATTGCTGTAGATGTCTACTCATCATTATGGCAACTCCTCCACGTGGAACACTGCTCACATAACGAGAATCACTCTGTCCATAACACTTTACAAATACAAAGTGATCCATTGACACTTCAGTCACTAGAAACACATTGGTTTCATTAAGTTGATGTTCTGTAATTCCACATATATCAATATTGTATCTACAGAGACAGTCTAAAAGGTATGGAATACTTGAAAGCATCCCACGGCAATTCCAAGTCATAATATTTAAACACTGCATGGCTACTGGTCTTGTCTTGACAAATACCTTCTTGGAATCCACTTTCGCACAACAATTCCTTGAGGCCAGAATGACTGCTCAGCAACATATTTACCTTCTCTGTAAGGGACGTTTAGTTGTGCTGCACATGACATCCGTTCTGGGTGATTAAAGAAACGTAGAGATGACACGTCAATGTTCCTGTTAGCAAGGTAGTTCAGCATGGATTGTTCCGTTGCTGTTTTGCTTATTCTTCCTGTAAAGAATCTTGCAACTCGGTGTCTGGGTTTTACACTCGTAAAGTTCATTTCATGATTTACATCAACAGCAGTCTTCTCTTCAACATGTCTCGCATTCTGTTCAGCAGACTCCCTTGTATCAAAAACTACCTTCAATCCAGATGCATAGTATCTGTCAACACGTTTATTACCATGACAATTGTTTATTTTGATCTCTGAGTCTTCATTCAGCTCTGTTGAATTGCACTTCTGAATGTCACTTGCTAAGGAAGACGTTGAAACAACAATCTGATCAAGTGTGATAAGACAAGATTCATCACTATGCCCATCAGCATTACTATTGTTCATCTTCTCTGGATGTGTGTCAATACAGTCTCCTGAACTGTGACCACTTCCTGACTGTTGCTCATTGTTGATAAATATATTTTCATTGCTGTAACTCTCTATGTTATCAGGGGAAAGCAATGTATCAGCATCACAGGTCAGACCAGTGTTGACAACTTTACCACTATCACCACTCACTGTAACGTTGTAATGCTGCTGATTGGACGTTACATCACCCTCAAGCCACGCTGAATGCTCCTCTGTTGACACGGTGTTTGCGTTACCACAAGCCCCACACTCTGCAGATGAATTACCGTCAGCATACACACAGTTACTCCGTGCATCATGACTCTTGGTAACAGTAATTGTCTCCTTCAGAAGTGTGTTGAGACGCACGATTTCTTCACTTTTGTTGCACAGGTCACTAGCTTGTGTGTTGATAAGTTGTGTAACATTCTTCAGCTTCTTCTGTTGAGCCTCCACTTTTACCTGCAGAGCCTCAATCAAGCCTTTGTCTTCTGTGATTAATTTAGTCAGCACATTCACGTCAGAAGCATGCTCCGATTTAAGGGACAATAGATCTCTTTCCAGACGAACAATAACTTGCTTTAGACAAGCTACTTGTGCTGAGATTACATCACTCTCGGGTTCTGAATTGTTTAACTTTGTTTTCTTGGTAACACAAACACACCCTGTAATACGCTACTGCGTGAGGACGTTTGCTAGTGGTCGCTACGGTTTGCCATGGTTACCGCAACGGCTCGCTATGCCAATGTCAGCGAACATGATGTTGTCTTGCGGCAGAAATTGTGTAAGTAAAACTATAATTCAATCTTCTTTGAGACATATTTGTCGTTATTTGGTCAAATATTAATTTAGGATGAATTTGACCTAACGCACTTAACAATTGAAATGGGAATTTTGAAAATATTTGATGTTTTGTGCAATGCAATGACAAAAATGACTGTTTTTGTTGTCAAAACAACATACATTTCATGAACTAATGTACCAATAGAAAACAAGTATTACAGAGTGTATGTGTGTAAGTCGGAATGGATAATTTCAATTAAATAATGAACTTATGAAGACATTTATAATTTGACATGCAACGGTTGCTACATGTCGATACAACGGTCGCTAGTGGCAAATTGTTTTTGATGAAACGGTTTGCTGGCAATGTTTTACGGTTTGCTACAACATTGCGGTTTGCTACAAATATTACTATGACTAATGGCATCGAAAACTTACTTTATTATTTTTTCTTGCAGGGCCATGAAGTACAGATGCCATGACTGCGATGTTAAGAGTGACTTTTTTTTATGTCATTGTAAATCATTTCTGTGATAATCATCCAGACAATGAACTAAACATCAGAACAGTACGGTTATCATCACTGACGGGCAAGTTACAGTATGTAACAAAGCATTTTAAAATCGTGCCTAAAAATATTCAAAACCAAGGACAAAAGATAGTTACCTCCCGAGATCAGCACATCACGCGGAGTGTTAATGAACGCGACTAATATGTGGATGAAATGTATTGGAAACACTCTTCTCTCTTCAACTAAAAAACGAATGTTCATGTACATGATTCGGTAAAGCCATATGGGAATCGTTTTTTAATTCAATTCAAAATATTGAAATGTGTTAACATTAAAATGGCCGCCAATCTGTTTTACTTTATATGCGACACCATTAGGAACACTAGGGATAATTGGTTTGTGTTACGAGATGTGTAACCCTCTGAAGTAAATGACATAAACTTTCATTATACATGGCAAAGTTTGGAAATAAAATTTGCAAAATACATGCTACAGCTCCTTAAACGGAGTGATAAGTGTGGCGTTACTAATATTAGTTTATGTTATGTTTTGACAGATGTGTTAATTGCAAAATTGTCAAGCATTGCATATTTCTCTGCAGAAAATTCATGATGAGAACATCTGACGCTCCCGTCTACCCAGTACTTCAACTGGATCCAGCAGAGATTTCAGACGTCAACTTCACAGAAAAACGTGAAAAGGACGTCTTCATATCAAAATAACTTTAAGGTATGTATTTCATGTACATGATACGACAGACACATCATAACCTATTTCAAATACTGTTTCAAGTTTGGGGATTAATCAGTCTGATCAAAATCGATGGTTTTCCGTGGAATAAAAATTACAAAATAGTGTATCTACTGGGATACGAAGTCATGTCAGTCGTAAGTTCCAGGCACAACCGTCTGATAACAGCCCGTAGACTCGCGTGTTCGAGCGCAATTCAGGTAGCCAATCAAAAGACGCCCAACAAATGCTTTCGGTGCGAGAAGCTAGGGGCAGATATCTCCAAACAGCTAACCTTTGGTCTGTTCCGAATGCTTTCAAAAGAGTGACCGTTTAAAAAATACGTTGTGATTGGTCAGCTATTTAACTGGCCTTCGGCTGTGCTAAACTGGTTGGAACATTCGCCTTTACGGGGTGTTCTCAGACCTTGTGGAGAGGAATCTACAGAACCTGTTCGTATACCGGTAGATGCATAATGTTGCAAATTGTATTCCTCGGAAGAAGGTCGATTTTAATCAGACTGGGTGTTAATTTCAGTTTCTTCGAAGGATGTATTTCTGTATATTACTTTGACAACTGAAGTTCAATTGAGGTATCTAATTTTTATTTCACCAAGAACACACTTTTTGTTGTCTAGATATTGAATGAAGAAACTATTTAATTATACTGAATAGCACAGCTACAAACCTTTCACTAATGATAGTTTTATTTAAAATCTTCCTATTTCAAATCCTGAGTTTTTATCCAATCGATTTGCCCAATCATTTTCAGCAGCGTCAAACTTCATTTATTGAAACCGATTCTTTCTTAACTTATTGCTTTTGTTACTTATTCAAGATCAATGCATGTTTGGAAATGACAAAAAAACTTAATCAAAATATTTTCTGTGAAATAAAATGTAACTGTCCTATGGAGAAGATTAATATATGATATGATTATAATCTGGCATATCGACATAAATGTTTCAGGAACCATTCCTTTGATGACAAGGCTACAATGTAGGAAACGTAGGAAGCCTAAGCGACGAAGTGGTAAAATTCAGCGCCATGATCTTTCAGGGCGAGGTGTAGCACCAGTTAGATTTCATCATAAATGTGATGAATCCAAAATCCTTTCCCATGTCAGATGTGACATTAATTTGGACACGTGACGCATTCTAGGAAATGTGTGGATGATATCGACAGAGATGAAAACTATTGATCATGCTGCAAAATGAAAGTTTATTTTGTGAAACAGTAAGAATAAAATATTGAGTGAACATCTAAGTTGTTCTGTTATTGCCAAAATGATGAAAATGCACCTGACATAATTACAAGTATCATTTGTTAAAATAATGTTTAAATAAATAAGCAACCTGATAGTTCATAACATGGTAACTAACAAATCAGATGTAATGTCAGTCTTAATGTCGCATTTCCAATGCATGAAACATTGAGGATGGACTCCTCTAAACCTGACACCTCTTCGTCCATGTTGTCACTTTCTGCAATGTTACACGATTACTTAAATAGTTGTTGGAATTATCATTATACGACTGTTAAATGCATGAATGATTCAAATCAAATTACAGTTTTCAATTCATTGAGATCTTAAATATATTTTTTACAAAGTTAAGTAACTGTTTATTTCATACTGTGGTGGCATAGCAACCCGTAACATAATTCGTAGCAAACCGTATTTGCGCACATGGCTTACCACTGGCAACCGTAACATCAAATGTACCAATTCTTTGGAATTTTTGGTCATTTCAGCCTTGTCTAGCATATTGTGGTCAATGCAGTTGACAATCATGATATGGTAATACCTCTTGGATACAGTTATAAAGATGGCAGTGTTCTTTATGATATATTAACATGAAAATAAACAAATAAAAGCGAAAGGAGCCAAACTATTTTTTAATCAAAGTACTGTAAATTATTAAATTCACACTTAGAACAATTTGTTGGAACGCAGTTATACTTTTCAAAACCTTATCTTGATACTGGCAATCTTTCATTGTCATGAATCGACAGTATAACGTATAAATTTGACATTATGTACCTGTATTATGATGAAGCCGATGTCTTGTTTATCATAGCGAGCCGTTGCGGTAACCATGGCAAACCGTAGCGACCACTAGCAAACGCCCTCACGCAGTAGCGTATTACAGGGTGTGACAAACAACATCACCAAGTTCATCAACAAAATCACCAAAACATGCACGAAACAGGCAATAACAATCTTTAGCCAATTTCTGTTCAATTGATTCACCAGTCTTCTTTCGTCTGTCAAGTCTTTTCTTCAAAATACCAGTTGGATATGGAAAGTTTATAGTCATTTTAGCTCTTTTCAACAACTTATATCTTGTAGTTTCAAGTTCTACAATATCACCACGTAAACTATCAAGAGTTTTCTGCACAAACATCTCTTTTGGACAGTCTTGTGATTCTACTTCAAGAAAGGTTTTGATAAAGTCAATTTCTTCACTCACATTTTCGGCGGTATCCGACCCTTGTGTCGCCTGTGTAGACATGACATCCATATCCATCATGAAATGTGAATAATTTGCAAAGCTGTGAATTTCTTCTTCCACACATCTCTCGCTGAGAATGTCCATATCCACGTTGTTCAACGTTGCATATGATTTGGCGTATATATTCGCTATATTGTGTTCATTTTCACAAATTCTCTCAGAGCTCTCACAGTCGTGACCTATCACGTCCGCCATCTTGGAGGTGACCTTGACCTTTAAAATTCAGTGATCACTTTTCATTGTGTATCACAATCATGTAATGATTCAAAGTGTTAATAGTTGAAATAAGACATTTTCGCAAAAGCCTGCTTAGGTTGTGACCTCGCTATGACCTTGACCTTTGACGGATGTTAGCGAAAACCTTTTCAAATCTTGGCCTTTCTCCATAGTTGATATATACCAAATAAGAGCCTGATAGCACAAATATTTTTCAAGTTACCGTGTTTACAAGGATTGTTTTAGCAATTTCAGAACTTGTGACCTTGACATTTGACCTTGAATATGACCATGTCAAAATAATTCCCCAGGGGCATAAGTAAGAAGTTATGTATATGAGGTGTTGATACCTCCTTGGAAAGAAGTTATTTAGTGATTTCAGAACTGGTGACCATGACCCTATCTCGTGACCTTGACCTTTAAAATTCAAGGTCACACAATCAGTGATCACTTTTCATTGTGTATCACAATCATGTAATGATTCCAAGTGTTAATAGTTGAAATAAGACATTTTTGCAAAAGCATGCTTAAGCTGTGACCTCGCTATGACCTTGACCTTTGACGGATGTTAGCGAAAACCTTTTCAAATCTTGGCCTTTCTCCATAGTTGATATACACCAAAGAAGAGCCTGATAGCACAAATATTTTTCAAGTTATCGTGTTTACAAGGATTTTTTTTAGCAATTTCAGAACTTGTGACCTTGACTTGACCTTGAATATGAACATGTCAAAATAATTCCCCAGGAGCAAAAGTAAGTAGTTATGTATATGAGGTGTTGATACCTCCTTGGAAAGAAGTTATTTAGTGATTTCAGAACTGGTGACCATGACCGTATCTCGTGACCTTGACCTTTAAAATTCAAGGTCACACAATCAGTGATCACTTTTCATTGTGTATCACAATCATGTAATGATTCAAAGTGTTAATAGTTGAAGTAAGACATTTTCGCAAAAGCATGCTTAAGTTGTGACCTCGCTTTGACCTTGACCTTTGACGGATGTTAGCGAAAACCTTTTCAAATCTTGGCCTTTCTCCATAGTTGATATACACCAAAGAAGAGCCTGATAGCACAAATATGTTTATGTTATGGTGTTTCAAGGATTTTTTTTTTAGCGATTTCAGAACTCGTGACCTTGACCTTTGACCTTGAATGTGAACATGTCAAAAAAATTCCCCAGGGGTATAAGTAAGAAGTTATGTATATGAGTTCTCAAAACCTAATAAGGAAAAAAGTTATAGCCAATACAAAACGCGGCGGCGGCGGCGATGGAAACTGCACAAAAACTGATAGCAGCTCCGACTTAGCCGGAGCTGCTAATCAGTACCAGTTACACAAACAAACTGTTGTCTGTTGACCAGAAAGGGAATTTATCCATCTTATCAAATTTTAGTTGACATCCATGTCTAAGATTGTCTTCATTAATACATGATGTTGAATGGTATTAAATGCTGAGCTGAAGTCTACAAATAATATCCTTACATGTGAACCACAATTCTCTAAATGGTAATATATTTTGTTCAAAAGGGTACCGGTAATAGTAGCATCCTCAACTCCTCTACTAGGCCTGTACGCAAATTGTAACGGATCTAAGAGTGGATTTATTTTATTCAATAATGCATGTATAACTTTTATCAGACATTCAAAATATATCATGGCAATTGAAGTCAATGCAGTCTATAATCATAATTGACCAATGGTTTTGTTTTCGTGGGAACGACGACAATCTTAGAGGTTTCCCAAAGGATGGGTACTGTGTGTGTATTTAAGTAATATTGAAATATTTTATGGAATATTTTAGACCATTGTTCTCTGCATTCTTTCACTACAATTCCACACATAAGCTTTATGTATATTGATTCGGGAAAAAGAATTGATGACATCGTCAATCGAAATAATTATATTTTCACTTGGAGGAAGAGAGCCCAAGAGAACCAGTGGCCTATTATCTGAGAAGTTAACAGAATGAAATCTTGAATAAAAGGTATTAAGTTCATTTGAGAAGGTGATGTTATCGGTAAATTCAATTTCCTGAAGCTTTTTCACAGATCCTATGTTATTTTCTGAAAAATTGTTTTCTATTTTGGATTTTTAATCATCTTTCCACTTTATTGTCAGATGAACAATTTCCTTTTGAATTTCCTTTACTTTAACTTTATACCCATCACCAAACGCCCTTTTCTTATCATTTAAAACAAGACTTAAATTGTTTTGTCACCCATGGGTTATTATTAGGATAAATCTTTATAATTTAAGTGGTACAATACTTTCCAAACAAAAATGTATGTAGTCAGTAATAACATTTGTTCATTAATTCAAGTCATTGTATGTATGTTCAAATATATCCCAATTTGTACACTCAAAACATCCCCTGAGGGTGTCTAAACAATCTTTAGTCCAAGATTTATCATGTTTAATAACAGGTTTTTCAGTTTTACGTTTTTGTTTGTAAGAGGGAAGAAGATATACAGTATTATGATCAGATGTTCCAAGTGGGGGTTTAGCAAATGATTTATAAGCGTCCTTTACACTGCCATAGCATAAATCGATGGTTTTACCAGCCCGAGTGGGACACTTTACATACTGGTGGTAATTAGACAATACCTGCTTTAGATCACATGAATTAAAGTCTCCAAGTATGAACTTTGGCGCATCAGCATCAGCATTACCAATAATATACTTACGCCTGCACAAGCAGGCTTTAGAAAAAGGATTTTCGACCGTCGACAATATGTTCATTTTAAATATAGTTTTAGAAATACTCAAATTATCTAGGTGTAAACTCTATTGTGTGTTCGTTGGTTTTACTAAAGCCGTTGATACTGTATGGCGCGCAGGATGGTGGTATAAACTGCTACGATATGGTATTAAAGGCAATATCTTAACTCGTGTTAGAAATATGTACCGAAATATTAAATCATCTTTTATTGCTGGAAATGAAATAGCACCTTTCTGCCAACGTTATAAAGGTGTCAGACAAGGTGAAAACTCATCACCCCTATTATTTTCCATTTTCATTAATGACCTTGAATCTTACCTGTTAGAAAATGAATGCACAGGTGAGACTTTTGAAAATGCAAATGACTATGACATTTACCTCTGGTTACATCTGATCATTTTGTCATATGCCGATTACTCCGAACTCAAAATACTCTTTTTCTTTGAGGGGTTGTAAAATTGAAATAGTTGAATTATATATATATATACATACTTTGGACTAGGGTTCCTAAGAAATGGTAGGTTCCTGACAGGTATTAAAGCTTTAGAAGTAGAAAATGCAACTAAAGCTATGTTTGCACTTTTAAAAAAAGCCTGAAATTTGAGACTACCAATTGATAGTAACCTCAAAGCATTTGATACTATAACATGTCCAATACTCCTCCAAGGATGTGAAGTATGGGGATTTGAAAGCCTGAATCTTATTGAAAAAGTACACCTCAGATTTATAAAACTTGCTGTTGGCCTTCGAAAGTTCTATTCACAACGTTATGGTGTATGGCGAGTTTGGTCGAGAGCAACTGTACATCAAAGTATACAAACGAATTATCTCTTTTTGGCATAAAGCAGCAACACATAATCAGCACTGTAAACTCTCTTCACTGATGTATACAATTATATCTGCAACTAAGTTTGGTTGTCATCTGAAATGGTTGAATTTCGTTACAAAAATTCTAAATAACAAAACCTCACAATTTCCCCACATCATGGCTGGTAGAATCTATCTCAAAAGATCAGTTTTCGTTGTGGCGTAGTTCGGGATGCGGTGAATTCGTAGACCAGACCGGTTCGTAGATGCGGTCAAATGTCAATGTACCCATCTCCCACCGCATACAAACACTTATCTCCCTAGCTAAGATTGGCCGTATCCAACTCCCCCCCCCCCCCCCCCCCCCCCCAAAAAAAAAAAAAAAAATACGGTGCATCACCCTATCCCCCCACTTCCGGTCCCCAAAGTAAATCTCCATCTCAGCAAAATAACTTCTAAACAAAACCCTAAACTCGCGGAAGCAACCATACTCAACTACATACAAGAACACTGGTCTGACTGGTGTCACATCTACACAGACGGGTCCCAGGACCATGCACTTCAAACACCCACAACAATCATCCTACTCCAATAGGCTACCCAACGACCAATCGGTCTACACGACAGAGCTTATGGTCATCGCAATCGCTTTATCCCATCAAAAATTAAATAACCAGGACAAAATTATCATCCTTTTGGACTCACTCAGTGCCCTTCAGGCACTTCAAAACAAATCCACCAAAAACCGTACTGGTTTAATCTACAAAATTCTTAATTCCATCAATACACTTAACAAACAAGGCAGGGCAGTAAAACCCCTATGGATTCCATCTCATGTCGGCATATTTGGTAAAGAAAAAGCCGACAAAGCAGCAAAGGAGGGCCTTAAACTGTCAACAGTTCTACCTTTTTACCATTCGAAACAATCTCATGTAAAGCCCGCATGACATCTGCAATACGCAAACTCCACACCAAACAAATGCTTTCTAAACCCCTAGGCAAACAAAAAATCTACTCCAAAAATATTTTAAAAAAACGTCGATAGGGCAATAATCAAGCTTCAACCGGGTCATACCAAACTAAATTCCCATATTCACAAAACAAAAATATCAACAACATATCCTGCATGCCCACACTGTCCACAAGCAGAAACAATACAACACATTCTCACAGAATGCCCACAGTATGCGGCCTTCCGCCAAATACTCAACCTAACCCTATGGGCCAATAACATCCCAACACAAAATATCTACCTTATATCTTAAATCCAAATAGTAACCAAAGTACCTTCCAAGCGGTCGGCACTTACCTAAAGGATTCGGGCCTCTTGGACCGAATCTAAACCTACAAACAATCCCTCCAAAACTGTACATTAGTGCGAAATGCACTCCGATTAAGCAGGGCCCGACTGTTGGAAGCATATGGAACCAATTGCTGGTGGGATAGTTAACTAATCCGTTAAGCGAAAATGTAAGTTGTTCTGATGACGATTTATGTCTTATATGTCTTATATGATCAGTTTAAAAGTTGGGAAAACGCGTTAAATTAAGATTAGCGACCATAATTAGATTCCTCCACGTACGTCACAGCAGGATACGCTTCAATGACCAACGCCCTGCCCACTTTCATTCTAGTAGCCGGGGCGATTATAGCCCATTACCCCTACAGCCCATATCCCCTGCACTCCATTGCCCCTACAATTAGTTAAAACAATACAAGCAGTTACCTGTCTGACATAAGAGTTATCCGCCCCTGAAGTGAGAGGACGTGTTTTGGCTGGTCTCGTCTCTACCTCACCAAAATCGAAGAAAATCAAGTGATTTTTAACCCATCCACCTAAAACGAAGGTATCATAGCATTATATGAAGTATTTGCAAACAACAACATCGACTTTTTATGAGAATTTTGCATTTATTTGCCGAAATCTTGATAATTGAAGATAGTCATATTTCATGATGGCACAATCAAGTAAGGAAGCGGATAGTTTTGTCGAGGTTGTAATGACACATCAAATTGTCACAGATGAACGTGTTGAAAATATGTGTGAACCCTCTTCAGGTAAAAAAACCAAGACTGAACACAAGTGAAATAACTGACATTTCTATCAACACGACAGAGGTAACGCCGGGATCAAGTTCGAGTACTACGTCGTCTGCGGAGATTCTCGCCGCAATAAAACACATGCACGAACATTTTTCACAGCAATTACTCGACAACGAAGACCGGGCCGCACGTAAACTTGCCGCCGCGCTGAAAACGGAGACCGAAGCTTTAAAACGTGAGTTCGGCGCTCAAGTATCGATGTTGATGGACAAAATAAAACGAATGGAGGGTCAACAGAACGCCTTACATGCTCAACGAAAAGATCACGTGAAGAAATACAGAATTTGGAATTAAAATTCTCGGAAGTTCTTAAAGGTTCGAACACGGTACCTGATCATGAACGCTCATTTGTGATACGAAATCTTCCATTATTAGATCAGGAATTTGAGGAGCCGAAAGTGACATGTGACAATGTAAACAAACTAATTGCTGAGGGATTGAAATGAACATCAGTGCGTGCAGTTCGTGCGACGCGCAAGAAGCGGACGGACGGGAAACCAGGCGTGATAGTGGTACAGTTAGAATCAAAACAACAACAACAATCAGTACTTGGATGTAAGAAGAAACTCAAATCAACGCCGGCTTATGAGAAAGTGTATATAGATTCTGCTATGTCTAAAGAAGAACTGCTGTCGAGATCGAACTGGCTTAAAATGTTAAATGAATGTGGACAGGGCAACAAACTACGTGTCCATGGAAACAGATTAGTTTCGAAAAAGTAATAGGACAGCGTGCGGCTTGGACTATGGAATTCCTGTGGATGGACGAAACTTAACAACAATATTAGGATTTTCAGGGAGTCTGTTTTAATTAACAACAATTTTGATATTTAAGGATTGTGTGAAACGTTTTTAGGAAAAGTGAGTCTATCTCTGTAGAAGGTTACCAGTGGTATGGTAATAATCGCCGTACTATCGACCCACGAGCCAGGAGGGTTCAGGGGGTGTTGGTGCACTTTTTAGTAATAGTTTTCTTGAAAGGTACAGCGTTGATGTATTAGATGATAGCACAGAGGGTATGATTTTGTTTAAGATTTCACCATGTGTACAGGGTGACGTTAATTTGGTGTTGTGTGTGTGCTACCTCCCCCCAGCTGGCTCGGCAAGAGCTACAGATGTAGACACCTTCTTCAACGAACTAATAGAGAAATATTATACCTTCCAAAATGACAGAATATCGTGTATTTTTGGAGACTTTAACGCACGGGTGGGACATGAACAGGACTTCATCGAAGGAGTGGACACTATAACTGACCGCGAGGTGATAGACACAACACTGAATGGACACGGTGCATCGTTTATTGATTTTCTTGTGGACTCTAATCTATGTATGATTGACGACCGTGTTGGTCATCAAGACTACACTTATATAAAAAAAAACGGGTGTTCTGTAGTGGACTATATGGTTACATCACACGATGACTTGTCCCGTTTCAGTGACTTTAAAGTGATTAAGATGTCAAACCTTATTGGCGGAACAAACGTGCCAGGTGTGGTTCCTGATCACTCGCTTTTACTCTGTGAACTCCCTTTACCTGTATCAACACATGATGAAACTGACATTTCTTACTCTGATTTGACGAATGAATATAAACGTTATAATCAAAGTAAGATTCACAGTGACTTTTTGGTCAACGAAGAGTGTGTTTCACGTTTAAAGGAAACGATCCGTAAAATCGATAATAGATTGAGTGCACAAAATGATGTTAATGCAGCTTATGGTGAATTCTTGAACTGTATGTATGTGGAGCTTGATAAAGTTGGTGTTACATGTAAACGGTGTAAAATGTAAATGTAAATCTAAATATAAACCTTACTGGTGCAATAGTTTACAGGAGAAGTTGGACATTGTCTCTACGCGTGAACGTGAATGGTTAAAATGTAAGTCGCCATTTAGAAAAAAACAACCGAAACATGATTATATTTTGGAACGTAAAGCATTTGATTAAATGCTATGGTCAAGAAAAAGATCTTATCAGAGACAACAGCAGCAGAAACTACTTAATAAGTTTAAAGATAAAGACTCTAGACATTTCTGGAAAGCTATTGGGCAAATAGGTATCGCTAATGATAGACATAATTATATTCCCTGGGAGGTTGTTGAGGACGGGGCCGTTGTCTCTGATAAGGTTACTATATTTTGGAAAAATGGAAGACCAATTTCTGTAAATTATATAATGGTGACGTAAGCAATCAGTTTGACGATAATCACTTGCAGCAAGTAACAGACAGTGTCTCCAACAACTTAGTGTTTAGTGATAATGGCGTAGACTCTAGACTGTTAAATATTCCCATAACACGTAGTGAGGTTATATCCGCTATTAATAAAGCCAAATGTGGCAAATCAGCAGGTTTAGATTGAATTCCAGCTGAAGCTTTGAAAAACCCTCATTGTATTGATATTTTAATGTGTATTTTTTCAAACTGTTTCGATAACAACACATGTCCTAGTGTTTGGCGACAAAGTTTAATATATCCGATTAAAAAACCTGATACGGTCGCGCGACCCGATGGGATACCGCGGAATCTCGCTTTTCCCTGTAAAATCTATGCTGATATATTAAATGCGCGATTTTCAACGTGGTAGGAATCTAATAATTCACTAGCAGAGGAGCAAAACGGTTTCCGTAGTAAACGTAGTACGACCGACCATATTTATACCCTTTTCTCCATTATAAAAACCGAAAGTCTGTAAATCTGCCTACATACGTTTGCTAATATATCGATTATATGCTCTATGTCAGAAATATATCAGGAAATCTAAGCATCGCTTCTATGCTGCTTTCATTGACTTCCGTAAAGCGTTTGACTATGTAGACAGAAAGAAACTTCTCTATATTTTGCTAGAAAAAGACTGTCATGGGAAATTATTTCAAGTTATTAAAAACATGTATGAAAATGTTTGTGCATTTGTAAAGATGCTCGTCGTACTGATGTTTTCACTACGTCATGCGGTGTAAGACAAGGCTGCATGTTAAGCCCTCTGTTATTCATCCTATTCATAAATGAGTTGGTAGTAGAGTTGGAAAACAGTAATTCAAGTGGCATTTTTGTAAATGAAGTCATTGACGTAATCAAGTTATTACTTTTCGCAGATGATGTTGTACTTGTCTCGGATACTGTCATTGATCTACAAAGAAAATTAAATGTATTAGAATATTTCTGTGACAAATGGGGCATGGAAGTAAATGTAGATAAGTAAAAAAAATCATTGTTTTTCGCAATGATGGTTATCTTAAAAAAATTGAAAAATGGTTGTACAGAGGTATGCAGATGGTAGTTGTTACTCAATATAAATACCTAGGTATAATATTCACTTCTCGACTGGTATTGTCACGTGCCTGTGAAACTATTGCTTTGCAAGCCAGGAAAGCTTGTTTTCCTGTATTTAGTCTATTCAAGAAGTATTCTGATATATCACTTCGAACAGTTACAAAAGTGTTTGACACTAAAATATTGCCCATTCTTTTATATGGCAGTGAAATCTGGGGTTATACATATAGAGAATCCATTGATAAAGTTCAAAGTGCTTTCTTTATAAGATATTTAGGTCTAAGTAAATACTGCTCATCCAGTGCAGTACTGGGAGAGATTGGGCGGCACAACGTAAGTGCATATTATTTTTGTAGAAGTGTTCGCTATTGGTGCAGAATGATCCGCATGGATTCCAATAGACAACCGCAAGTTTGTTATAATATGATGAAAAATCAGGATGAGCACGGCAGTGTTAACTGGGTGTCCCATATTAGACTTTTGTTGTTTAAAACTGGATTCTCATATATTTATATCGCCCAGGATTGTGGAGATATGAATCATTTTCTAAGATTGTTTAAACAACGTTGTATAGATTTAGAAATTCAAAATTGGTTTCAGCAAATCAATAGTTCAACATTTCTGTGTCACTATAGTTCTTATAAATCACTATTGGCCCCAGAAAGTTATTTATTATCAAATTCTTTTGAAAAAGACTTAAAAGTTGTTCTCACAAAGTTTCGTATACTTTCTCATAATTTGAAGATACAGAACCAACGTTATAAGAAAAGTAGAGAAACTGTTGATCAATCTGCTTTAATATGTGACAAGTGTGATACTATGAGTGTCGAAGATGAGTTCCACTTAATTTTGAATTGTCCATATTATACTTCTAGTAGAAACACATTTATTCCAAAATATTTTCATCACTATCCTACCCGCGAAAAACTACAGCAACTTATGTCTTCAAAAGATATTTACGTATTGAAAGGACTGGCGTTGTATTTGAAAAGAAACCTATTTGTAAAATGATTTTCATATTTTCCCATATTTTGATGTTGTAGAAGCATTGTATTTAGCATTTACTGTCAAATTATATATACCCATGTTATTGTTATGGTTGTTGCACTCCACATACAAAATGCATTCAACAAAATTGTACTCTGGGCCACGAGGCCTCCAATACCGAATAAAGACTTTGACTTTGACTATATATCGATGCGTTAAAGGCCTTTGACCGCGTAAATCGAGACTGCATTTGGTATAAACTGCTTAAATTGGGAATTAATGGTAAATTTTTCTCGGCTGTAAAATCTTTGTATGAAAACAACCGATCTCGCGTATTCATTATCGGTAAAATGACCGATGAATTTGAGGTTTTAGATGTTGAGAATTTGAAATTAGGTGTGGTATAAAGATACATACTGAGATGATCAGCCTTCTGTTGTATGCCGATGACATTGCATTGTTAGCGCCTGATGAATCTTCATTTCAGCGTATACTGGATTGTGTGAGTGAATGGTGTAGAAAATGGCGCATCCAGATTAATAGTAATAAGACCAAAATTAATGAGAAAAAGAAATAGACAGCATCAAAAAGCTAAAATAAGAAATCCTAATGTTGATTGGGCTAAATTTCGAGAATGTAGAAATAACGTTGTTACCGATATTCGTAAAGCTAAAAAGGATTACGAGGAAAAAGTTGATTGTAAGTTAAATTCTGACTCTAGAAATAAGATTTGGTGGAAAATAATGAAGACTTACCTAAAAGGCCAAAATTGCGCAGCATATTTTCCACCCCTTGACTTAAATTCTATTGTTTATGATGATAGCACTGAAAAGGCTAACATCTTAAATGATTTTTTCGTAAGCCAGGCCACGGTAAAAAATCCTTCGGCAGATTTGGTAGGACACCAACCATTATGTGATACTAGACTCTCCGAAATAGTCTTAAGTGAATCCGAAGTTAAAGACATCTTACTTTCTGTAGACATTTCAAAATCAACGGGTCCTGATGGAATAAGTAACAACATTCTGAAAACTTATGCTTTAATACTTTATAAAGCGCTCACCGAAATATTCAATTCGTCTTTGGATCAATGTATTTTTCCATCAATATGGAAAAAAGCGAAAGTTGTCCCGATATCCAAGAGGGGAAATGTCAATACTTGCAACATTATAGACCGGTCTCATTAACAAGCTGTATTTGAAAAACGTTAGAGAAAGGTGTTTATAAGTATTTATACAATTATTTTATAGATAACGATCTCCCAACTAACCTGCAATCAGGATTTAAGCCAGGGGACTCGACAGTAAATCAATTAACATATCTCTATAACGTCATATGTAAAGCATTGGATGAAGGAAAAGAAGTCAGAGCTGTCTTTTGTGATATAAGTAAGGCGTTTGATAAAGTTTGGCATAAGGGACTCATCCAAAAGTTAAACATGTACGGCGTAGATGGTAAATTACTTAGTTGGATTCAAAATTACTTGGAAAATAGAATACAATCAGTAGTTATAAATGGATGCGAATCGGAACCCAAGGAAATTAAAGCAGGTGTACCCCAAGGATCTGTTCTTGGAACACTATTATTCTTGATATATATAAACGACATCATTGAAAATATAGAGAGCAATATACGTCTATTTGCAGATGATACTTCACTTTATATAATTGTTGAAGTCAGAACAATCGCGGCGTCAATTTTGAATAAGGATTTAGGTGAAATCTCAACATGGGCAACAAAATGGCAGGTTAATTTTAATCCTGATAAAACAGAAAGTTTAACGTTTTCGCGTAAACTAAAAGCTAATGCAATCCCAGATTTAATGATGAATAATTCCTCAATTAGTGAAGTTAAGAGTCATAAACATCTAGGACTTACTTTACAAGAAGATTGTAGCTGGCATGAACAAATAACCGAAATGCTTCAAAAGATATCACCACTTGTAAATTGTTTAAGAAGTTGTAAATACCGATTGAATAGGAAAGTCTTAGAAACTATGTTTAAACAGTTTATATTGCCCAAATTTGACTATTGTGCTACAATATGGGATAACTGTTCTAAGGAACAAGCAAATTTACTAGAAAGTTTACACCATGACGCACTTCGAACGATTTGTGGCGCTGTTAGAGGAACGAATCATAAAAAAGATTTATGAAGACACTTCAACTATTTCATTGTTGGAGAGAAGGCATCGCCAAAAACGTTCATTATTTTATAAAATGTGTAACGGACTAACACCGAGTTATCTTTCAGAGTTAGTACCTCCAACGCAAGTGGACATATCCGAACGAAATACGAGACACTCATTAATTAGACAGACAATTCAATGTAGAACCGAAACTTAAATAAATCATTTTTACCCGATGTTGTAAGGAAATGGAATAAACTTCCTACAAATATTAAAAACGCTGAAACCTTAAGTATTTTTAAAAGTCAACTTGACCAAACGAATCATTCCTTATTTTTTTACATATACCACGGACGTCGATTATGTCAGATTACCCATAGTCGTTTAAGATTACAATGTTCAGACCTGAATACACACCGCTTCCATCGTTCTGTCCATCCTGATTCAGTTTGTTCTTGTGGTCATTTCTATGAAGATCCATGGCATTTCTTTTTTGTATGTAAAAACTACAGAGATATAAGACATAATATGTATTTTTATACAAAAGGTTATGACATAAGGTGCATTGTTTTTGGTGCTGCACACATGTCGAAGGAAGAAAATTTAAAGATTGTTAAATCAGTCCACTCCTTCATAATTGATACGGGTAGATTTGGCAAAATCATGAAAGGTAAATAAAATATGTAAATTTGATTATTAAATCATTGAACTGTTACGTCATCGGTCACATGTCACAAATCTGTTTTTATATGTTTTGTTATGGGGAAAGGCCTTAATATAAGCTGCGCTTGTAGGCCAATCCCCTTCGTCTTGTAATTTATGGCGAAATGAATATGTTTAAACCAAGACCAAAATTGTACATTACCGTAATAAGTCGGTGGCACGATCGTGTTTTAATTTTACATGTGGGCTTGAACGCATTGAAGTATCTAATTCTTATAAATATTTGGGTATTTGGTTAGAAGAACACTTAGACCTGAATTACACTGCTAAAGCTATTGCTAAGTCAGCCAGCAGGGCGTTGGGAGTTATAATAAGTACATTTAAATCAGTTGGGGGTATGAATTATGAGGTATTTACAACTTTATATGATAATCTTGTCCAACCTTTATTATCATATGGAGCAGCTATCTGGGGTACAAGGGAACTTAGTTGTATTAATACTATTCAACACCGGGCATGTAGATGTTTCCTGGGTGTAGGTAATAAGACGCTGAGGGGTGATATGGGGTGGATTTCCAATTCAGCAAAACATCGCATAGAAATTGCTCGCTTTTATAATAGAATATGTTTCATAAATGAAAATAGATTACCTCATCTTATTCATAGATGGTCCTTGTCAATGCCCAAATCTTGGGATTGTTCAGTGGTGAAGTTATTTGAAAGCCTCAATCTATCCTTGACTGCGAATTTTGACGCTTTAAAGGGTAAACTTGTAGAAATAGATATTGATAATTGGTTTTTACAACTCTGGGATGATAGGGGGCAAGTTAATGGAAATAAAGTTAAGGACATATCGGCTTTTTAAAAATACATTTTGTACTTCGGATTATGTAACATCGATAAATGACAGAGTACTCCGCAGTTATTTAGCTAAATTTAGAAGTGACACCCTCCCCTTAGAAATAGAGACTGGTCGTTTCACAAAACCCAAAACTATGTAAATTATGTAATACTAACGTAATAGAAGACGGGGTACATTTTCTTGTAACATGTAATTTATATCCAGACATTAGAAATCTTCTCTTGATCCAAATTTCCCTCATCTGTCAGAAAAAGATCAACTTATATTTCTAATGAATTATAATCTGAATCACTCAGTTGCCGCTTTGATAATAAAAAATATGTTTCGACTTAGACTCGCACACAATATTTTATAATTTTGTATTTTTTTGTATTTTAACCATTGTTTATACCCAACGTGTAAACACCAGTTAACTGTTTAAATGTATAATTACCTTTTAGCACCTTATGGTGCTTTTATATGTATATTTTAGTAAATTATTGTCAAATAGGCCCAAGTTGGCCGGGCGATGTTTTACTCTGCATTTTATATTGTATCTTATACTTGTATCGCTTGACACTTTAATAAATTATTTTTCTTCTTCTTCTTCTTCTTCATAATGATATAAAGCAGAGTTTCCTACTTTTGAAGGGAAAATTAAGGTCTGCCTTATGTTAGTTTGGCCAGTAGTGTTAAGCGGATGTAAATTATGTTTGTTCAGTCTGCAAATCCGGATTGTCCGGATTCTCTGCTTGGGTGATCAGCTCATTAGGAGTAAGGGCTACCTTGTCTACCTTGCTTACAAACTGGTACGAGGAAAACGAGAGAAAACGAATTCATAATAATCTGTATTACCGGTACCCAAGGGGTACCTCCGGCCTGTAGAACATTACACATACATTTGCTGGATGAGCATCGAAATCGTGCCAGATATATTCTATGCTTTTTAACATTTAAACAAGATAGATATAATTCGGTATGGATTTCGCTTTTGAACATTAGGTAAGTGTCACATCCGCTTGAGAGAGATAATTTCGCATGCCAATTTTGCAAAAATTATTTTAGTCTTTGAGTAACGGATTCATGAATTCCTGATATATTTCATGTTCTTGGTTGTGCCAAACATTTCCAAATACGGTAGTAAATAAAAGTTATTTTACGTCTGTAACCCAGTGTTTATGTCCAATTTTATCACATAAACCATCATATTGTACCATTTTGCGATTGGATGGCATATATAATAACATTACCCAATACCGAATTACTTTACAATATGAGTTTATATATAAGGGAAACCTGCCACATTCTCCATATATCATGACATTTGGATTATTTTGTTTAACACCAAAACACACCAAAATACAAATGTACCATTTCTAGTTTTGCAATTATGTGTGAGTGTCTGTGTCTGTATGTCTGTCCTGATATCTATATACTTTTAAATACTTTTAGTGAATATATATTTTATGTATTAACAAAGGTGTCATTTCGGCCTCAAGAGACCTGGTGTTTGTACCAAACTGTATCATAAATGTTCTTTTAACCATTGTAACACATGACACTGTAATAAACTATATTATTATTATTAATTATATTTGTTCCCCAAATTTCGACCCATATAAAAGAATAGGATATATCTTTGCATCAACTATTTTGTACTGTCATTTTGAACATTGTTCACTCTTGTAGAGTGAACACCTTTTACTCTTGGAGGTGAATATAATTAATTTTGATTGACCACTATTCACTGAACTGATTAGCTAATCAAGAGGTCTCATCGTTAAGCCCGTAAGCAAACACTAATTAGTTGTAGGACTACATCGGTATATATCAAAGGGAAAAAAAGGTCTGCTCGATGTGAGTCA